>JBAMJR010000076.1:4250000-4295000 GCA_038501785.1 Myoxocephalus aenaeus | reverse complement strand
AAGTTGCGGAGAAAAACAAAAGAGCGGACATATGTAGCAGTACAGCTTCCCTCTGTCCAGTGTTTCATACATATTGATAAAGCAGGGCATGCTAAATGCAGCCTCTGCTCCAAGGAGATCAATTACAGTAAAAAGGGCTCACATTTGGCAGATGTAAAGCATACATGTGTATGTTTTTAGTGTTAGTCCACTTTTATTGTATTTTTTTAATTAACAGCTCAGGGATGTTCAAGGAGCAACCTGTTTGTGCTTTCTGAAGATGTTTTGCACTGTCACTTCTGTTTTTTAATAAAGGGTTGGAAATGAATGTTTAATGTTTTTTTATTCGATTCATCGATTAATCGAAAAAACTATCAACCGATTAATCGATTATTAAAATAATCGTTAGTTGCAGCACTAATAATATGATGTTTAATGTTAGTTGGAATTGAAGAAGCAACAAAGTAACAGTAAAATACAGTATCAGGAAAATACAGCGAGCTCCCAAATTGGACAGATGAACAACATGGAGCCCCTCACCCGCCCACACCAATGAACAGGAGAAACCATTCTAAAGATTGCATTTCTACATCACAGGCTGCTCAAGGCAGGAACAGGTACAGCACATAGCTTGGCATGGATTTAGAAAACAACAAAAAACAGAGGGATGAAGAGAACACGGCTCAGGTTGAAGAAACACAAGAGATATTAGACACAGAGAGGAGACGGGAGGCAGAGATTAGAGCGGGGGGAGGAGGAGAGGTGAAGCAGACAAACAACAAAGCCTTGTGTCTCATCTCTGAGGAACAACAGCACAGCGGAGCGGCGGACCCAAAGAATAAAAAAAGATGAGGAAGAAACCAGTGGGCTTCCTCTTTTCTCTCTCGTCCCCCTCTGCTGGAGTCTGAGCTGAAGGAGGTTCTGGTGAACCTCCACTGGTCCGTCTAATTAAGCATGCTGAGGGATAACTATATGGAAATACCATATTTGCTGAAGCAGGTCATATGGCTCAGTTTCATAATCAGTTCAAAGTTCCTCAACGTAACTTTCATCATTACTGGACATGAAAGAGCCACACACCTCTTCACTATTCTTTGACATTTTAAAGACTGAACCATTCATAAAAGATATGCAGTTATGAATAGGTAGTGGACATAATAGCCACAGTAATTGCAGCCCGTTTTCACACCGCCCCAACAAACACATTCTGAGGTCAACTGAAAAAACAAAACGACTTCCAGTGGACTAAAACCTCTAAAACTCATGAGGAACCAGAGCGCTCCGTGTCTCCACAAGACAAACGGCCTCCTCCTCTGGTGTGTAATTACACCCCGTCTGTTTGTAATAACTCAATTTAATCAGCGTTTTGCGTTTCTTTTTTTCCAATCTCTTCCCGCAAATCATAACTGGTTTCCATTTTGGAAAAAGATGGCTCCTCAACAACAACATATGCTTGCGTGGCGTTTTATTCTGCGATGACTCACTGTCCAACTCGCCCGCCGAGACGTCTCCCCCTCTCTCTATTTTAGCCTGTTTCTCCTCTTCCTCTCTCGTTAGGTCTGTCTCTTGCACTCGTTTTGTCACACTCCTCTCACTCCGTTTCTCTCCTCCTTAATCCATCTTTCCTTCTGTCTCTCCAGCCTCATCTCCGTCTCCCACCTTCCCTCCCACACTCCCTCTGGTTCCTCACATGAAGGGGTGTAAACACGTCTTCCACACACGGTCTCAATGTGAGCCCCCTAAAGATGCCTTGGAGGCAGGATTACACCGGAAAGAGGGACAGAGACAGAAAAGAGAGGGAGGAAGAGAGGAAAAGAAAAACAGTGAAAGAGAGATAGTTATAAAGGGAAGTGAGAGCAACGTCAGTGCAAAGGGGTAACAAAACAAAACAGAGAAAGTCGCATATATATATATATATATATATATATATATATATATATATATAAATAAATAAATAAGGAGAAAAATGCAGGAAAAGGGAAATACGGGAGAGAGAAAAAACTCCCATCAAAAACTTTTCCTCCCCTCGCTGGAACACTTGGCCGTGACCGCGGGCTGAACCTCGATGCGGTGCTGAGCAACAGCTGCGACAAAACAGAGGAAACTGCAAAAAAAAGGAAAAGAAACTGCAGAAGAAGAAGAAGAAGAAGAAGCAGCAGCAGCAGGGGGCTCTCTAAGTAATGCTGGTGCTGTTTGGGAGATGACCAGGATGTTTTGAGCTTGCTCCGGGAAAGATGGAGGTATAAATAGACCTGGGGCGGCGGGGGCGGAGGATTGAAAGGGGTTCAAACAGAGGGGAGGATAGTTAAATGTGGAGAGCAGCTCGTGTCTTACACACACGCATTAAAAAAAGATGAAGAAGAGAGAAATCCAGTCCTCTGGGCGGATGCAGCGTCTCCATCCCTTCCCTCTACCCCAGTGGTTCTCAAACCTTTTCTGTCACGCCCCACTTTGGAGGAAGTAAAATGTTCGGGCCCCACCGCCCCAACAACATTGTAACAAAATGGTCCAACTTTTTGTGACTCCTCCATCCGTGCTTTTTCAAATAATAGAATAAAGAAAATTGAAATCCCTTTCAAGTAAACCAGATTGCTCCATCAGACAAAAACTAATAACATGTGGAATCACTTTGTTAGAACATTGCAAATAAAGTTCTATCTGTGCAAAAAATGACAAATATTTGGCAAAAAGAATACCTATTGTGGCTGCAAATAACCTGTTTTGCACTCAATATCTTTTCAAGATAATAACAATAATGTTCAACCTGTGCAAAACAAAATGAGGTCAATGTGTGAGCATCACGTTGTATCAGTATTAGAGGCTGCAGGAGCTGCTTTCCTCTACAAATATGTTTTAAACAGGGTTGTAGATTTGATACGGCCGCTCTCAATTCATGCTCAATGTTGAGCTTAGATCTGTATTCTGTTTTGAGAGACGCAACAGCAGAAAAGACTTCACGGAGATCTCACGGAGGCTTTTAGCAAAAGGGCAAGAATCGGCGTGTCGCGCAAGCGCAACCTGTTAACGGCGTAACTAAACATTTTTCCACGAAAGTACAGGCATTTGGCCGTGAAGTTATCATGTTCATGGGGAGAGTGTTCGTCCTGAAACCACAAGGTAGCGGTTCATCCCTGTTCTCCATAGTTTCATGTTGAAGTGTCCTTGAGCAAGACACTGAAGCCCCAGTGCTTCACAGCAGCACCCTGCTCCTTCATTACTAAGGATGGTAACATGCAGAGAATAATTCCCCCACTGTGGGATTAATAAAGGATTATAAAAAAGAAAAAGAAGAAAAGGATTATTATTTTATCTTTTAGAATCTGCATCTCGGCCCCGCACCCCACCTGTAATACCTCCGCGCCCCACTCCGTCTCTTGCTCACTGTTGGTGCCATTCAGTGAATGGTTGTTGTTTTATGGTTGTTGTTGTTGTGGCGAGAATTAGATTTCTCAGATATCAAGGAAGATAGGACTTCTTCCATTCAGTGGTGAGAGCGAACAGAATCAGGGCAAACCCGATCCCTTGCCCTCGGGCCCCTACGAGCCCGTCCAAAGCCGTGTGAGAGAGAGAGTCCCCACCCGGACCCACCTGGCCACCTGGACCCACCTCTCTTTCTGTGCGAGCTCTACCCAGCATGCAGTTCGGCGATGTAATTTTTTTAAAACCGTGACTGAAGTTCTAACCCTGAGACATAAGTAGCTCCGTCCGCTGCGCCCCCAGCTAGAGCTGTGAACATTAAATGTTGCTGCCTGCCGAAGAGCGACAACAGTCGTTACGGCATGCACTACTACCGGTATGACGGGGTATGAAAAATTCATACCGTATGGAAATCTGATACCGGTTGAACCGGTATACTGCACAGCCCTAACCTGGACCCACCCGGACCCACCTGGAATGGGTATTTCTGAATGCCACTGTCTGGTCTGTAACATGACAGAATATAGTGAAACATGCCCCTTCACTATTTCCTCAAGACCAAAGGTTCAAATGTCACTTTACTTTTACATTAGACAAAGAATAGCAACCCACATCCCAAAGATGCTCTATTGGGTTGAGATCTGGTGACTGTGGGGGCCATTTTAGTACAGTGAACTCATTGTCATGTTCAAGAAACCAATTTGAAATGATTGGAGCTTTGTGACATGGTGCATTATCCTGCTGGAAGTAGCCATCAGAGGATGGGTACATGGTGGCCATAAAGGGATGGACATGGTCAGAAACAATGCTCAGGTAGGCCGTGGCATTTAAACGATGCCCAATTGGCACTAAGGGGCCTAAAGTGTGCCAAGAAAACATCCCCCACACCATTACACCACCACCACCAGCCAGCACAGTGGTAACAAGGCATGATGGATCCATGTTCTCATTCTGTTTACGCCAAATTCTGACTCTACCATCTGAATGTCTCAACAGAAATCGAGACTCATCAGACCAGGCAACATTTTTCCAGTCTTCAACTGTCCAATTTTGGTGAGCTCTTGCAAATTGTAGCCTCTTTTTCCTATTTGTAGTGGAGATGAGTGGTACCCGGTGGGGTCTTCTGCTGTTGTAGCCCATCCATCTCAAGGTTGTGCGTGTTGTGGCTTCACAAATGCTTTGCTGCATACCTCGGTTGTAACGAGTGGTTATTTCAGTCAAAGTTGCTCTTCTATCAGCTTGAATCAGTCGGCCCATTCTCCTCTGACCTCTAGCATCAACAAGGCATTTTCGCCCACAGGACTGCCGCATACTGGATGTTTTTCCCTTTTCACACCATTCTTTGTAAACCCTAGAAATGGTTGTGCGTGAAAATCCCAGTAACTGAGCAGATTGTGAAATACTCAGACCGGCCCGTCTGGCACCAACAACCATGCCACGCTCAAAATTGCTTAAATCACCTTTCTTTCCCATTCTGACATTCAGTTTGGAGTTCAGGAGATTGTCTTGACCAGGACCACACCCCTAAATGTATTGAAGCAACTGCCATGTGATTGGTTGATTAGATAATTGCATTAATGAGAAATTGAACAGGTGTTCCTAATAATCCTTTAGGTGAGTGTATTTACACCATGTGATTTCTTATTAATAATCAGTAATGAGGATATAATGACTAAGTGGTAAATAGAACAGCCAGAACAATCTGGTTCAGAACATCACTTTGCTGTAATGCAGCTTTAAACTAGGAAAACACACCTGTGCCTTCATAAATCATCCAGAGTCTTAGAAGATATTGATATCATATCGACATATGGCCCAGCCATAACTCATCGTACTCTTTTCTTTCACATGTTGATTTGTTTTGTTGTCGTGTGTGAGTGTGCGTGTGTGATAGTGTGTGTGTGAGTGTGCGTGTGTGTGTGAGGTTGGTATGATAACATCAAATAAAGACTTCTTCATGTTTCATGACCTTTCCTCTAGTTCTCTTTCTAGAGTCGCAGCAGAGCAGCTCTGTCTCTTCTCTTCTTCTTCGCTGTCACATCTTTGTTTCCTTCTCTCCCTCCTCCCTCCTCCACATCCACCCATGCCATCTTCTTCCTTCCCTTCTTCTTTTTCTCTCCATCTCTCTTTAGAAAGCGCCGCTCGGGGAGTTCAGCTGGCGGCGAATAACCGTGGAATGAAAAGAAGCTTCCGACATACGAGGGGAACTGTTTTAGAGACGAAGGCCAAGCGTAACCAGAGGCGCACACACACACACACACACACACACACACACACACACACACACACACACACACACACACACACACACTGATGGTGGTGGCTTAACCTTTAGGGGTTAGGGTCAGGTCAAGAGTTTCCATTTTTAGCCTGATTATTGGAATGGGTCACATTTTAATTTTAATATAATTCAGCTCTGAAGAGACCGGTTAAAGTGTTTTTACAATATGATATATTTACTCTGATATATTTGGTTGAGGCCGATTCACAGCCAGTCAATGATGCATGGAGCTGCAGTCTGACTGTGTGTGTGTGTGTGTGTGTGTGTGTGTGTGTGTGTGTGTGTGTGTGTGTGTGTGTGTGTGTGTGTGCGCGCACAAAAAACAGCTGAGAGGGCATGTCTCTGTTTAGGACTGTGACACACACAGACACAGACACACACACACACACACACACACATCATCATGGGAAGCCAGTTTCTTAGCCATTTTGAAGCCAGTTTCTTAGCCAGTTTAGAACCATAAGTGCAGCAGAACCGCGGGGGACTAAGTGTTCATGGAGAGAACCCTTATTACAGTCGCACAGGATCCTTTGGGACGACTCACGACATCAGAGCCTGTGACTTCCCAGGTAGAAGGCATCGCTCACAGGACCATCTGCGGGGGCTGTTATGGCTAGCAGGGCTCACCTGACACAGACCCGGTGAAGGGTGATCCACTCGGTTAATCCGGCCGACAGATGGGTGAGCTGGGGGGCACGGGGTGGGGGGGGGGGCATTCGGAACGAATGCTGCGACTGTGACCTATATTAATAATTCACATGCAGGATCTCCATGCAGCATGGAGCCCTGAGGAGCCGGGCGTGAAGATGAGGACGGGAGATAATGAGTAGTTCAGCCCTAAGAGTAACACATCCTCGTCTTCCTCTCCTTAGTCCAGCCCTAAGAGTAACACATCCTCGTCTTCCTCTCCTTAGTCCAGCCCTAAGAGTAACACATCCTCGTCTTCCTCTCCTTAGTCCAGCCCTAAGAGTAACGCATCCTCGTCTTCCTCTCCTTAGTCCAGCCCTAAGAGTAACGCATCCTCGTCTTCCTCTCCTTAGTCCAGCCCTAAGAGTAACGCATCCTCGTCTTCCTCTCCTTAGTCCAGCCCTAAGAGTAACACATCCTCGTCTTCCTCTCCTTAGTCCAGCCCTAAGAGTAACGCATCCTCGTCTTCCTCTCCTTAGTCCAGCCCTAAGAGTAACGCATCCTCGTCTTCCTCTCCTTAGTCCAGCCCTAAGAGTAACGCATCCTCGTCTTCCTCTCCTTAGTCCAGCCCTAAGTGTAACGCCATGTTAGAACACAAATGGCCACTTACACTCTATAAACTGCTTTCAGTCAGCCCGACATGACACACTCGTTTCTTCAGCTTTCTCTTTACCGATTATTCCATTCCATGACAACCAGACTCTGAACACAAACTATATATTTCCACATCAGTTTTATTAGGAGCCAACTTACAATAAAAATAGGCTCAGTAAAGGCGGGGCACTGTGTTTGTGAGCAAACATTACTCAAATAAGTGTTACGTGGTGATTTAAGGAGGACCCAAGAGCCACAGCAACAATTCAAAATAATAATTTATTCTAAACAAAACACAAGGCTTCAAAAAACACTAATAATCAAACCGATAGGTAGGACATGGAGGAACACGGACAGGCAACACACAGTAAAACAGGAAACCCCAAAAACCCAAACCATGACAATAAGAGTAAATAGAGTGTGTGTGTGTGTGTGTGTGTGTGTGTGTGTGTGTGTGTGTGTGTGTGTGTGTGTGTGTGTGTGTGTGTGTGTGTTCATGAAGGAACATGAGTGTAACAGTGAGGCAATCTGGCCGTTGCCATGTTGTTTTTTGCAACCAAAGAACAGAAGTGACCATATTTATATCCAGCGGAGAAACGATTAAGAAACAATTTAGAAACGTCGTATATTGTATTTTGTACTTAATTTAATCCTTTTATTTAGTACGGAGCCTGTCGCCGGCGACAGAAAGTAACATGCAAAACCAAGATCGCCGTAACTCCTTGAGTATTTACACAATCAACGTAATTCCAATGGATTCTGAACACTAAGCATTCATGAAGAAGAGTCCCCTTGGGCTATTAAGAAGTCGTGGTTAAGTGACATGCGGCACTTTGTGGTCGATTACGGTAATGGTATAAAAAAAACGTCGGCGAGTTTTTCTGTGGGGGAGGGGTGGAAGTGAGCCGAGCTGAGCACAGCTGAAGAGGATCAGGTGAGAGTTTGACTGGCTTTTCACTGCTTTTCACTGAAGTTTGAGTGGCGTTTTCTTTGGAAATAATATGTTGTGGTTGTAAATAATAGAATTAGTATAGTTTATGAGAGTTCCACCACTTGCTGGCCCACCTAAACCCCCCCACTAAAGGCCACTTTTCTGTCCCCACAAACACAAAGAAGGACAGTGGGAAAAGGACAGATAGAAGGCCATTTTGGGGAGGAAACACTGTACTATCTGCCTGTAAAAGCCTGCCTGGATGTGTGAGGAGGGCAATAATGGGTTCTGTCTTCAGCTGGACAGGAACTGCTTCAGGGAGATCTCTAAAACGCCTGGACATGGACACATATAAAAGCCTATAACATGGACACTGAATGCTTTGGGCGAACAAAACTGTTTGAGAAGATGTAAAATAGGTTAAATTTAATTTCTGTAATCTCAAAAGCTTTGCTCATGTTCATTTTCAATTGTTTAGAAGAGAAATATGATGAAAATTCAAATACGTTTCTTTACTTTTTAGTTTTTACACAGTGTTTTAAGCCTTTATAACATATAATAATGACAAATACTTGCCAGACTTAGAAAGTTACATTTATTGATAAATTAGACAAAAAGGACCAGTCATCATTACAGATCTAAAAGGGTTAACATCTATTGCACTGTTGTTGTTCCAAAAAATCCTTGTTTGTGTAAAACATTCCTGGCGAATAAATGGTTCTGATTCAGATTCTGACCTGTCAATCACCTTGTAGCCCACCCTAAAGCATCCCCTGATTTATGGTCTGTTTGACTCTAAATGACCATCATTTACTAAATGAACATCATGCTGCATTGAAGAAGACTTGAAACTAGAGATTGAGACATAAACTCATGATTACAATGTTTACTGAGGGAATACATCCAGAGAGAAGTCATTTCTATAGACTTCTATACAACCAGAGGAGTCACCCCCTGGTGGTCAGGAGAGAGAATGCAGCTTTAACACATGAAGCATATTTGTCCACAATGTTTAGCAGGCAGACAAGAACGCCTTTTAGATGATGACACTTGATAACTCAGTTAGGAAGACAATGCCATTCCAAAACACTTTGCATAACAAGCGTCAGATACATCTGGGACTTCCAATAAGTCTGAATGAAGGTAAGGAAGGAGGAGAGGAGAGGAAAAGGAGAGGAGGAGAGATCCTGTGTTATGGTGGGGGGTTGGGAGTCAAAGAGGCAGACCAGACTAGACAGTCTCTATCTCCCTCTGACCCCCTGTCTGAGTGAGAGAGAGAGTGTGTGTGTGAGTGTGTGTGTGTGTGTGTGTGTGTCCTCCCCAGCCAGACAATACAGCAGGCCCTGTGCCTGATTGGGGTCAGCTGGTGGCTGCTGAGGGGAGGCAGAGGGGGAGAAGGTGTGTGTGTGTGTGTGTGTGTGTGGGGGGGGGGGGTATCAGACACCGCTGTCTGACTTACGGTGTCTGGAGGGGAGGGGGAGGGTCTGGTCGCCCAGATCCTCCCCCTCCCCGCTTTCTGACGCCCACACACGTCCTTTACAAACTTCACTTCAGGCTGCAGGTTAAACTGGGTTAAAATGTTAAAAATAATACAAATAACGTATTGTTCCATAGAGTGCTGCACGAATGAGCCCTAAAGTCCAGAAGTGAGTCAGCATTTTTGAAGCTCTTCAGTCTCTTCATAACGTCTTTTTAAAAAGGGCAGTTGCTAACAAGTGAAACTACAAAATGTCGTACATGTCCCTGTGCATGTGTCCCTTGACCCAGTGACGCAGCAGACAGCGGGGGCTGATTCATTCACTGAGACTCTTCAGCGTCTCGAGCCGTCAGCCTGTGTGTAAATAGATGTTGACCGAGACAGCAGACCACTAACAACACTCACACCCTCACACACACACACACGCACACACACACACACACACGGCCTGTCTCCAAACACACTAGGACTACAAATCTGCCCTGGTCCCAAGGGCATTTTGGGAACCAGGGGTGTGTGTTGGGGGTGCAGCATCTAGACACAAAGGGAGCCCCGGCAGCCAGTGACGAGGTCGTGAATGCTGCTGCCGGAAACAGTTGGGGTCTAACGGGGTCTCGTTCCTTAGGACTTCGGAAGTGGTCGCCTGAACTTGACCCGTTCCCCCACAATGCTTGTGGCTTCAAGAGGTTGTCAGAAACACGACTACAGAACGTTAACGGTGGTCCAGCTGATTTAAGGCAAAAAGAAAATGAACCACAAAAAAAGAAAGAAGAAAAGAAGCCATGACCCATCCTCTCCCTCCTGCGCTAACGTGACGTCATATATCGCTGAACATCCGGACAACTGGTGTGAGGGCTCAGGAGCACGGAGACAAAGAGCCCAAACAAACGCAGGAAGTCACACATCAACCACACAGCTTCCATCCACACGGCGCTTCTGCACAACGACAACAGAAATATTTATTTATTTAAAAAATTAAAAAGTGCCCTGGGCTGTTTTCAAGCGAACAAACAAATGTTATGTTTGCATTCTGTGTTGCTCACACAGAAAGAGCTCTGTGAGAGAACTGCCTCGCAGAAACACATCGCTGTGGTCTGAAGTTTCCACTCTCATTAAATAACCGGAGGATCATATCAGTCATTAAAAGGGATTTGAAGCTTTTTGACCTTCTTTTTAACATTAGGGGAAATGACTCAACCAGAATCACCACAGAATTTGATTTAAAAGTCATGCAAACAACTAAAAGAGTAAAGTAATTAACAATCACATGCATAATAAATGAAACTTTACTGGCCTTTCTTCCCTCAATGAAAATGAACGTCTTCAACCTCATTGACCCACCAGTGCTTAAAACCTATTATTGAGCCAAACTTTGTTCGAAACCCAGACTATTAATATCTTAATAGTGGAGATCACTAAAAGTTCACAAAAAATACCAAATATGTGAGTCTGAACTACGGGGGAAATGTGTTATGAATATGCCGTTTAGAAGCCTCGAGTTTAAAAGTGTCCATATTTGGACTGAGGAGCAGTGACGTAGAGACGATGTACGTCACTGGTAGACCTGTCAATCACCCTGTAGCCCCGCCCTAAAGCATCCTCTGCTTTATGGTCTGTTTGACTCTAAATGACCATAATTTACTAAATGAACATCATGCTGCATTGAAGAAGACTTGAAACTAGAGATTGAGACATAAACTCATGTTTACAATGTTTACTGAGGGAATAAGTCAAGAGAGAAGTAGAGTCATTTATATAGACTTCTATACAACCAGAGGAGTCGCCCCCTGGTGGTCAGGAGAGAGAATGCAGCTTTAACACATGAAGCATATACTTCTATACAACCAGAGCAGTCGCCCCCTGGTGGTCAGGAGAGAGAATGCAGCTTTAACACATGAAGCATATACTTCTATACAACCTGAGGAGTCACCCCCTGGTGGACAATAGAGAGAATGCAGCTTTAACACATGAAGCATAGACGTCACTCTTCAGAACCGGAGGTTGCCTCCTGCTGGCAGCCAACGGTGCTGAAAGTTCTAACGGAGCAAACTAAGAGAGTGTGATCATGAGATGGAACCGCAGGGTTTTCAGCTTTAACCCTCGGATGAGAGCAGTGCCGAGATGGTAGTCGTGAACTAGCCCGTGTGGCACGCTCACATGCACTAAAATGATGCTCGGCTGGCCAACAACACACACAGAGGGAGAGCGACTTTGCTCATTGTAGCCTTCATATGGCTTAAAAAAAGATCTGGAACAAGCAGATACGCAGTATAGAGCATGTGGGATTCTGTCCTTAAGCTTAAGATAAAAGACAAGGGGAGTATTGGGTTTTAAAGGGTTAAAGAAAACACTAACTATGGACTAAATGGCAAGTTAAGAGCAAAATGTCGCCACCTTGAGATGTAATAGTCTGCTGTATTGATGCAATGGATAACTTCAGGACATGGATATGTTTGCAGTGTGCTTCTCTATACCAGAATATGTGCTGAAGTCACCTGAGCCAGCAGAGTGCGTCTGCAGGTCAACCCCCACGGTGCACAAAACCACTCTGATTTATGTAAAACAAGGAGCTCTTTCTTAACCCCCGTTCACTGCTGTAACCCCTCCATTCAGGAGAGGTGCAGACTAAATAAGGCTCCAGTGAGAAACACTCGCCGAGTGTAGAAATTCCCTGTGAAATTAATTACAGGAGCAGTAATCGTGAAAAAAGGAAGGAAAAAAAAATCTCGCAGGAGGAAGAAATCAAAGTTTTTCCCCCTCTTAAATGGTTTGGCTGTCTTTGCCACTCCCCTCCCCAAGGTCTCAGAACCTCTAGTCAGACTCTTTTAAACCAGAGCTAATTATTGAAAATCATTAATAATAAAAATGAAATAAAAACTAATTCCAAACCGAACAACACCTCCACAAACAAGCCAAACATGGAGGGAAAAAACGAGCGAAAAGAAAAAACAAGCCCCAAACAAACAACAAAGAGCTTAGTGAGAGATTGCATTGGCTGTCTGGCGAGAGATGGCAGGGTAAATATTGGCTGAGCCGGAGAGCGGCTGCCAGCATATATCTGGGTGGAAACGCGTGCGTGCGCCTATGTGTACATTTTTCTTGCGCGCGCGTTTTTAAGTTGACAGATGACCCACAGGATCACGGTCCTGCCAGTAGCTAACCAGGAAGGATGCATCGAGGTACATTATGATGCGTTCAATCTCTGTTCAGTAGATAACGAGTATTAGGCGAAGGTAAATTATAACATTATCCTGATGGGTTCAAATGGAATGGAATTTATTGTTGTTTTCCTTTCTTACTGTGGTAATGGAAAATCGTTGGATTTCACTGGCATTTCTGGTATCCAGCATCCCTACACTGAACTCTTTTAAGACTGGCATAAAAAACCTTTTTATTCAGGAAAGCATTTTTTACCTTGTGTTGATTCATTGTCAGCTATTAATTTGTCTTTTTTTTTAAACTTTTTTATTAGGGCTGGCTTTAACCATGTTTTAACTGTTTTAATTTTGTTTTACTACATGGCTACGTGGCTCTATGGCACTCTGAGTTTCTTCTGAAAGAAAAGTGCATTTAAAAATGAAATGTATTATTATTATTATTATTATTTGATACAGAACATTTGTTTAATTTGATACAAAATGCCAATGTTCTTAAACGTTACATGTCTAAACCATATAGAAACTTGACCATCGCCACCAAGATAACGTCTCTTGATTGAAAAAACGCAGGAAAGGGTGTTTGCATTAGGAGCAAGTGAAATCTCATGCAGTTGGCGTAGTATGTCCCCATTTGTTTAGGAAAAGACAGGGCCTTTAGGAGGAAGATGAAATGACTGAAGAGTGTTTGCAGAGGACCTGCAGGCATGATGCCTTCACACAGAAACCCAACTTCCTACAACAGTAGATGTGCAATCAAACATCACTGAGGGTTGGCAATCAAGAAAAAGAGGATTTTAACTGTAGGTTGAAAAATAAGCACAAATGCAGCAAAGTCTTTATGACGCGCCGCCGTTGACCTCAGGACTTCACAATATCTGCCGACTGTTTAACACCACACCTTTGAGACCAGATAACCACAATGAGCAACGAAAGACCCACACTTGTTACAAGTCTCTCCTCCTTTCAAATGCTCTAACGTGAATCCCAGTCAGTGTGCGGGCGGTTCGACTCCAGGCCGGGACACACTGTCTGCACTGTGATTTCCTCTGTGTTTTCGCGGTCCCTTTCAATTCCCCTCCCCGTCTGAATGAAGAGGAAACACACCAGCGAGACCGCCCGCTCCGCTTTAAAAAGAGGAAAGAAAAAAGAAAAAAACGGCAGACTGTAGCTCTTTTCTTCAGCCACAGAAATCATCAAAGCATGAGCTACATTATTCAGCCTTTGCCGAGTCTGCATGACAACACAGCCGACAAACAAGAGCTCTTTTCAAAACCAGACGGCCGCTACAGTAGGACACGGCTATTTCCAACCACTTGTGAATTGAGCTCCCTCCAACTGGTGAGACGTTCGGATGACGAGGAATACGTTGAAAATACTGGGCTAGTATCTCATGAGCACCAAGCAGTCACGTGCATGAGCTTAAACGCAGCACGTCGTTTATTATGCACTTAAATACACCATTATTTGACTTTGGGGGTTTACTTTCTGCAGCTCTGCTTGTCCAGCTCTCTGCTGGATTATCTAATTAGGCTCTCTGCTGTATCAGTGTGTCTGTGGATGCACCCGTTCATGCCTGACCATGTGGGGAGGTTTTTTTTTTTATTTTATTTTTTATTTTAAATGGTAGAACACCAGTTTTGTCAGTGAAGCGCACACACACACACACACACACACACACACACACACACACACACACACACACACACACACACACACACACACACACACACACACACACCCATCCATCTTGGTTACAATGTGGCGTCAGCAGAAACCCCGCTCTGCTGCCAAATCTACATCTAATATCCAGCCTTCACCTCACTCTGCTCAGGCCTGGCCCCGGCCCCCGGTGGAAATTACACATCACTGTAACCCTGTCCGTGTGTCTGCAGCCCGTCTGTGTGTGCGTCCGTCAATGCGTCTGGCTTCAGATGCGTCTGTCCTCTGTTTATATCGCTGTCCCTACTTGTCTGGCTTTTTCCTGGTTGTGAATCTATACCCGCCTGTCTGCTGTGTGTCAGTCTCGTGTTTATTCGTCTTCCGTCTGTCTGCAGATCCGTCAGACTTGGATGCGCACACACACACACACACACACACACACACACACACACACACACACACACACACACACACACACACACTGTCCTCTGCATTTCTACCTCTGTCTGTCTGTGTGTGTGTGTGTCTTCAGTCATAAAGAGGAACATCTGCAGTGGATCTGGCAGCAGTGTTCGGGCCGAGCTGATAATGATAGTTTCTCTGGGCTGCTCAGGAGGCGGACAGACATAACATACCATTCGAGCGTTTCCTGTCTGTGCTGACAGGCAAACTATTTAACCCTCTGTGGTGATCCCTCGGCGCATGTGCACACAGCCCAGCAGGGCTGCAAGTATTAATATATATATAGATATATAGAAAAGCCTTTCGGTGGAAAACAGTCTTGGAAAAAGTGCAGCAAGAAGAAACAGAGAAGGAGAAAGTGTAAGTTTGTTAGTTGCAAATGCTCCAGGAATACGATTAACTACTGCAAGCTCACTGTTGCAGCACCACGATGTAACGTAACTTTAACTATGTAACGTAAATAGAACTATAACTATGTAACGAAACTAGAAGTATGTAACCTAACTATAACTATTAAGGTAACTATAACTATGTAACGAAACTATAACTATGTAACAAAACTATAACTATGTAACAAAACTATAACTATGTAACAAAACTATAACTATGTAACGAAACTATAACTATGTAACGAAACTATAACTATGTCACGACTATAGAACTATGTCACGACCATAGAACTATAACGACTATAGAACTATGTCACGACCACAGAACTATGTAATGACTAAAGAACTATGTAACGTAACTATAATTATGTAACGAATATATAACTATGTAACAACTATAGATCTATCTAACGAAACTATAACTATGTAACAAAACTAGAAGTATGTAACAAAACTATAACTATGTAACGACTATAGAACTATGTAACGACCATAGAACTATGTAAAGACAATAGAACTATGTAACGACTATAGAACTATGTCACGACAATAGAACTATGTAACGACCATAGAACTATGTAACGACCATAGAACTATGTCACGACTATAGAACTATGTAACGACCATAGAACTATGTAACGACTATAGAACTATGTAACGACTATAGAACTATGTAACGACAATAGAACTATGTAACGACTATAGAACTATGTAACGACTATAGAACTATGTAACGACTATAGAACTATGTAAAGACTATAGAACTATGTAACGACTATAGAACTATGTAACGACAATAGAACTATGTAAAGACAATAGAACTATGTAACGACTATAGAACTATGTAACGACTATAGAACTATGTAACGACAATAGAACTATGTAACGACTATAGAACTATGTAACGACTATAGAACTATGTAACGACTATAGAACTATGTAAAGACTATAGAACTATGTAACGACTATAGAACTATGTAACGACAATAGAACTATGTAAAGACAATAGAACTATGTCACGACTATAGAACTATGTCACGACTATAGAACTATGTCACGACAATAGAACTATGTCACGACAATAGAACTATGTAAAGGCAATAGAACTATGTCACGACTATAGAACTATGTAAAGGCAATAGAACTATGTCACGACAATAGAACTATGTCACGACTATAGAACTATGTCACGACAATAGAACTATGTCACGACAATAGAACTATGTAACGACTATAGAACTATGTCACGACTATAGAACTATGTAACGACCATAGAACTATGTCACGTCTATAGAACTATGTAACGACAATAGAACTATGTAAAGACAATAGAACTATGTCACGACAATAGAACTATGTAAAGACAATAGAACTATGTCACGACTATAGAACTATGTCACAACAATAGAACTATGTCACGACAATAGAACTATGTCACGACAATAGAACTATGTAACGACTATAGAACTATGTAACGACTATAGAACTATGTAACGACTATAGAACTATGTAACGACTATAGAACTATGTAAAGACAATAGAACTATGTAAAGACTATAGAACTATGTAACGACTATAGAACTATGTAACGACAATAGAACTATGTAAAGACAATAGAACTATGTCACGACAATAGAACTATGTCACGACAATAGAACTATGTCACGACTATAGAACTATGTCACGACAATAGAACTATGTAAAGGCAATAGAACTATGTCACGACTATAGAACTATGTAAAGGCAATAGAACTATGTCACGACAATAGAACTATGTCACGACAATAGAACTATGTAAAGGCAATAGAACTATGTCACGACAATAGAACTATGTAAAGGCAATAGAACTATGTCACGACAATAGAACTATGTCACGACTATAGAACTATGTCACGACAATAGAACTATGTAAAGGCAATAGAACTATGTCACGACAATAGAACTATGTCACGACAATAGAACTATGTAAAGGCAATAGAACTATGTCACGACAATAGAACTATGTCACGACTATAGAACTATGTCACGACAATAGAACTATGTAAAGACAATAGAACTATGTAAAGACAATAGAACTATGTCACGACTATAGAACTATGTCACGACAATAGAACTATGTAACGACTATAGAACTATGTAACGACAATAGAACTATGTAACGACAATAGAACTATGTAAAGACAATAGAACTATGTCACGACTATAGAACTATGTCACGACTATAGAACTATGTAACGACTATAGAACTATGTAACGACAATAGAACTATGTAACGACAATAGAACTATGTAACGACAATAGAACTATGTAAAGACTATAGAACTATGTCACGACAATAGAACTATGTCACGACAATAGAACTATGTAAAGGCAATATAACTATGTCACGACAATAGAACTATGTCACGACAATAGAACTATGTAACGACAATGAACTACGTAACGCTGACATAAAGTTTGTGAACCAATGTAAACTCAGTGAGGAGTGTTTTTGAGTCCACTAAAGACCAGACTAAAGCACCAAAACCCCATAAGTGGTCCAAATCCCCGTAAAGTCTGCATTAGACCACTACCACACTAAGTCCCGGAGGAGACCGGCTCACAGCCGGTTAACAGCAGACTCTTCATGACGTCTGATTTGTTGTCCCTCCTGTCGCCACACTGGAGCGTGCACATCAACCGGATTAAGCGCTAAAGTACCCCGGTAGGTGGTTTTCACGGTCAGAAGCAACGCAACACATTTGTATTGTACTCACATATCTCCATTCCCTGTGGCTGGGAAGCGGTGCAGTTGCAGGAGCAGGTGACATTGGAGTTGCCGGGGCCGCCAGGGGCCGTTAGGTTTTGCATGGGGCTGGGCAGCCCGGGACACCGCTCCGGGGTGAGAGCCGCCGCCGCCGCCGCCGCCACCGTCGGGGCCCCACGACTGGAAAACAACAGAAAACTTCCAGGCAGCGGCAGCAGAGTCCGCCGCGACGAGTAACTCCCGACAGTTTCGCACTTATTCCCCCACGGTTCCCCTCACGCCATGTTGGCCTCGCAGCGGCTCGCAGAGTGAACTAGAAGACGGGTCGGGGAAGAGCCACTGCCCGGGGATAACACATTGTGGAGTTGGGTTTATTCCGTTCCTTCCACCGCCGCTGAGCGCAGCTGTCCTTCCTCTACTGTAGAGAGCGCACACACAGCGGGATCACGCCGCGCCCACAAACTGACAGACTGCCGCTGCGGCCAATCGGATGGCTCCGGGGGCGGGACAGACAGGGGGAAGAGACGTGCTGCCTTCAGGAGCGGGCAGACATACCAGACTCTTACCTTGAACCAGCGCACAACATGTTAAAATGCCAGATACACTCCGACTCTTCTGTAAAACACAAACAGGAGGTATGGACTCACAATGACGCACGTGCCAGGTCGTGTTAGCTCTCAGAGCGGCACATTATCTGACCCAACCGTTATAATAGGAAAACACAGGTTGTACAAGTTAGGGAGCCAACGTTTAAAATACTTTTTGTTTGGTTACACCAAAAAATAGAAATAGATCATCAAAACATTGAGACAAATTCTGTCTTGCCAGGGACAGATGTGAGCCGAATAAACATCTTTCCGGTCTTGGGAAATCTTTAAATGAGAAAAGGCTATTTTTTGTTTATGCAAGAGCCCCTGTTTCAGTCATGCTTGGCGCGGTGCTGTCTGGTGTCAGTGGGGCCTAGTTAATATTCATGAAGATCCTTGCATAAATTAGCTGCATTAATTGGCTATCGTGCTGCCTGACTATTCATAAATATTACAATTTATACAGCTGAGAGTGCTGCACCTGTTTAGCAGACTACTCTCTTTGTAGTTGAGTATTTGTTTTAAGCACCAAAAAGTACTACAAATATATACTGACTTGCCCTGCAAAATACTTTATGGCATGTGATTTCTAAAGTTGATAATTTCCCCAGAATAAAACTACTGTACTATTGCATATTGTTAATATGCATTGACACACGTATTCACAACAAGGATGTAGAGCTGTACCAGGAGGCCATGAAAGCAGCAACAGAGCAGGGATGGGGCAGGGGTGATATGTTTCCGTGTGTGTGTGTGTGTGTGTGTGTGTGTGTGTGTGTGTGTGTGTGTGTGTGTGTGTGTGTGTGTGTGTGTCTGGCTTGGTGGGGGGGGTGGTCCTGACCTGACTCAGAGCTAGCAGACGGCCGGGTCGTGGGTTGACAATGGCTGTGGAGATCAGAGGGAGGGAGGGAGACAGACGGGGGGGGGGGGTCTGGTCTGGTGTGTTATTCGGGGGAGGGTTGGGGGGAGCGTTTCGAGTTTCACTCCCTTGTTACGGCGGGCCGCAGCCAATGGAGACGGCTCTTTGAAGGGGGCTAACCTTGAGGTGACCCCCGCGCCAGTCTTGTGGTTCAGGGGCACATGTGTAGCAGAGAAGCATCCAACACATCCCCTCTGAATCTAACCAATGGAGCCCAACACATGCACACACACACACACGCACGCACGCACGCACGCACGCACGCACACACACACACACACACACACACACACACACACACACACACACACACACACACACACACACACACTATAGCGCAGGACTGTTGGCAGTCTATAAATAAACTAGGCCAATCATAGAGAGAGGATCTGAATGCCACTCTTGACCAGAAGGTTCCCAAACTAAGAAGTCATTGAAGGGGCTTTCAGGAGATGACCACGCAGACCCTCCAGATCAGAGACCGGCTCTCTCGCCATCCACTACTGCAGCAAATCATGGAAGAGAAAGGTTCCCGATCCACGCAAGACGATCTCGTTATGTGCAGGCAATGTCTGCTCTGTGGGGGGTAACATCTGTATGCTGAGAACACCCGTAACCAAAGGCAATAAAATGCACCTCTGCGAAGGAAAACAAGTCAACGAGAAAAGCAAAGACCTCCAACAGATGTTGCCGCATCACTAGCCAAGTTTCATATCCAATCATGCGAAGATATTTTTCCTTGACGGCGTCCACGCTCTCCTTCACGAAGTGAAAGTGGAAGATAAAAAAAAAAAATAGGTGCGTGAACCCGACGCAATTTACAAAACGGCCGGCAGCTGTCATTGTTTTTATTGAAGCAACAAATCGAGGCGCCGCCACAGCGGCAATATCAAACCATGAGTTTTTTTCTGCTTTGATGTGAGGTCATTCTTATGTCCTCTCACAAACACACATGTACGAAACACATTCCAGACACACACCCTCCAGACTAGCTCTCGTACCACACACACACACACACACACACACACACACACACACACACACACACACACACACACACACACACACAGGCGAGCACACATCGATCCTCGTCCCCTGCAGCCCACCTCGATCCACTCACAAAAAAAAACAGCCCACCGGCCGCCAACACAGCACTTACACACACACTCAGAAACACACACTCAGACACAAACACACACACACACACACACACACACACACACACTCAGACACACGCACACACACATGCGCGGTCTGTCTGGAGCGTCAATTCAGTCCCCCGGGGAGCGTGCAGGGTGACACGCTAACAGGCCAGACCAGACAGCAGACAGATAAATACACGGCACGGCTGAATACCAAATGCACTCTTGTCTACCACCCCCCCCCCATGACTGCAGTCTGCACACACACACACACACGCACTAGACCGCATAGCCTCACTGCGTCTCTCTCTCGGGAAACGTCTGTCTCATCTTGTATTTGAGGAATACTAACTTTAGGTCGAGAGGTTAATCTTGCCCGGCATGTGTGCACGAGTCTATATTAGGAACTTTGGGCTTTTACTGCCTACACATGGTGTCATGTTGTTCTGCGAGCTCGTGACATCTTTATGCCCCAAAATATCTATATATCTATTTATTTTTTGTTTTATTATTTTATTTTAAATGCAGGAAACCACGTTGGCACACTGCTGATGACATTCCACTCCAGGAGCTGTGCATGTGTGTGTCTCTGTGTGTGTGTGTGTGTGTGTGTGTGTGTGTGTGTGTGTGTGTGTGTGTGTTCAGATGTTTTGAATATTTGAAGATAGGGTTTATGAAGACGTTTCCCGGCCTGTGTTTCCAACACGAGCAGGAGACAGATGACTGATAGCAGATGCTTGAAAGGTTTAGTCGTTTGAGATGAGACCCTGAACGCATCAGGCACGTGATCCGGCTGATACTGTATCAGAAATGTATTTAAAATAGGCAGCACAGTAAATAGCCCAGTGGTAAGATAGGTCCACCCCCCCTCACCTCCACTGGTCCCATCTGAACTGGTGTGGGCTGCTGACAGAGACGCCACGTCACAGCGCCATCTCGTGGCTCAGCCCGGAAGCTCTCCGTTGTGTGCGTCGTCCCCCAAAAACATGGGCAGGGAAGAACTGTTCCACTTCTGGTGTCTCAGTCACTCTCATCATTCCTGAAACCAAAGCCGTCTCCCCGGGCACAGGTCGAATCTTCGAATCAATTACGACTCGTCTTTATCAGAAAGACCACGAGGGAACACGGTGGGGGGGTCACATCCTGCAGCTGCTGCAGAGATGTGCTCTTGTTCTCGCCCAGAGACCGAGAGGCTGAGAGAGAGCACTCTCCATGAGCATAAAGTCCATGAGAATCATAGAGTGGAAAGGAGAACAAGAATGCTAGACATACAGGACTTTACTTGTATGGAGAGGACACTTGTATTAAATGGCCATAAGTATGTGTCGTCTTTTGGTCTAGCAATCTGAATGCAACAGCATGCAATCATTTTTTAGACCAGTCGTTCCCAAACACATCGGGGTCGCGAGATATTTCCTTCTGGTGGTCAAATAAATTAGCGAAATTTCTTCCGTAGTCTTTTATCTAACATTTATATTTGCAGTACCCTTTTGAGCCACACAAGGGAGCCTGAATGTTCATATTGTTCTGATAATTGCAGCCTGCTTATTACATTCAATGTAATACGAAAGGCTGGAGTACATTCTGTTTGTTTAGCTGACGAGAGGGAACAATGAGAACCTGTTATCTCCACGTTAAATGCTTTTATTTGGTCTCATTTACAAAGTATTTAACATCTGCACATATGTTTTCATTCGCACAAGTACTAATTAAATTTGTGCATTATCAAACGTACATATATATCTCTTCTAATAGGCTGGTTTGCAGATAATGTGAGGTGATTTGGAAATGTAAGTGAAAATGGTCAGGAATTAATTTGCGCAAAAAATTGCTCTATTCACGATTTATAGATAAGACCTATTGGAAATTGGGTCTGTCTTATTTAAAAAAAGAAGAACAAAACAGTTTAAAGGGCCACTCCACTGATTTTACACATGGAGTTTGGATTACTCGTCATAATGCAGCTTTAGGACCCTTTCGCATTGGCTTCACAGGGTGAAACACTCCCTCTTCTCTCCCTGTCAACGACGTGAACAATAAAGCTGTGTTGAAACCAACGTGAGAGCTAGCTAGCATTAGCTGGTAGCAGCCGTTGGGCAGCACGGACCCGCCTGGCTAAATAATGGCGCGGAAAGCTAACGTTAAGGGAGATTGAAGACTTATGATGCATGAGCCGGGACCTCAAATCCTCTCTATTGGAACACCGACTGCCAGCCTGCGGGGCCTTGTCCCCCTCATCAGTGGCCCCCTACCTGACGCTCTTGTGACCGAAGGGGGACAAATTAGAAAGAGTGCGTCGTTATGCAAGGTATCATCCCAAAATTATTTACTGAAGGACGATGTTTCCTCCATTCCTCGCCGTTTGATTCTGTTGTCCAGTTAGTCTGCTCAGTTGGTGCAAAGTTTCTGAATTCCACCACATCTTCGGGAAAAGTGGTTCGGTTCACAGTAGAAAAGAGAAAGTTTCTGTTCCTTTTCCGATATAGATCAATCACTGGTGCTCTACAACCAATTTGCTGTATGTGGCGGCTGATGGGGAACCTCCAATGTTCATAGCAGCCATTGTGGTATTCCATTGAACTTGATCAGATCCCTTTGTCTGTTTCATGAAGCACCACAATAATCCACCTGCACCGCTTTGAAACCCACTCAACACACTTCAAGCCAGCGTATAAACTGCAATAAAACCTAAAGCCTGTTTACCCAAAAAGAAAAGAAAACCCCTCCTGCGGGCTGCCGCCTCTATCATGGGACTTTTGTGATGAAAGTATTCGCGCATGACGGTGATCCATTTTGACTCTGACATAACATTTTCAGTCAGAGAAATTTTTCCTCGGGGAAAAAAACACACACCCCGTGACTTCTGTGTGGACTCGGTATTGCTGAATGCCGTTCCAAATGTCAGAACAAAAGATGGATATGACTCAGCCCTAATACCAAGGCTGGATGGGATTCATGAATTAACCGCAATGCATCTTGCCAGCTGACGGGGGGGGCGTCTCCAGCGGAGCGCTAAGTAACAGAGAGGCCTCTCCAGACAGAAAGAGTTGCGTTCAATAAAAAGATGAAAACGTCTGGCACACCACGTCATGTTTGCTGCTTCCTGCCCTTGTCTGGCTGCAGCGCCGTGTCATATCCTGTCCGCACAGGTGCACCAGCTGTCTGGTTTCTCCGCCCCTGTCATTTTTAGACACACACACACACACAGATCTCGCTTCCACCCCCTGTCATTTAAAAAAAAGAAACACCCCTCCCTACCTCTCTTACTGCCGCAGGCACCACTGCAATGACACCACGGCGCTCGCTGGAAAAGTTGAGAGACAAGAGGGGGAGAAAGAGAAAGGAAGACGACAGACAGTGTGTGTGTGTGTGTGTGTGTGTGTGTGTGTGTGTGTGTGTGTGTGTGTGTGTGTGTGTGTGTGTGTGTGTGTGTGTGTGTGTCCAAGTTTGGGTTTGAACGAGAGGGAGACAGATTGAATGAGACAGATCCAGAAAGAGATAGACAGAGCCCGAGGTGGAGGATACTTGACGGAGCGAATGAACTAATGAAGAGGAGACAGGAGGAGAGAAGAAGAGGAGAGAAAAGGGAGAGAGAGGAGAAGGAGAGAGGGAAACGGAGTGAGAGCAGCCAGTGAGTCAGGGAGAGAGGGACCAGACCCAGACAGGGAGAAGGAGTAGATAATCAGCAGGTATTGAGCTCCCCTCACCCCGCGGTAGGGCCCTGCTGAGCATGGTAATGGGCTGTCTGCCCAGCTGGCCGATGAGCTCATGTCTGGCTCTAATGCCAATCTCACAGAACTGGCACACGGCTCGGCGGGGCCGGGCACAGACGCAGCGCTGCCGCTCCGCCGCCGCAAAGAAAGAGACGAAGGACACGGAGCGACTGAGAAAGGACAAGAGAGAGAGAGAGAGAGAGATAGAGAGATAGAGAGAGAGAGAGAAAGAGAGAGAGAGAGAGAGTGTGTGTGTGTGTGTGTGTGTGTGTGTGTGTGTGTGTGTGTGTGTGTCAGACACTTCCGTCACAAAAGTGATAAGAGCCCCCGGACCAGACGGCAATAATCACACAGTCAGGGAGACACACAGCGGATATAATGTATATGTGTGTGTGTGTGTGTGTGTGTGTGTGTGTGTGTGTGTGTGTGTGTGTGTGTGTGTAAAAGAGAGCAAAGAAGAGATAAAATGAGGGCGAGCAAGAGAGCGACTGTGTGTGTGTGTGTGTGTGTGTGTGTGTGTGTGTGTGTGTGTGTGTGTGTGTGTGTGTGTGTTGTTTTATGCACCCATAAACAGCAGTGATTACAGAGGGTGGATGGTGCAGGTTATAGCCTCCCGTTAGGATTCCACACACACACACACACACACACACACACACACACACACACACACACTCTGAGACACTCCTATTGCTCAAACATGAAATCAAAAGATGTATATGTATGTACTAGAATACATGTGCATACATGCATTTACTCGTTTGTGTCGTATGCTAATGTGATATCAACATATAAATACATGTTAATATGTACAAACGTACAGACGGTCAACCTGCTCAGAATATTCAGCACTGCTTTAAAAAGCGCGCTATTGTTATTATACAGTACTTGTGTTCGCATTTACTCTCCTTTCCCCAGGTCTGCCGTCCAGACAGCGGTCTGGACACGCTGCGTTAGCCTCAAACACAACCGCATCTGAAACCACGACGCCAGGAGAACACGGCCGACGGAAAGGGAAATCTGTTTCCCCTTCTTGGCTTCTGCGATAAGGGCTACGGAGTCACATGTGTAGTCATTTTGTAACCCTGCCAGCGGTCCACCACTTTGATGCGGACTGAAGTAGCTTCTTCTTTCTGAGGGCTCCGCCTCCCAAATGTCTGGGGATTTGTAAGTACAGTGTTGTGATTAAAACGGCGGCAGTTGTTTTGACATTTGTACTCATTTAGTGGCTGGCTAGTTAACTAGCTAATTAGCTAACGTTAACTAGCTAATTCCCCCGCGTGCTACTCTCGCTACAGAACATGAGCGGTGATGAGCGGTCTAAAGTCCACAGCCCCATCTCTACTGTCTAAAAGCTACTGGAGCAGTAATATTTGTCTTCGCTATGTCAAGACTTTTGTCATACAGAAGTGGTTATGGTTTCATCGCTCAGGGCCTTGCCCACTTTTCTTTTTCTTTTTTAATTATTCAATGAGTGTACTTTGGCTAAGACCTGGAGGTGAAGTTACAATACAATAAGTGTGTTTTCTCTACTGTGTAAAGTTTCTGTTCCCTGAGAATGAGACCTTTATGTCTTCATAGAGAGCGGTTCCTCTTCATGGAGTCCACCAGGTTGCTCTACAGTAGCCCAGAAGGGACCAACCGAACCCTGGCTCTAGAGAGTCACCTTTTCCCGTCCGGATCCCACACAAGGGTAAATAACGTTTGGTTGCAATCTGGTTGTTGAATGTCTACATGTTGAACATCAGTCACATGTTTATCAGTCACTGTCTGCCATCCTCTTCCTCTTCTTCTTGACCCTGTGTTTCAGAAGCTCCCGTTACCTACACACATGCTGTCCAGTTTCACTTGTTACTTATCACCTTTCTCTAATTAAAAAGGGATACTTATTTTCAGCTTTTCTCTCTTCAACACAATCGCTTTGTGGGCGATCCGTTGGCGTTTGTTTTTCCAGCGAACCGAGCGCTGAGATGACACCCCGAAAAACAAAAATAATTAGCGGTGTTCTGCTATTAAATTTCATGCCATTAAACCTTTCAAAACACTGCCTGATCCAAAGTTATTTGGATGTGTCTTTAATTGCAGAGACTAATTAGTATTGTTGGTCCCGTTTCCGCTTTTTATTTTGGTCAGGTGAAATGGATTGTAGCCAAATCCCTTTATAATGTGAATATTTATATTTTGTCAAATAATGACTATGTTTAATCTCGGCCCCGGGCGTTTTAGGTTAGGTTACTTTATTATTCATTTAGGTTTAGAACAACAACTCGGGCGGCTATCTCAGCTGAGGTGTAGTCAGTCATATCATCATCTCTTAGATACATCAGAGAATGTCGCAGCATAAGCTACCGACTGCGAGGGCAGCAGGTTCGGAACAGATGGACGCTCATATGAACGAGTTGCAGCAATCCAAACACTCCTCCTCTCTGCCCGCCTGGCCACGCCACACAAAATGCTATAGCTCCCATATTGAGGGGGATATAATGAAAACATTACATTAGGTGAGAGATGCTGTGCTTCGGAGCAAGCGCCGACAGATGGACGGTGGCGGGAACATGTTGCAGCGCCCCAGACCTGCTACCACCCTGGCAGAACTCCGCGACGCGCAGGTTAGCGTGACTGGGCGAGCTAACGCTGCCTACACTAACACAGCTGCTTCCGCTGGACCCCTGCCTGCACCGGTGGGATTCTGCGCCTGCATACTGTATATGTTGTGTTATTGTACCACCACATAGCTTTGTTAGCCCCCAAGGTTGACTCGCTCCCACCACGCCGCCCGTAAACCGTGTGGCCCGTAAACAGCTTGCACCGGGCCAGCCAGCGTTCCCCACAGTCTGCCTCACTGCCGTCCTATAGCTCTATAGCTGGACCACAGCGTTGACAGCTTGCACCAGGCCAGCGAGCGTCCCTGCTCACAGCTTGCATTGCTAGCGGTTCCTCCTCCCAGCTTCCCTCACCCCAACTTCCTTTTTCCAGCAGTAGTAAGCAGGACTATAGGGGAATCAACAGATCACCCCACAACAGCTTGTAACCGCAGCGTTCACCGCTGAGGTGCTAAAACCGAAGGCAAGGCTGCACGACAACATGAACGCTGCATCCGGTCAGCAGCGGTCTCATTTATAGTGGATACAAATGTCTGACAGGGTGGAATTAGCAGCAGAAGCTAATTATTTTGATCCGTATCTCCATATGTGAGGAACACTGACAGATGCTGCCATGCCATGGGACATAACCTGAGGACTCTGTAACATCTGATTCACAGCAGAAATATGTCCTAATGCACATATCCTGAATTTTTTATTTTCATGCCTAAATTCTTTGGTGGTGACTGGGCAGGAACGAGAGAAGAGCAACACCTAAATATTTGAGCTTGGAGAAGAAAGGGACCTCTGAAGTTGTGTCCGCCAGAGACGATCATCCGGATACGGGAGCATGCATTTATTCGTTTTTAAGGAAGCCTCTCAACCTCCAGCGGTAGCTAAACAATACAACCTTCATATTTCCATATACTGTCACTTATAAAGTTAGATAACCTCCAGAGTAACTTGTACTAACCTTATGAGTTTGCTAATGTTAGCTAAAATTATTACATTAATCTTTTAGCATTTCGCTGTCTTCTGCTAACAACATTAGCATAGCTAACGTTATCTAGCAAACACACAACGTTGGTAAAGCTATTTGCATAACCTAACTTTATAAATTAGAGATATACAATATTACGGTTGTATTGTTTTCATTGGTCATGCGGCATGGACGTGATCCAATGTATTAAATATAGGCTCAATGGGCTATTTTCTTTATTAGCGATAAGCGCAACGATACAATACATTGGCATGTAAACAGTATTTTTGCGATGAACACACATTGTCCACATGATGACACACGTCTCCCCATAACCACGCGTTGCAGTGGTAACCACGCACAAACCTTCAGCGTCAGGACACTACGCTGCCCAAGCTGCGGCTAAAGATATGACAAGTAGGGGTGACATCACGTTTTCTCAGTGATGCCTTTAACAACACACTAACACAGTGGTTCTCAAACTGTGTGGTCTAGTGGGGTCGCGCCCCACAGTTTTTTTTTTTTTTAACAATCCTTTATTAATCACACAGTGGGGAAATTATTCTCTGTATTTCACTCATCCTTCTGGGCAAGAAATTGGTAGTAATTACTCTTGACGTTGTTGAAATAACTCTGGAAGAGTTCATATACTTTGACAATGCATATTTAACACTGGGGAATTTACTGTGCATCCACTACTTGTGTACACTCTACGGTGATGGTGGCACGTGCGTGTGCATGGCATTTCTCCCATTCATGGGCTGTTTGTAACAAACAAACAAGCAAGCGGTCCAATGAGCACAAAGAAAGCACGGCTAAAATTCGATCCAAGCACATCTCAAACTCCCGTTTCTACAAGAATAAATTGGAGGGATATCAGTCGGTAAGTGTTATACTCCAGAGTCTTAGCAAGCATGGAGCGTCTCCTCATTCACAATGCCTGTTTGGAACTAAATATTGTGTAATGTATCTAAATTAAGGCCTTATCTTAGGTCTTTTGGACATTTTTAAATCAATAATGCCAGATACTGATCAGGCACAGGAGCTAAACCAGGAATTTAAATCTCCATTATTTATTCCTTTCTGCATCTAAATCTCAATTTCGATCTCAATCAGGAGATCTTTCTCATCAGCCCTAGGGTCCCCCAATAGGGATACCCGAGGGCTTCTACAGGTGTTCTACAGCTCATATGACCTTGATATGAATACCAGCCCCTATTGTCCTTGATCTATAAAGAATCAGCAACTCCTTGCCTTTAAAAAAAAAAAAAAAAAAAAAAATAGATATTATTTATTTTCTGCATAAATATGATCAAAAGTCAAGGTTCTGATCAAAAAATCAGTCCTCGGTTGCTCCCCAAGTTTTTTGAATTGTATTTTTGGTGACTTCCCATCATGTCCAAGAGTAATACTGCACCTCTTTAGAAAGATTAAGACCTAAATCATCCAAATAATCACAATAAACACAAGCAATATTTTCAAGCCATTCCAGTCCAAAAATCTTGTTTTTCGGTTCAGAAATAAAGAAATGAGCCATTTTTACCTAAATCTTCGTCGCACCATGAACAAAGACCCCTCAAAATGACCGTCTGCATCCGCGTGTGTCATCTGACTCGCTTTCAGATGCGTTTGAGGAACGATGAAACTGTAGTACCTCGAAATACCGAGGAAAAAATCAAAGAAAAATAGCCGTTGCTTTCTCGCAGCTCGCGAGGTCAATACTTTACACCACTACTACTGGAAGATTCGCACAGTCTCTACGGTTACATATGTGGTACTTTGAGCGTTGTAATGCCGTGTTCACACCGGACGCGGCGCGAATTTGCGGCGCGACCAGATTACATGCAAAGTCAATCCACAGACGCGCCGCCCCGCGAATCGGCGATTTTTTCACGGGGCGGCGCGATAGACGCGTTTGAGGCGGCGCGAACAGAGCGTTTGACGAGGGGCGAACAGAGCGAAGGACGCGGCGCGAATTCGCGTGAGTTCAATTCTCCCAACTCCAGCGGAGAATTCGCGTGACGCAAAGTTGCGGCAGCCAATCAGCGTTGAGAATCAGCGTTGAGAAGCTCCGCCCATCATCACCGCCGTCTTGCCGGTCCCGAATGAAACTGCTGCTGCTTCGCCAGAACCAGCGCTGGCAGCGGCCGTCATTCAGACACTGTTGTGGGACTACGGATAATATTATGAACCCAGACACCATGGAGTTTGATGTTCCGACACATGTGGAGTTTACACAACAAGTATAAAGCAGAACTAGTGGTTAATTCCATGGTGGATGGCAGAATCGGTATCCGTTTTACGGAGAAGCCGCGCCGCGTCCGGTGTGAACACGGCATTAGGCGTACTAAATTAGCTAAATAGTGAAACGTTATAATCGCTCAGTCATGTTGAGGAGCTTTACTTTATTACGTAATTATACAAATATAACGATCTTTTTTGTTACATGTAGTGCATCGTTTCTCTTCTCACAAGGGTTTAGAGTACTTTAGCTGTTTAAATTTATTAAATCGGACCTGTGGTTGATGATTTAGAAGCGTTTCAGTATTTTAAAACCACTTCCTCATTATCGAAAAATCGGGTGGATGGGTAATCCCTTTTTATTTAGACCAGTCAGGAACTTGTTGTAACTTGTTTTCAGTGTGACTACAATGACTAAGAAGAACACACACACACACACAGAAATGGAGTGGAAGTCGGGTCACTGGTCCTAGGGCAGCTGTAGCTCAGGGGGATGAGTGGTCGTCCCGCAACCACAAGGTAGTGGTTCGATCCCCAGTCCCCCCATAGCTCACATGTCAAAGTGTCCCTGAGCAAGACACTGAACCCTTAACTGCTCCCCGGGCGCCTCACAGGGCTGCCCACTGCTCCCTATCCAGGGATGGGTCAAATGCAGAGAAGAATTTCCCCAAGGGGATTAATAAAGTGCATGTTTCTTTTCTTTCTTTTTCTCTTAGTCCATCCTAACAGTCCTAATCCTCCATCAGGCCAAACTGTTTCACCCGGTTACACATAAGACTGTTTAAGGCCAGTTATAAAATGGCAAGTTCAAAACTGAAAAGGATAGCATTGGCCTGCTTTCCCAGGACTCTCCTGCTCTTACACGGTGGTTCTGTCATCACTAAAAGGTTGTAAGGACACTAATGTTTCGTTCATTATTATGTTTCACTTACTCTTGCAAGTCACTCCAGCTAAAGACATTCGCTAAACACTTGGCTATCACGTTTTATGCTAAATGCTACATGAGTGAGCTTTTGGCATGCAGGCAACAGTGTTATGTTTGACATTTGGGGCAGAATTATCATAATTTTGCCTCGAAAACACAATTTTTTATTATGATTTTAACGTGTTCTGACTACTTATGTATCTTATCTGGTACTAAGGCTGAATCTCGGGCCAAAAACACATCAGACAAACTTTAAGAAAATATCAAGAACTGCTAAATAATGTAACTGAGGGATTGTAAGATTGAAACATGGTTCGACAACTACGCTTCTCTGGCTACAGTTGAACTCTGAATGACAGGCAGGCGACGAGCTGACAATCACAGGAATAAAATGTAGGGAAATAAACAGTGTCCGTCCTCTAAGTTTGCATCCGTGATGTTGGTGCTGATGTCAATGTGTTTTATTTTAAGATGTCGCCCATATTGTCTGCCGGAGGATTCACCAGTGTTTTTGTTGCTGCTTCTTACATTCCTCCTGAAAAATGAAGTCTATGCTTCATGTGTTAAAGCTGAACTCTCTCTCCTGACCACCAGGGGGTGACTCCTCTGGTTGTATAGAAGTCTATGCTTCATGTGTTAAAGCTGAACTCTCTCTCCTGACCACCTGGGGGTGACTCCCCTGGTTGTATAGAAGTCTATGCTTCATGTGTTAAAGCTGCATTCTCTCTCCTGACCATCAGGGGGCGACTCCTCTGGTTGTATAGAAGTCTATGCTTCATGTGTTAAAGCTGAACTCTCTCTCCTGACCACCTGGGGGTGACTCCCCTGGTTGTATAGAAGTCTATGCTTCATGTGTTAAAGCTGCATTCTCTCTCCTGACCACCAGGGGGTGACTCCTCTGGTTGTATAGAAGTCTATATAAATGACTCTACTTCTCTCTTGATGTATTCCCTCAGTAAACATTGTAAACATGAGTTAATGTCTCAATCTCTAGTTTCAAGTCTTCTTCAATACAGCATGATGTTCATTTAGTAAATTATGGTCATTTAGAGTCAAACAGACCATAAAGCAGGGGACGCTTTATGCTACAGGGTGATTGACAGGTTGCTACAACAGTGCTGTCCGGTCTGGGAGTTATCTGTGAGTTCATGAGAGTTAATTGTAACATTTTGGTGGCCTAAAATTTTGTATTCAGCGTTCAGTTTTACTTCTGGTTGCAAAAAGTCAAGATGGCGGGGGACAAACTTGAGGATTCAAAAGGGCAGTTCACAAACCAATGGGTGAGGTCACATTGACTACATCCACTTTCTACAGACAGTCTGTGGTCAGATTAAACAAACAATAACGGTCTGCGTTGGGCTACTTCTTGTTCGGTGCTGCTGGGGTTTGTTATGTCGCCTGTGTGACTATGTGGCTACTTCAAGCACTAAATATTATATATGTAGCATATATGTAGTGCCAGGCTCAGTTAGGACAAAAACTCAATACCTCAGCCTCGGTCACCATGCTTTCAGACTCGGGTTGGATTTGGACATAAATATGTGGCCCGAGCCATGCTCTATGAATAACAATAAAAGAACCTCGAGAGGAGAACTCTGGAAAGTTATCAGGGCCAGGAATGCACACTTGCACTTCATCGGTCCGAGCAGGGCCTTGCCAGATGATGTCCTGCTGCAGCAGAAGTTCGCTGTACTGCCTCGTCAGCATGAACTAGAGGGCTGTGTATGCTCATGCAGGGCCAATTTATTTAATCATTTAATTACATTGAATTTTGTTGATCTTTTTGTATCGCTTGGTTTTATTGTTCATCTGCTTTTGTTGGGCCTTACGATGGCTTTCTGTTGGTTCATTGTTGGTGTTCTCTGTTTGGGTCAACTGGGTTTTGGATCAGGTCCAATTCTTTTTGGGTCTGACCAGACCAGGATTGTTTGTCCTTGGGTCCCTTTAGGATTGGGGCTCTTCCCCCATGAAAATATCTTCACATCTGGTTGGTTTTCTAAGCTTTGGAATTTGAAATGGGAGCCAATGACACTTGATGCTTTGACGAGGGGTCTGCAATGTGCCTCGGCAGCTAAAGTCTGCATGTTGGGTAAGAACTGACTTCTCACACACAAACACAGCCTATTGTGTTTGTGTGTGAGACGTCAGTTCTGCAGTCACCACAGCAGTCACCAAATTCACAGTCAACCTACATTTGTCCCACTCCGAAGCCCTTTGTGTACAGAGAGCGACTGATAGCCATGTCGGGCATTTGCTCATCTGAGCACGAGAATACAAGAGAGGAAGTGTGTGTGTGAGTGGGTATTAGTCCGCAGGTGAGTGTGTGGCACCGACTGCATGTGACCGCAAAAGCAAGAGAATGAGACAAGAGTGAAAGTTATGTGTGTACTCACGTTATGGGGACATAAAGCTGTTCACACACTCACGTTGTGGGGACTCACCCCTCCTTTTTGGGACAGAATGCAAGTTTCCATCATGTAAATCACTACATTTTAGGGTGAAGACTTGGTTTAGGGTTAAAATTAGGGTTACGGTTCAGATTGCGATTACGGTTACAGTAAAGTTAAGGTTATGGTTATGGTAAGGTTAAGTTGAGGTTAGGTTAGGGTAAATTTAGGTTTAGTTTTTGGTTAATGGTTAGTTCAAGGTTAGGATTACCGGTACCATACCCATAGACTGGGTACGGTTAGGGTAAGTGTCCAGGAAATGAATGTAAGTCAATGTAATGTCCTCTTAAGTGATGGAAACATGACTATGCGTGTGTGTGTGTGTGTGTGTGTGTGTGTGTGTGTGTGTGTGTGTGTGTGTGTGTGTGTGTGTGTGTGTGTGTGTGTGTGTTTTCCGCCAGACAAGGTTTTAGAGTGATGATAGGATTAGATTAGGCTGACAGCAGCAACAAGGCCAGCGTATGTCTGAACCCTCAGCTCTGGCAATCTGGGGATTAAGGTACAGAGATTCACACACACACACACACACACACACACACACACACACACACACACACACACACACACACACTTGCTTCATAACGCAATTGTATATACAGACAAGACACACACCACAGTAGACTATATACACACACACTGTCTTTCACAACCACACACACACACACACACACACACACACTCCTACGTACCCTCATATTACAAACAGGCATGGACATGCACACACAAACCCCCATCTTTCTAAAGGAACACACATGAATGCTCTTTCACGCACACGCAGCTGCAGCAGCACAATGACCTGATGAATTCTGTTTCTCTGTTTTCCTGCCATCCAGCTAAATCCCATATCCCCTAACTACCATGTCTAACACAGCCACACACACAGCCACACTCACAAACAAATCAACCTACACACGCACACACACTCCGATTATGGGTCCTGAGGCCCACCCAGAGGTGGCAGGCCCCGTACCACACAGTCAGTCTGTCTCCTAAAATTGTTTTCTCTTCAATCAACCTAGCGGGGCCAGTTTGTCATGCAAATGCAGCCCTGGCTTACTTCCCTTTGTTGCCTTGACAGATTAGCAAGTGTGTGTGTGTGTGTGTGTGTGTGTGTGTGTGTGTGTGTGTGTGTGTGTGTGTGTGTGTGTGTGTGTGTGTGTTTGTGTAGGTGAGCACCGCTTTTCTCCAATTTTCCGTCTTGTTTTTTCCTCTTCCATGAAGAATGGAGAAACATCTTGTCCATCTCTATCTTTATGTGTTGGTATCCATCTGTTACACACTTCCTGTCGCTCCCCTAAACTTCATATATGACAACACGTACTTCATTGCGTTCATTTTGACAGGACCAATGCACTTAATTAAACCTGCACTTTTACAGGTTTGTTCATCCCGGATCTTATTCCCACAGTCCATTCTGACTCCAGCTAACTTTGCACTATTGCAGAGATTTGGGAAATGTGGAGTCTGGAAAAACATTGTATAGCTTTAGGAAGCTTGTGTCGCTTGTTTTTTTCAGACTCCACGTTACCCAAATCTCTGCAATAGTGCAAAGTTAGCCGCAGTCAGAATGGACTGTGGGAATACGATCGGTGTAACAGGCCATAGTATACCCCCAGTCCAGACTATACCCAGGGTTAAAGGGGCCTACACTAGATTATACCCCGGGTATATTATGGCCTAGGCCAATTATACTCCGGGGTATAAATTGGCCTTTATACTAACTGACTTAAATCTTAAAACTCTAAAACATAGACTTATATTTCAACCATAAAAACAGAACAAATATTAGACTTCTACAAAGATCAAAGATTACTACGTCCTGAAACTTCAACTTCTAAGACTTGCAAGTCCTTGCTACAATATAAATGTTCAAAGTTAAACACTGATAACAACATTAAAACATCCACAAAGATCAAAGATTACTACCACACTCAGTAGTGTTACACATTAAAAGTAAGCTACTGTTACTGGTAGCGTTGCACTGATCCACAGATACATAAGAGATATATTTCTGTGAGCTGCTTTGCATGTTGTCATGCTCTTTGATGGCCAGTAAGGTACATCTTCTAACTCCTGGGCCAGCTTATTTAGCATTGTGGTGTATTTGGACAGCCTGACATACTTTTTTCATTCCAAGATAGCTGTTGATTAGTTGAATCAGATCTGATTAAACTGTCTAGCTCGCTACACCAATACTAACGTTGTTATTATTAGTCAAATTTCTACTTCATGACGCAACAAAAATGACCCAAAAAAAATAGCCTGATGACAGTTTTGACTGAATGGCAATAACGAACGTTACACCCCTTCACTGGCTAGCTAACGTTAGCTAACTGACATTAGATTCAAGATTCAAAGGTGGGCCAAAGTATACCGGGGTATACTCTGGGTGGGGGTTAATTTGGCCTGTTACACCGGGATGAACAAACCTGTAAAAGTGCAGGTTTAATCACAGTTAGCTGGATGGCGAAGAAGACCTTTAAAGGGTCGGTGTGTAGGATTTTGGTGGCATCTAGTGGTATTCAGCTGGTTGCAGATTGCAACCAGCTGAATACCCCTCCGCTCACTCCCTTCCCGCTGCTGTAGAAACACGGCAGTGCAACATGGCGGACTCCCTGAAGAGGACCCACTCTGACGAAAACATAGTTGTGAGTATTATATTCCATTTCTGCTCATCGAATCCTATACATAAAGTCACTTTCACATTTAAATAACTCGTTTGTATTATGGACACAATGGAATCAGACTAATGGAATCAGAAAATGAAGGTATTTTGAGAAGGATTTTCATTAAACTCTAAAACGTATTACGGTGTGGATGCGGTCAAAATGTACATGTGTAGCCACGGTGCCATAACAGCTCATCATTAGCAACATGATATAATGAGTTTAGTTTATAGTTTATAGAACCAAGTTAGCGGGAGGAGAACCTTCAATGTGGCAACATTGTGTTTAATGAAGCCGCATTTGAATAACAGGGCCCCAAAGCGGAACATTAAATATTGCCGAAAACACATTTGTGCGACAAATAAATGATGTCATCGACGCTGCGTATAGTTCTAAAGTTCAAAGGTCTTTTTGGAAGTATCTGCCCAGAAATGTTCCAAACTCCTTTTGACTCCCTGGAGGCTCCTGCTGCGGGTTAATGACCATCGCTGGGTCGAGGCAAAGAAGCGCCAGGTGCATTTCTCTATTTTCATCTTCAGATGAAGGCGTGACATATTGCCAGCATTAGCCCAGGCTACAGGACAACAACAAGTTGCCCAGCGGACAGTCAGTGAAAGACTTGGTGAATGTGCCCAGTCTCACATCCAGAACACGATTGATCCACTTCAAACGCATGGAAGGCCCCAAACTCACATTTTAGCTTTTTGTGGCATTTCAAAGGTTTGCGTAAAATCCGCTTGACGGTTCGATGAAAACATATCTTTGGTTATATTACTCTTTTGCTTTCTATTAGTGCCCCCTCATGTGTCTGTCCCCCCACGTTCTCTCTCTCTCTCTCTATCTCTCTCTCTGTCTTCCTCTCATCTATCTTCACTCTTTCTCTCCCTCTCTTACGCCCTTTCTTCTCCTCTTTTTGATCCACTATCCCACTCTTTATTCCACTCTCATCTATCTCGTTCTCTGTGTCAGAGCACTACGGAGCCGTCAGAGAGTCAATGGTGTCCCGGTCAGCAGCACAGGTCGGGTAATGAATCCCCCCCATCACCACACACTGGAGCCCGGTGACACGGAGCTCTTTTATCACCCGGCTCGGCGGGGGCAGGACAGAGTGGGATTGAAGATGGGCCGGTGCAGGTCCAGGTCGCTGTGTAGAGACCCCCGTATGGCCGTTCATCAGCCGGCAGCGTGAGACGGGTCAAAGAGCCCGTCGTCGACGTCCTGCACTGCCTCGTTCCACACCAGAGAACTCGCAACACAAAACGTTTTCAAATGTGTCCCATTCCCAGATTAACTTTCATACATTTCCATTTAGATATTGTAACAAAACTGCAAAAATCGAGAAAAATAAATAAATAAATCAAACAAAAACTGGCATGTAACTGAATCTAAATCACATTCTAAAACATCAAATGTTTTTTTTTTTTATTAAAGGTTACTACATTCAAATGAAATTGAAAATGTCAGATTACATATTTATTTATTTCAGGCCTGAAGGCCTTATTGAAGGCTTACGGCCTGAATGAGAACTCAAAATCAAATCAGAATCAGAATCAGCTTTAATGGCCATGTCTTCGTACTTTTTTTTTTTTTTTTTTTCACACATAATATACAAGATAAATATAAAAAATATAAAAAGGACATTAAAGACAGTAGTAAAACAACAAAAAAGTGCAGATAGTGCAGATCAATGGTTCTCTCTGCAGACCTGACGATGCGTTGGAGTCTGACTCTGTCCTGTTTGGTGGCCGATCCAAACCACACAGTGATGGAAGAGCAGAGGACAGACTGGATGATGGCGGAGTAAAACAGGATCAGCAGCTCCTGCTTTTGTGACAATATCACAGGTTTGACTTCCAAACCGACGGGAATCTTTTATGTCTTTTCAATGGCACATTTAAACCGTGATGAGCAAGAAATGTCGCTAACGCCGTACCCCCACAACTACTGGGCCTTCTTTATGTTGGACTTTAGTAAATCAAGGTCACATTTCAGTCGCCAACATCTCAGTCCCTCGGATGAATGGTGGAAGGTCATTTAATTTGGGTAAAGGATCAAATTTGGTTGACTTCAAAGTGGAATTGAATTGCATTTGATGTAAGTTTGTAATGTCACGGCTCCAAATACTGTCCTCCTTTATATTTATATCTCTATCGACGCGTTTTCTTTTTCATACCCGAATGACCTACATTCTAATGGTTCAGTTCAGAAACAGAACACGTGCCTCTCAGTGTCATCGAGAACATCATCAAAAACCCAACCAGGCATAAAATGCTCTGCTGTTGAATGAGGAGGAGGGGAAATTATATCGTTCATCGCAATTAACTATCGCTAATATCAATGTTCCAACCTCATCTACCGGCATACAAACAAGAAGTCAGTGGTAAAGTAGTAAAAAAATTACGGTCGGAAAGATGTTTTATTTTGAAAAATGACCGGATACATCCGTCTGTGCGTAACCTCAGACAGAACCTCTTGACACATGTCAACAGGTCACGTGATACGTTACCCCAAAAATTAAACTTAAAATGATGTTAAAATAAGATTTAAGTTACAGAGTAGACTGGACTAAAGGTTTAAGTTACGGAGTAGACTGGACATAAAGGTATAGAGGCGTCCAGGAGGCATCCTGATTAGATGCTGAACCACCTCAGCTGACTCCTTTCAACACGAAGGAGTAGAGCCTCAACTCCAAGCTCCCTCCTGAAGTCTGAGCTCTCTATCTCTAAGGCTGAGCCCGACAGAGGAAACTCATCTCCTTACCCTATCTCTAAGGCTGAGCCCGGCCACCCTACGGAGAAAGCTCATTTCTGCCGCTTGTATCCGAGACCTCGTTCTTTGGGTCCTGACCCAGAGTTCGTGAACATAGGTGAGGGTTGGAACGTAGACCGACCAGTAAATGGAGAGCTTCTCCTTCCGGCTCAGCTCCTCTTCACCAAGACGGTCCGGTGCAGCGCCTGTTTTACTGCTGCAGCCGCACCGATCCGCCTGTCGATCTCCCGCTCCACCTTACCCTCACCCCGAGATACTTGAACTCCTTCGCTTGGGGTAGTCACTCTGTCCCCACCTGGAGGGAGCAATCCACCGGTTTCCAGCAGAGCACCATGGCCTCAGATGTGGAGGTGTTGACTCTCATCCCCGCCGCTTCACACTCGGTTGCAAACCGCCCCAGTGAATGCTGGAGGTCACGGTCCGAGGAGGCAAACAGGACAACATTCTGCGAACAGCAGAGAGGCGATCCCATCATTGCGTCATATTTATCGGCCACACCGTGAATGCCAGTCCGTGAAAATATTGTCTTACACGAAACCGGTCCGTGGCGCAAAAAAGGTTGGGGGCCGCTGCTTTAGAGGATATTTAACCTTTGTTTCTTTATATTGCATTTAATACTTGACTTCTGTACAGGGCTTGACTACTAAGCTAGTCCATGAGATATGAGTTGACAAATAACAACAAACCCTCCTCATCATAGTGGAAGTTGGTTTGTGGCTTTTTGCCGTTACACCTCTAGTTTCTCTCTGGTCACACTCTGGGTCACACTCGTTTAGACCAGTGGTTCTCAAACTATTTCTGTCACGCCCCACTTTGGAGGAAGAAAAATGTTCATGCCCAACAAAATGGTCCATGCAGAATTTTTATTGCAATAACAACATTTTGTGACTCCTCCATCTGTGCTTTTATAAATTATAGTAAATACAATTGCTATCACTTTCAAGTAAACCAGATCGCTCCATCAGACAAAAACAAACAAAATGTGCAATCACTTTGTTTGAACAATGCAAATATAGTTCTATCTGTGCAAAAAATAACCTAATATTTTGCCAAAAAAATGCTTATTGTAGAAAACAATACGATTTTATTTTGCAAAACAAAACTAGTGCAGATATGCGAGCCATCAGGTTTTATCATAGTGGCTGCAATGAGCCGGCTTGATACACTTTTGATGTTGAGCTTAGATCTAGAGCGGCAACAGCAAGACGCCAAGAATCGGTGACTTGCGCATGCACAGCGAAACCTGTTAACGGCGTAACGTAAACATGTATGCGAAAGTACAGGCATTTCGCCATGTATTTATTAATGACTTAGTTTCATGTCCGTGTACTTTGTAATTTTGTAATATGTGAAGTTCTCAATAAAGTTCTTATAAAAAATAAAACAATTCTGCATTTCCCCTCGCGCCCCACCTGTAATACCCCAGTCAACAGACTGGTGTCAGCCCCCCCCCCCCCCGAAGTCACGCGACTTTGTCTTCTCGCATTTTTCCACTCCCTTCTCCCCTCATTTTTTCCACTCCTTTCCATGTTTCTTTTTTTTTTTTCTCTCTCACTCTCTCTCTCTCTCTCTCTCTCTCTCTCTCTCTGTCTCTCTCTGTCTCTCTCTGTCTCTCTCTCTCTCTCCTCTTCTTTACCACTTTTGACATCCTCTCTTCCTCTCTGCCACCCCAACCCATCCCTCCCATCGTGCTGCTTCACTGCTGGCACAGTTAGCAATGATTACTCATCCTGGATAGCAGAGCCTCAGCCTTCGGTGCCCTTCCTGTCTGCTCTACCCGCAGAGTGTGTGTGTGTGTGTGTGTGTGTGTGTGTGTGTGTGTGTGTGTGTGTGTGTGTGTGTGTGTGTGCACATATGCACGTCTCACAGATCGGTACGAGGGGGCAGTGCGTCACACCTTCTCGCGTGAATTGAGTGATGAATAAATGACTGTATAATTCAATCGGAGCCCGGTCAATACGCAGAGACTGAATATTCAAGAGCCTCTACAGCGTTAGTGCTCAGCTATTAGCAGAGGAGAGGAGAGGAGGAAGAGAGGAGAGGAGGAGGAGAGGAGAGGAGGAGGAGGAGGAGGAGGAGGAGGAGGAGGAGGAGATAGGAGATAGGAGATAGGAGAGGAGGAGGAGAGGAGAGGAGGAGGAGGAGAGAGGAGAGGAGAGGAGGAAGAGAGGAGAGGAGGAGGAGAGAGGAGAGGAGGAGGAGAGAGGAGAGGAGGAGAGGAGGAGAGAGGAGAGGAGAGGAGGAGGAGAGGAGTGCTGGACATATTGGACATACCTCAGGAGTCTCTCCTCCCAATATAGTCAGCTGCTTTGGCCATCTGTGTCTGTGTGTGTGTGTGTTTTTGTGTGTGCGTGTGTTTGTGTGTGTGCCATTTCAGTCAGTATTTGTTTCAGCGATTTCTGCACGTGCATATTGTGTGCGGCCACATTTAAAAAAGTGACTTGACTTTTAACAACCCCCCCCCCCCCACACACACACACACACACACACAAAAAAAAAAAGACGAGACAAGAGAGGTGCTTAGTTGGGAAAAAAAGCTAAATAAATAAATAAAAAAGCCGGCTATGTGCCGGATCAGACAGGCTGAGTGGGAGGAACAATGACCTAGTTTCCAAAAAACACTCGGCAAACTCCACCGGCACCACAAGCGCGCCGGAGAACAGATCACGCAATGTACCGCTTCATCAAATCTGGCGTCTCTTTCTGTTATCTGCATCTTCTTTTCTTTTTTATAATTCTCTCATCCTTTCATCCGTCATCTCCTGCTTTCGCCTCCTTGTTCTTCACTTCTCTTTCTCTTTCATCTGTCCTAGTTCCGGCTAGACGGCGCTGGGCTGGATGGTGTGTGTGTGTGTGTGTGTGTGTGTGTGTGTGTGTGTGTGTGTGTGTGTAACGAGTTAGTAGCTGTGTCACACAGCGCTGCTGGGAGGCCACAGGGTCCCTGACTGCTGTCTGAATCTGAACAGGACACATCACAGCATGCAGCACCCCCTGGTTCTCTCTCTCTCTCTCTCTCTCTCTCTCTCTCTCTCTCTCTCTCTCTCTCTCTCTCGTCCTGTTAATCAGACCTGACATTAACACACGTCAGTTCACACCTGGCATCAGAAAGAGAAGTCACTCCCAACTCGCCGGGTGTCCCTCTGACTCTCAGAGCACCCGATGTAGTATAAAGAGCGAGATGGTGACGTCACCCGTTGGTTTGTGGACTGATGTTTTGAAGCCTTGAGTTCTGCGATTTGGCCGTCACCATCTTGACTTTTTGCATCCGATGAACAGAAGTGACCATATTTGGAATGAGGAGTGACGTAGAAACGCTGTATACGTCTCTAGTGGTGACCTGTCAATCACCTTGTAGCCCCGCCCTAAAGCATCCCGTTCTTTATGGTCTGTCTGACTCTAAATTACCATAATTTACTAAACGAACATCATGCTGTATTGAAGAAGACTTGAAACTAGAGATTGAGACATAAACTCACAATGTTTACTGATGGAATAAATCAAGGGAGAAGTAGAGTCATTTATATAGACTTCTATACAACCAGAGGAGTCACCAGTCAGTTTAGTCTTTTTCCTAAACACATGAAGCATAGACTTTAGCAAACAAAACCATTTAGATAGCTAAATGGTTTTGTTGCCTAAACCTTCCAGACTTCCAGTGAAGAGGGAAGTTTATTTTGAAGAGACAATATTCATGTAATGAGTGGAAACTCAACACGCCGTCCCTGACACGTCCAATATGGATGCTAGAGGGTAACCTCATTTACTCACTCAATAAAGCAGTTAGCGGAGAAGAAATCTATTTCATTTACTGTGCCGTTCAAAGGCTACCAGTAGCTTTTAGGTTCTCTTTCATGTTACTCGATGCATGAGATGACGTCGTGAAACAATCAACACACCTTAAATGTCAATATGACAACTTTGACCATTCCATTTGTTTAGTTGTTTGTCTCTCTCGCGTGAAACACGCTTCAGTGACGGCTGCAGGATGTCCCACCAGTTGCAGGATGTTAAGGCGTTCCTCTAAAGGGGCCCCAGCTCTCCCTTCTCAGGGCCCGCGTGCCGGATGAAATGATCACACCACAGCGTAACATGATGAAGTATAATATGACACCTGACATGCACTGTATCTAATGAATCTACTGAATCATTGATTAAATGGTCACTTTTGGCACTTACAGGTCTATTCAGTGTACTGGTGTAATTGATTTGTGATAATGTTGTGAGTAATTGGTAAATAATTGACATCTCTTATGTCCTCATGTACTCAGGCAGATTGCTCATATGGTTTATGGTTTCCATTATGTTGGGACAGTTTTTCCGCTTTACTACAACCTGGGTCTTAACTTTTAAAGTCTGGGCCATACTTCATATCATTCATTAATAACTCCAGTTAGTTGCTTGATCTAAGCAATTGCTGAAAAGACGTCAGGGCAAGAAACTGGAGGAAATGATCAGAAAGGTTTCAAACGGCTTCACGGGGAAGCCCAACGTCTTTGAAATGAATGCAGACTGTGACGTTGGTACCCAGACCGTCTGTCTTGTTGGGAGCAAGAGTGACCTCCCGTTTAGTTTCTGGTTTGACCCCCAAAGAGGATCAGATCCGAGTGGGGGGTCGACTGAAATGAATGGTCGCAAGAATGAAATACATACATTTATTATAAAGCTTAATCATTTTTCAAAAGTTAAATGGAAATTAGACAACATAGAATACGTTGGAAAGCCTATTTCTTGAATGATATCGTGTGGCTGCACATTGATGATCACCTGCAATCAGCACAAATGATCGGGAGCGAGGGAAGCGGGCTTCCTGTGATGCGCTGTCATGGCAACATGGAGGCTCTTGTTACAACCTGCTTGCTCAACTGACCGCTTGTGTTTTTGTGTGATGTTTATGATGCTCTTTATGAACTACTTTGCCGATAAAGAACATGATTTCAGCTCCATCAGACATTGCACAGACCTGTGACCTCCGGTGTGGACGGCTTCAGACTGGCAGCGCACGGTGCATGTGGCTCGTGGCACTCGGACCAGCAGCAGGGCTGTGGGATGCTTCTGGGCAGGGAGGATTTGAACAATGGATCCCAAAGCGGCCTGAGTGCTCCAGTTTGAGTCAGAGGAGTGAGCTGACCCTCTAACAGCCTTCTGCCATCTGTCCTTAAAATGTCAAAGCAATCATCTCTTAAGTGTGGACATGTGCTGCAGGTTGTGTGTCCGACATCACACCACTAATGCATCGCTGTCTGGGGAAAAAAAACACATCATGTGACTCAGGGTGAAATACCAAAAGGTCACAAATATGTTGCTCCAGATAATTTCTCCTCATGTTTCTCCCTGAGAAAAAGAAGGACGGACAGAGTCGGTTTGGCCTTGCTCGGTTTGACAGTTTTTTTTCGGCCCTACTGGTTCCCATAGCGACCAGTGCTACTGCCGTGGTTACGGCCACTGGCACTTCCTCCTGGCTGGCACCCTGAAGACACTTCCTTGGCCTCTCTTGCACTCTGTCTGTCTTCTTTCTCCACCGCTCCATTTGTTCTCCTTCTCCCCTCCATCGCTCTGGCCGGCCTGCAATCTCCTCCTCTGTCTGAGTTGTCTTTATCTCCGACAGCCCACTTCCTCTGCAGTACTTATCGCAGCATCTCTCTGATTCAGCATCCCCGCTACTTTCTCTGCCTCCATGCTTCCTTCTCATTCTGCTCTCTTCCTGCCTCTAAGCCTCTCAGCCCTTATCTCCCCCTTTCTCCCTGCCCTTCCTCTGCTCTCTGCATTTCCAACTCTTCCACCTCTTGTGTTCCACTTCAGTTTGATCCACAATAACGCAAAACTGCATTCAGAGGGAGCGGATTGCAAGATTTCTTCTCACCCCCCTCTTTTTCTTGTATTATTTCAGACCACGAGCACGGGCTATTTTCTTTCATTTTGCTCTCGTTGGAGCTCGGCAGCGGGCACTTGAGGCAAATAAGCCGGCCAGGCTGCAATTGTCTTAATATGCTTTGGCTGAAAAATAGGCCGTTGGAAGACTGGAAGACAAGCAATCAAGTGGTTACAACTCTAAATGTCCAGGAACATGCTGCCCACTATACGTGTGCTTTGATGCTCTGTTCGGCCTCCCAGCCAACATGCAGCACAAACCTTCTTCTCTGACAGATGCAGCAGCGATAATCCAATGTACTGAAATTACAGCGGATGATAACTCAATTGGAACAAGGGTGAGAGTTGAGGGGTGATATTTTATGCTCATCACAGTAGTGACTAT
>JBAMJR010000076.1:3925000-4245000 GCA_038501785.1 Myoxocephalus aenaeus | reverse complement strand
ATTCTGTAAGAGCAGAGTTCTTCATCCTGCTCAGGTGTCTTCTACTATATGAATGCTCTGAGTATGGCATCCAGAACCCTTTTCATGCAGGTTTTTAGGGTCCAAATGTGGTCCGATCAAAACATTTCCAGACATTTCTCAGAACCCGCTTTAAACCTCAAGCAGATGGTTGTCTGAGTCGTGGATACTGAGCCATTATGTGTCTGCAGCGTGCAGCGTGTGTGTGCAGTGTGTCTGCAGTGTGTGTGCAGTGTGTGTCTGCAGTGTGCAGCGTGTGTGTGCAGTGTGTGTCTGCAGCGTCTGCGTGCAGCGTGTGTCTGCAACGTGCAGCGTGTGTGTGCAGTGTGTGTGTGCAGTGTGTGTCTGCAACGTGCAGCGTGTGTGCAGCGTGTGTGTGCAGCGTGTGTCTGCAGCGTGTGTCTGCAACGTGCAGCATGTGTGTGCAATGTGTGTCTGCAGCGTGTGTGTGCACCGTGTGTGTACAGCGTGTGTGTGCAGCGTGTGTGTGCAGTGTGTGTGTGTAGCGTGTGCAGCGTGTGCCTTTGAACACAGAAGACTTCATAGAACACACACACACACACACGTGCAGATCACTAAACTGAGTAAATATTGGACGTTTTCCTGACTGCTGACAGTTGGTTCTCAACAGGTGAAGGAATCGGGACATGAAAAATTCAGCAGGTTTACTGACTGATTGGCTGTGATGGATGGGCAGATAATACTGTGTGGCGCGCGCACGTGTGAGTGTGTCTGTGTGTGAATGTGTGTGTTCTGGCTGGGGGATAGAGAGAGAAAGAAAAGAGAGAGGTGCCCAGGTGAATCATATCGTTTTTGTCTGGGCTGTATACCATTTGCCAGTGTCTTATTGCAAAATTTAGGATAAGAGTTGGCAATTTCTCCTTGAAACAAAGAGAGCCGTGTTAAGCTGAATACTAATGGAGGCCCGAGGCGCTGAAATAACTTTGAAAAGGGCAGCGCAACTCCGTCCAGAAGAACAACTCTCGTAGAGGGAGGGGAGAGACTGAGAACAGAGGACTGGAGTGAGGGTGTGTGTGTGTGTGTGTGTGTGTGTGTGTGTGGGGGGGGGGGGGGGGGGGGGGGGCACACAACAGGGAGGTGACATTATGATGGGCTTGTCTGGTGGAACTCCCTTCTCTCTCCACAGTAAGATTAGAGGAGAGTTTGTCTCATTTCTCACTTGGACATCCCGTTCATTCTAATTAACGACGATGAATGGTGTTTGTCAGTAAGTGTGTGTTTGTAGTGCTTGTGTGCGTATGTGTGTGCGAGATGATCCCGCGGGAATTCATATGAATAGCACAATCATCTAAAAGGACATCGTGATAACGCATTTCAGGCGGATGCAGTTCGGTTTAGGCAAAAACACAGAGTTAGATTTGGGAAAAATATCGTAGACACGATATTCTTCCCAAATCTTAAAGCTAGGGGCTTAAAGTAAGTACGTAAACTAAGTCAGCTGTAAACAATGTCTGTTAGGTGTAGAAACACGTCACTAACGAACCTTCACGGTAACTCAACCACACTCCTGGTTGCTTGTTTGCCTTTCTTTGTTTTTTTACTTCACACACATTGCTGTGTTTATACGCCAGCGGCTGGATGCGTGTCAACGCAGCGTCCTGTACGTGTGGGCGGAGCCCTGTATGTGTGGGCGGAGCCCTGTAAGTGTGGGCTGAGCAGCAGTGATGATAAAACCAGCTTACAGTTTACAGTACAACAACATCCACTTCAATGGGGCCTCTTCTTCCCTTTTCTCTTCTCTACACACACACACACCCCTCTCCTTTCTTCCTCTGTTTATTCATTTATTTGTTCTCCCTCTATCTGTTCATGCAAAGAAACCGTTTGGTTCTCAGCCACACGGAGCTCCAGACAGGCTGTGGCGTCAACGACAAACAAACCATTTCACTTTAAAGATTTATCATTAAAAACTCAACTTCTGGTTACCTGTTTAGACAAAACCGACATAGACCATGACGTCATTCATATTCCCTCTCCTGTTAGCTCTGTTTTGGTCTCCACCATCTCCTGAGGGAAATATCTGGCTCTTTCTGTCCTGCTGGTGTGTGTGTGGTGGAGTTCATGATCTTGTCGTCGTAACAGAAACTTTACTTGACACAGTGAATATTGGATTCTGTCGACGCCTTCAGGAAACTGGACGTCCATGCAAAAGTACGTTTACAAGTGGACTGCCCGTAGTTCATTCATCCCCAGACATACTCTGGCACTATGTTAAAGGGTAACTCGCGTATTTTTTTAAAACCTGGACTTTATTTCCCATGTACTTTTGTCTAAATGACTAATGGTGAAAACAATTTTAGAAATTGGTCCAGTGTTGAGGGAAACCGCTGCCGACGACAGCCGCTAAACGAGGTAATCTCTCGGGGCAACTCCTCCCCGTCGATGTACTAAAAGCCCTAAAAGTGCTTCTTTTTTTTTTGCCGCTGACAGGCTCATTGTTGTTAGTTGGAGAAAGGAGTGCCGGTGAAAGTGTAGCTGAGTGTTTAAAAGAAAGATCTTCAATGCCAAGGCCGAATATGTAACTGATTTAGACAATGTGGGTGCGACGCAAGATTTCAGACGAGTCCTTTTCTGAGTGTTCAGACTGACTGGACCAAGGAAAAAGGCAAATAAATACTTTTTATTTCTCTCCAGGGTCCTTTCCATTATGTTGTCAGACACTTATAGTAACAATCTGAGCCTTGTCAGCTATAAAAACAAGCACCTTTAGTGGACGCACATTGGTGGGGCGGAGTTGCCACCGAGCGATTACATTGCGGCCGTTTAGTGTCGGCAGGGTTCTCCCTCAATACTGGACCAGTTTCACAAATTGTGGTTCCTATTAGTCACTTAGACACAAAACATGGGAAAAATACCAAAGTCACCTTTAAACAGCGGCCATCTCTGATGCCGGCTGGTTAGTTTCACTTTCTCCACTGAACCAGCAGAGCAGGCTAGCTAGCTTCACTAAGCACATGGAAAGGGAGCTAGCTAGCTGACAGGGAGCGCTCTGCTGTCTTCCCTCCAGCTTGCAGCAGCACTTAGTGAAATAAAAGTGCTTCTTCGAGGTTCAAAACTTGAATTGTTAAGAATAAAGCTGTTGCTTTTTGCCCTTCTTCCTTTCTATGTTAATCTCATTTCCGTGTGTTAAAGTGCAGTTTGTGCTGACTGCGGCAGTCCACCGTGAAGAGCCAGAGTGCAGTCCTGTCTGCTTCTCCCCTTCTATCTATTACAACCTATCGCAGGGTCTCACAAAAGCGCAGCTTCAAAAAAGCTCGAGGAACTCATTTGGTTAATAGACAGAGGGTTTCACGAGGAATCGTCTGGCAACCTGCACGGTGAGGCACAGACTTTGTGCTGCAATGCAGCAGATCTCCTTTTGGATCAGCAGCCTGGAGCTGAGGAGCTGCCATGTGACTGTAGAGATGCTCCTTCTGAAATAGTTGGAAAAACCTGAGCAGAAAATCACACTGTTCACCGTGCTTCCATAAAAACATAATTTTACAAAAATCCACCTCCCGCCTTTGTGGTAGAGGTAGTGTGGTACAGAGGAACTACTATGTGTATAAATGTGAATGAACCATATTCCCAAAGACTGTCTATCAGAGGAGGACACAGCACGCTAGTTTGAGGGCGGATGTCTTGAAGCCTGGAGTTTGGCAACTGATGAAGGGAGTGGCCAGACGTGGAGGAGAGAAGGCGTATACGTCTCTGGTGTCGACCTGTCAATCACCTTGTAGCCACGCCCTAAAGCATACCCTGCTTCTTGGTCTGTTTCAGTAGTTCTCAAATGTGGGCACGTGTAGCCCTGGGAGCATGTGAGGACACTCCAGGAGGTCGTGAAATTTAATAAAATATATAAAAAATCAGCATCCATTAAAAAATCCTTTCAAAATGGCACACTGATGGCACGGCGCTGTGTATTACATTTTTTGTTCAACCAAAAATGCTTTTGCTGGTTAGGGGTACTTTTTCATCACTGAAAAAAGGTTCAGAACCGCTGATCTATTGGATTCTACATGGACCAACATGCACTAAATGAACATCATGCTGATCGAACCCGACTCTATTCAGAAAACAAGATTTTAAAAGTTGTTTGCCTGTCGTTTGCAGACCAATCTGTCAAAGAATACATTCAGATTTTGTTTCACTCAGATGTATTTATCGTGGCCTCCTTTTGATCCGTTTTCTTGCAATTAAATCAAAATATGTTTATTTTGGGTTCACACTGCTGGAATCGACAGTTTTCCCCACGTATCTGGAACTTCCACGGTGTGTGTATAGGTGTACACATTGTTGGTAACTACATGGAGCAAAGCCCACCTTCCTCTTTTTTATTCTCTTAACTGCTGCGGTGGAGCTGCTCTGTGGCAAACAGAAGGAAACTTTAGTTCGAAGTCAGCAGAAGGGGAATGTGGAGCAGGACTCTGCTGCTCAGTCGGCGTTCCTGGATCGATAACGCTTCTACAACGTTAGAGGACCACTGTCTGCGGCAGGAGAAGCGGCTGGACACGAACCAATCAAATATCACGCGCTGTCACCTCCTGATCTGATGGATGGAGACACACACACACACACACACACACACACACACACACACACACACACACACACACACACACACACACACACACACACACACACACACAGCAGAGGAGGAGCCGTCTGTGGCATGTATGACAAATGAGTTTTAGCACTAGGGGTTCACCATGTGATACAAAAACACGACAATACTCCCCACACACACACACACACACACACACACACACACACACACACACACACACACACAAACAATGTCATTACAGACCCCCGGGGGTCCAACGAAAGTAGCTTTGCATTTGCATACCACACGCACATTTTTAGCATCGCAAGTGTCTGTCGGGGCGTCCTAGTGGTGAGGAGGAGAGAGTGACACTGTGGTTGAGTGGTGTCTGTGGGGACTCTCTCTCTCTCTCTCTCTCTCTCTCTCTCTCTCTCTCTCTCTCTCTCTCTCTCTCTCTTTCTCTCTCTATGGCAATGTGACAGCAGTGGAGGATGCAGATAGAAACATGCCACACACACACGGCTGGCTGACTGACTGCTGGCTGTTCTGCGAGGCCTCCCAGTCTGGGAACCCAGAGGTGTCAGACAATTATAATTATCACTCTGCTTCCACACGCACGCACACACACACACACACACACACACACACACACACACACACACACACACACACACACACACACACACACACACACACACACACACACACAGGGTTGAATGGCCTCCAGTATGAATGTAGGCCTGTGCACCAGTTTGAAGTAAATAAAAAAAGAAGAGCTGCTGCAAGGCTTGTTTTCCCTCGTTGGCGTAAAAGGATGTCAGTTTCCAGCTTTCCTAATTTTCATCTTCTGTTATCACATTTTTGGGGCCATAAATAATTCATACGTAATGTTCCAGTATGAGGCTGTTAGTTTTATACTCCATCCATAAAAAAAATCCACTGTTAGAGCTATGGCTATGGCGAACCAGGAAAAATTAAAATAATTTAGCGTTTTCATCGCAAGAAAACCTTTATGTGGCAAGTGAATGACAGTCTAACCATAATTTACTGAAGGTGTATCATTTATCCATATTTTAAATATATGCATTATGACAGACATTCTTCAAAGAGCATTCATTTCACGAATTACCAAAACAAAGCCTCATTAGTTATGATTTGCTCAGTATGTATATAAAGACATTTCCATCACCGTAAGAACAAAATGTAAAGAGATATTTTCTGCTAAAGATAATCCTGCGTGTCACCTGAGCATCAAGCAAATGAAAGTAATAAATAATTTGAAAGACAAACGGTGTCCTTCAGCTGCACGTTGAATCAAGCACGCTAAATGATGCTATTGTAGTCGTCATGTCGACACAAGGGACATTTCTTCAGTCGTCGGTGCAAAAGTCTTTATCCTCCACTTCATCAGCTGAAAAGGTTTGAATTTTTTTCAAAATAAATAAAAAAAGCAGCACCGTGTTGCGCCAGAGATTATGAAGACGTGTCATCATGAAAATAATAACAGCTCCTGCACAATGAGTGTGAAGCTGGAGAGACATCTATGTCTCCGGAGGAAGCGTCAGAGGGCAACTCTTCCCCTCATGCTACGCAAACTAACAGTAAGGCATGTAACTGTGTGGATGAGGAATTCACTTTTTATTTCAACATAATGCAGTGTTTCCTCTAGCTTACGGGGGGGGGGGTCTTTGGGGTAACACTCATTATATGTTATAAAACATATAATGATTTAGATATGCACTAATGGTTAGGGACTATGTTAACATGTGTTTAAGACACATTTATACTGCAATTCATGATTAATTCAGTAGTTACTACTCATTAGTTAAGTATTAGTTAAGTATTTTGTGTGACCTCATCTAAAGTGAGGACTATCTATGCTTTACAAAGCATTTATAAGCAGTGCCTCAAAAATAACAAGTCTACAAAAATTAACACAACACAAAGTGATAAAGAAGGTTAATATGATGGTGATGGGGTCGATGCCCGTCAGTGGCGCGAGAGGTGAGTATGTTTCATAGTTTGTACGTACACATTATTGATTAAGAGTATCTAGTCTGCCAGTATGAATCAGAATCAGAATCAGAAACCATTTATTGCCAGGAATGTTTACACAAACAAGGAATTTTTCTTGGTGGAAGGTGCATACATTAGACATGAGACGTTAGACGAGACAAACAACAATCAACAATCAACGACAACAACAGTGCAATGGGTAATTAAAATAAGTATAAAATAAAGTACTCAGAGAAACAGATACGTTAATGTAAGTGTACGTTAAAGTGACGTGTGTTTAAGTTAAAAAGTGTATGTTAAGTGGCATGAGTGTTTAAATATGAAGTGTGCAAAGGAGTGACCGGTAAGAAGAAAGAAGAAAGAAAATAAAAATAAAAATATTTAAAAAAATATATATAGTCCTGGGGGTGACAGAGACAGTCAGTGGGGGACCCGAGCCCTGTTGATGAGCCCGACTGCCGACGGAAGAAACTGTTGGTGTGGCGTGAGGTCTTGGTCCTGATGGACCTCAGCCTCCTGCCAGAGGGGAGCAACTCAAACAGTTTGTGACCAGGGTGAGAGGGGTCAGCTGCAATCTTCCTAGCTCGCTTCAGAGTCCTGGAAGCGAACAAGTCCTGGAGGGATGGCAGATTACAGCCAATCACCCTCTCAGCAGAGCGGATGATGCGCTGCAGCCTGGCCTTGTCCTTGGCAGTGGCTGCAGCATGCCAGACGGTGATGGAGGAGCAGAGGATGGACTCAACGATGGCAGTGTAGAATTGCACCATCATTTTCTTTGGCAGGTTGAATTTCTTCAGCTGCCTCAGGAAGAACATCCTCTGCTGGGCCTTCTTGGTGATGGAGCTGATGAAGCGGAAGGACTCCACAGCGTCGACAGGGGAGTCACACAGGGTGAGAGGGGCGGGTGGGGCTGCGTTCTTTCTGAAGTCCACAACCATCTCCACTGTCTTCAGAGCGTTGAGCTCCAGGTTGTTCTGGCTGCACCAGGTCTCCAGATGGTCAGTCTCCCACCTGTAGGCAGACTCGTCCCCACCAGAGATGAGTCCAATGAGGGTTGTGTCATCCGCGAACTTCAGGAGCTTGACGGACTGGTGACTGGAGGTGCAGCTGTTGGTGTACAGCGAGAAGACCAGAGGGGAAAGAACGCAGCCTTGGGGGGAACCGGTGCTGATGGTCCGAGAGGCTGAGACGTGTTTCCCCAGCTTCACGTGCTGCTTCCTGTCAGTCAGGAAGTCTGTGATCCACCTGCAGGTGGAGTCAGGGACATGCAGCTGGGAGAGCTTGTCCTGCAGCAGAGACAGGATGATTGTGTTGAAAGCAGAGCTGAAGTCCAAAAACAGGATCCTGGCGTAGGTTCCTAATGAGTCCAGATGCTGGAGGATGTAGTGGAGGGCCATGTTGACAGCATCGTCTACAGACCTGTTGGCCCTGTAGGCAAACTGCAGAGGGTCCAGGAGTGGGTCAGTCAGGGTTTTGAGGTGGGACAGGACCAGGCGCTCAAAGGACTTCATGACCACAGAGGTCAGGGCGACGGGCCTGTAGTCATTGAGTCTTGTGATCCTGGGTTTTTGGGGACGGGGATGATGGTGGAGGCCTTGAAGCAGGCTGGCACGTGGCATGTCTCCAGGGAGGTGTTGAAGATCTCAGTGAACACAGGAGACAGCTGATCAGCACAGTGCTTCAGGGTGGAGGGGGAGACAGAGTCCGGGCCCGCTGCTTTGCGGGGGTTCTGTTTTTTTAAACAGTCTGTTGACGTCCCTCTCCAGAATAGTGAGGGTCGTCGCTGGGGAGGGGAGAGGTGGGGAGGCGTGGACCCCTGGTGGGCTGGGGGAGGGTGGGCTGATGGTCTGTGGCTAGTTGATGGGCCTGTGGGGCATGGCATCAGGACTGCTCCATTGTCTATCAAAGCGACAGTAGAACTCGTTCAGTTCGTCTGCTAGGCGGAGGTTGTTCATGGTGTGGGTTTTTTTTGGCTTGTAGTTGGTGATCTGCCTGAGCCCTCTCCAGACAGAAGCAGAGTCACTTGCTGATAGCTGTTGTTGCAGTTTCTCAGAGTACAGTCGTTTAGCATCTCTCACCGCCTTGCTAAACCTGTATTTTGACTGTGTACAAGTCCTTGTCCCCACTCCTGAATGCCTGGTCCTTTTGCAGCCATAGCTTTCTGAGTTCCGCTGTGAACCAGGGTTTGTCTTTGTTATAACTCACCCTGGAGCTGGTTGGAACACAGCTGTCCTCACAGAAGCTGATGTAGGAAGTTACAGCCTCTGTGAACTCATCCAGACTGTTAGTAGCAGTCCTGAAGACATCCCAGTCTGTACAGTCCAAGCACGCCCGAAGATCCTCCAGAGCCTCACTGGTCCACTTCTTGAACTTCCTCACCACAGGTTTGCAGAGCTTTAGTTTCTGCCTGTATGAGGGAATCAGATGAACCATGGCGTGGAGTTTCCTAGAGCAGCACGAGGAACGGCGTGATAAGCCCCACTGATTGTGGTGTAGCAATGGTCCAGAATGTTCTTCTCTCTAGTAGGGCATTTAATAAACTGTCTGTATTTAGGGAGTTCATGGATGAGGTTACCTTTTTTAAAGTCCCCAAGGACAATAACTAAAGAGTCCGGGTAGGTCCGCTCCACGCACCGTATCTGCTCGGCGAGTGTCCGCTGTGCGTCCTGCGCGTTGGCCTGCGGCGGCATGTAAACACCGACCAGGATGAATGAAGCGAACTCACGTGGGGAGTAGAAGGGTTTGCAGTGAATGATGAGGGATTCCAGGTCCGGCGAACAGTACTGTAGAATCACTGTTACACCAGCCGTTGTTGAGGTAGAAGCAGATTCCTCCACCCTTCGTCTTGCCGGAGAGCTCCGTGTCGCAGTCCGCTCTGAACAGCTGGAAGCCAGCCAGCTGGAACGCGGAGTCCGGTATCGATCCACAGAGTCAGGTCTCCGTGAAGCACAAAACGGAGGAAGAAGAAAAGTCTCTGTCTCTCCCAACAAGGAGCTGGAGTTCGTCCAGTTTGTTGCACAGTGAGCGGACGTTGGAGAGAAACATTCCCGGCAGCGCTGTACGAGATCCCCGTTTACGGAGACGCACTAGTGCGCCGGCATGTTTCCCTCTCCTGCGGCGATTCACTGCGTGAGCCAAGGTGAGCGCACCTTTCACAAGAATGTCCAGTAATTCCACAGAAGTTAAAAAAGTTGGAAATAAGTCCGCTGGAGTTGTTCCCCTGATGTTCATGAGCTCATCTCTGGTGAAAGAGCTCCGGGAATCGCAGCAGAAAGCAGCAACACAAAAACATTTAACACAAAAACAACAAGAAACAATGAGCACCAACATACCGTAGCAGCCATCTGCGGCGGCATTATTTTCCCAGCGTCTGGTGATGTCTATGGAATCCAGACTTCAGGCTGTCATTGACTGCAAAGGATTTTCAACAAAGTATTAAAAGTGACAATTAGATTAATGATTACATTAATTTGTCCAATTACTTTTGGTCCCTTAAAAACGGGGTGGCCACTTCTACATTTGTTGTAGTTCCTACACCGTTCACCTGATTTGGATGTAAATACCCTCAAATTAAAGCTGAAAGTCTGCACTTAAAGCACATCTTGATTTTTTCATTTCAACTCTATTGTTGTGGTGTACAGAGCCAAAATAATGAAAAATGTGTCAATGTCCAAATATTTATGGACCTGACTGTATTGTCCATGCAATCATGAACGAGGAAGTATTAAGACCTGGAAAAAGCACACAGCAGCCAGTTGGGCGGAAAGGGAGCTGGATGGGTCCAGCAACCAGACAGCAGATCGCTGAAAATGTCGAAAGGTAAATGGTCAAAAGTGTGGCTGTATTTCGTAAAAAAAGATTCGAACAACGCGACGTGCAGCAAATGCAACAAAACAAATGCGTATAAAGATGAAGAGTCGAACTCCGAGAGAGAAACACTCCGTTTCCTCCACCAAACCTTGTTGAGGAAACGTCTGTTTTAAACCTGGAATCTGGACGAGAAAGCTGCAGAGTTTCTAGAGAGGGAAAAGACTCCCGAACTATAAACTCTAAACTTCCCGCTAGAAACGTCTGTTTCCCTGATGGAGGTCAACGCAGGAACCGCTCTGATCGGCAAGAACATCGGCTGGGAGCTCTGCAGGAGAAACGCTCCAAGCCGCCACACAAAGTGAGATTATTAGGAGATGTGGTTGTTCCTCGGTTAATTTGGTGTTTGCCGAAGTCAAGAGCAGCTCCGTCTGGTTCAGAAAAGCTCTCCCAGTTGATATTTTATTTATTTTTAAATGTATTGTTCTAAATTAGAATGTCCTGTCTAAATGTTTTTTTTAAATACATGTTTTTACATGTTTTTACCTGGTACTGCTGTATTGACTGATGAGTCGCCAACTTAATTTCGTTGTGTTTTACAATGACAATAAACTCCCTAAGATATTAATGATAACGTGTAGTCCTGTAAAGCAGCAACAGTTTCTGATTTGAGTTCTGCTGCACACGTTCCCTATCAGGCCACCTGATGCTTGTGCCTTTCTTTAATGTCGTCAATCGTCGTTTTGTGCTTTTTACATTTTTGTAAGTATCGGTTCAGGCACCGTTTACACCGGTATCGTTTTAAAAGTAGTGTTTTAACACCGGTATCAAGAAAAACCCAAACGATACCCATCCCTAATCAGGAACCATTGATCTGATGGACTTCACACTCAGGTGGTTGTGTTGTTGGACGAGCAGTGACCTAAAACGCATTCATCTCCTCAAGACTGGACTACTGTAATTCACTCTGCACTGGGATCACTGGCAAGAACATCCAGAAACTGCAATACATCAATACAACAGCGCTGCCAGGATCCTGATGAGAGTCCGGAAATTCTACACTCATTCCGGATTGACTACAAAATCCTACTACTCACCCATAAAGGCATAAATGGACATGCACCTCCCTACCTGCAAGAACTCATTACTCCCCAAACCTCCACCCGCACCCTCAGATCTACAAACCGCTCGCTCCTCGCAACTCAGACAATGAACTCTTTTAAGACTGGCCTAAAAACCTTTTTATTCAGGAAGGCATTTTTTATTTTTGTGTTAAATCATTGTCAGCTATTCATTTTTTATTATGGTTTACTTTAACTATGCTTTAACTATGTTTTTATTTGTTTGACTATATATTGGCTCTGTGGTACTCTGAGATTCTTTTGAAAGAAAAGTGCATTAAAAATTAAATGCATTATTATTATTATTATTATTATTATTAAAAACCTAAAAACAGCGATAGTGCTCTGTTGCACTGCTGGATGCTAACGTATCCACCCGGCTCTTCACTTCTCTGGAGGCCACAAACGCGCTCTGATCATTTCAGTAGCTAACGATGAACACTTTCAAATCCCCTCGAACATGGACATTGGAACACTAGGATCTTTGTGTTATTTTCAATATCTTCAGGCCTCCCACATTTGACCTTTCTCGTATTCTAATCTACAGTATATTACATTCCCAGATGTCAAAATACCCAATATCCTCATTGTAAGTATGTTTCTTCTTCTCTGAACCTGTAACCTTGGATGACGAGTTAAGCCTGAACCACACATACACTGATGATGTAGCTGCCTGTTTGTGCGTGTGTGCATGCACACAACCAACCACCCACCCATCTCTTACAGTAGACAAATGTGTGTATGAATGGCGGGTTTTAAATGGAAAACGCCAGACCACCCAGGACTTTCAGTGTCGCCCCTGCCGACCTTTGTGGCTGACAGATGAAGGCTATTCACATCAAGCCTTTAACACCTTCAGTTCCCCCTCGACACCACACACACACACACACACACACACACACACACACACACACACACACACACACACACACACACACACACACACACACACACACTCTCACTCACTCACTCAATAGTCAATACAAGCTCCGCACAATCCCCTAAGACAAATGGACAGACTTCAAACACGTACATACACAACCTCCGAAAGACGGAGTGGGAGGGCGGCTGAGAGAGAAGAGAAAGACCGTCGGTGGTTTACCAGAGAGAGCGAGACCTAACTTCAGCTCTCTCTCTCTCTCTCTCTCTCTCTCTCTCTCCTCATCCATGGGGTTGGAGGGTATGAAAGGCGTGGGGCGCTGTCAAATAGCCCCCCGCTTTTAATGGCCCAGCTGCACCATTACCTAGCTCACACACTGGGCCAAATAGACTGAGGGAGGAGGAGGAGGAGGATAGAGAAGTCTATCAAACTAAGTATGAGGAGCGGAGGGGGCTCTCATCATTACCTAGCATACACTCCCAGAGAGGAGGACCTGGAAGAAAAGGGGGGATGGGGGACAGACAAGCAGCTAACTACAGGACAAGGCGCACACACACACACACACACACACACACACACACACACACACACACACACACACACACATACACACACACACACACACATAAAGTATCACTCTCAAATAACCGGGATGCAGACATACCTTGTATTAAGCTTGTATCTTTAGGTATATTTCATGTTTTTTTGGTCAATAGGACCAGCACTTTGGTCCGGACCGAAATATCTCAACAACTATAGTCCCAGAGGATGAACCCTGCTGACTGTTGATCCCCTGATTTTACCTTTAGTTTGACTTTTATAGATATCATTAAATATCTCAACAACTATTAGATGATTGCGATGTAGTTTAGTTTCTACACTCATGGTCCCCAGAGGATGAACCCTGCGGACTGTGTTGATCCCCTGCCTTCTCCCCCAGTGCTGCCAGCAGGTTGACCTTCGTGGGTGTTAGTGAAATGTATCAGCAACCAGTGGATGGATTGCCATGAAATGAGAGACAAACAATCATGTTCCCCTCAGGATGGACCTGCATTGACTTTGCTGGTCCGAGGTCACCTGGTGCATCATCCGGTCAGAAGTTTGATTTGCCCAATACTTTGTTTTATGACCAAAGAACTGCTAAACTAATAGCATTACCATCAGCCTCTCTAGCTCATGCTAACACGCTAAACTACGGTAGTGAGCGTGGTTCATATTACACTTTAACAACATTGTGTTTAGCCTCACAGAGGCAGTTTTCTTCCTGTTTGCTGCCGTTTCTCACAAGCCTTCTAAGGGCATAAATTCAGATTTGACAAAAAGACAATATTTACTTCTAATAGGTAACAAAAGGATCGTAGTGAAAATGTCAAGAAATATGAAATACACATCATGATCACCAATTTCTCAAACGTGAACCCATGGGTGAAATCTCTATTTTCCATTTGATATATCTCAGCACATTGTAGTCGTAGACTCAGATCTCTTCCCTTTGTCAATAATAATGTTGACACCGTACTAATCGACATTTGAGGTCAACACATAAAATTCATATTGTTTCTGAAGCGTTGGACCGCATCGTGTCGTCATGAGATGGTTTTTCTCGACGGTCGTCTCTGAGCTGGAGAGCGACAGCGTCAGGATGGCTCAGACACAACGAGAGAAATCCACGATGTCCACGCCTCAAGGCTGTTTTTATTAATGCGTAACACTGCTGCAGCTCCAGAACCAGAACACAGCCCATCGTGGTGGACTCGGCTGATGCTGACACATGAAACATGGCTGTGTGGTGAAGAATGTTATGAGGAACAAGACAGAGGCTTGTTCGTCTCCTCTGGCAGGAATGTCAAGAGCGCCCGACACCTCCCGGCCCGCCGCCCTGCTGCTCGGCATCCTATTTAACGCTCACACTTTACTCCCAAGAATCCCCACTCCTCTCTCCGTTCTCCATCAGTCACTCTCTCTCTCCATCATCTCCATCCATCCATCTCTTGTCGGAGCCTCTCAGCGGGGCTGCTGTTGTGTGTGAGGCATACTTGGGCTGTGGCGTCAGTTTGGAAATGAGGCTCGTTTGCATTTAAACACTCTGCTCTCTGGGCACTTGGTAAACTTGATGAGAGGAGGATGAGGGGAGCGGGGAAGGGGGAGGTGGAGAAGAGAACGAGGGGAGTAATTGCAACACTAAGAGAGGGAGAGAGAGAGAGGGGAGTGTGTGGAGAACACTGGCTAATATAAATTCATTATGTAAATCCGCAGCTCAAACAAATTGACAGGCGGGTATTACACCCGAGAGGAGCTGAATCAAGAGCATGAAAGCATTAGCTCCACTCACCCTTGACCTCCAACCTCGACCTGTTCACCGGAGTGTGCCTGTTATGCATACTAACGACTCAGGAGGGGCCGGGGGACAGGACCATCTTGTTTTGTTACAGTGGTCGCTGGAGAACACAACCCTCCGTCCTCCATCTGCGCCGGAATGTAAACTATGCAGAAAGGAAAACAGCGGAGAGGAGGAGTGCTCTCTCGCCCGAGTAGACCCGCATACCAGATCAGACGGCAGCGGAGACGGCTCTGTCTTCCAATATGTGAAAACAATATTTAAATTCCCAGCCCTGGAAGCCAAAAAGAAAAAGAAAAAAAGAGCCCATCAGCAGTAAAGCCAGCCTGCAGTGGAAAGAGGACGGAGAGGTTATGAGGCAGAGTTCTCCCAAAGAGACTTGATCCTTCATTTGTTCCACCGGGGAACAGTTTCAGCTGCACCTGCGACGCCTGCTTTCTTTCAAACTTTCATCTTCACCTTCCCTCACACCCACACAGCCAACATTAAAGTCAGAATAAAAAACTAAACCAGAGCCAAAAAATTTGCGTGAATAAAAAGTGAAAAGGAACCTTGGCTCCAGTCAGGCTACAGCTGCAGAAGATGTCACCCAATCAGCAAGCATCACCGCATGGTGCTTCACATGCAAGAGGAGGGAAAAACACTACACAAAAACAACAAAACCTCCAACCACCCGGCGCCAATCTGTTGAAGACTTCTGGGGTGACGAGACATGAGATATCACACAGATTCATTGTTTGCTGCCCATCATTCATGTTTGCATTCAGGGCTTTCAAAAGTGGTGAGACAATATGAGGGACAACACATTATACTCACATTCATTATGAACACAGGCAGCGGAAAGTTGCACTTTGATGTCAAAGGTTAGCTTTGCAGTTTTTGATTACATTTATCTTATTTACCGACATAACACGTTCTGTGATCACAGCTTTTATGATCAAATGCAACAAATTAAAGGGGCAGTTCAGTGTTTTAGCATTGCACTTTTCATTAAAGTGCAATAGATAAGTGTGTTGAAATCATCATGACGAAGTAAAGGTTGATGCACAACACAATGTAATGACTGTATAATGACACTGTCTGCGGTGCGATTGGTTCCCATGAGCCTCGTTTTCACAACGCAACTCTGTCTGCCACCGGGTGATGGCTCCATGTACGGCAAGAGAAGAGGACAGCGCCCTCTGAAGGTCATCAAATAATAACACGGAGGCTCCGCTAACTCTTCGTCACCTCCCACATTGTCAACGGCAGCAGGTTCTGTTCTGACCTTTCACAATAAAAGCCCTCGACATATGTGAATCAGTTGCTAAGAGGCAGCTCAACAAAATAGCTTTCAACACAACAAACTATCGCCAGGTAGCAAATATGGCTTGCATTGGAACAACTTGAGTGATATTAAAGTTAACTGGGGCCACTGGGGCCCAGCGGTGAGCAGGTCGTCCTTCAATCAGATCCCCGGCTCCGCTAGTCCATGTCGATGTGTCCTTGGGCAAGACACTTAACCACAAACGTCTCCCTAGCTGTGCCTACTGTGTGTGAATGTTAGCTACTCCTGATGGGCAGATGGAATCTTAGCCCCTCCCATCAGTGTGTGAATGGGTGAATGATGACAAGTAGTGTAAGAGCGCTTTGAGAAGACTAGAAAAGATCTCTACAAGTACAGTCCATTTACCACTTAACTATGGACGCTCTGGCTAAAGAGCCACATTGATGGAGGACGAAGAGGCAAAGGAGGCCGAGCGGCAGAGATGAAAACTATTCTTGGTTGTGTGTGTGTGTCTCCTGATTGTTTGATTCCCTTCACCTGCCCTCAGCCACGCCCATGTGTTTCCCCTGATTGTTTATGCCCTACACCTGTGTTTCCCCTGTCATATATTAAATATATATATATATATATACTGTATATACTCCCCTGTTTCCCCTTGTCCCCTGCCAGATTGTCTTTGTATCCACGTATGTGTGCGTCGCTGTCAAGCCTTTGGAGTGTCTGTTTCCCGACTACATTTTGTTTCCCTCGTGTGTTTACTTTGACAAGTAAAGGACCTTTTGATTTTTCCCTTAAACGTGCCTCCTGTTGTGTTTCCTCTGCACCTGAGTCTCTGTCCCACCACACCTGGTCGTGACACTGCCTCCATCTTCACACTGAGTTTGTGTTTCCAGTTCATTTGGGTGGTTTATGTTGTGACTGCTAGTGGTAGCCATGTTGCTAACAAACATGTCTGCCTATAATTACCGAACACAACTCGTTGGCGTCTTTATTTCGCCAGGTAACGGCCCACATTTTACAAACCTCACGTCCCAAAGTTGTGATGAAGACTTTCCATTGAAGTCAAGAGGAAGCAGAGGACAGAGCTCCTCACAGCCCTCAGGACGTAAACTAATCCTCATGTGCCCCTTTAACGTTACTTCTGTGCAGAACCATCCTACGCTGTGTGCTTCTGTGTTCTACCTTGAGTGTAGAGAACACATGGCCGTCCATTGAGAAACATTCTATGACACTCAAAGCTTCTGAAATGCTCTCAAACCCTCTAGAAACCTCAACAATGAATGACATTCAAGCCACAGAGCCTGTTAGATTTTTCTTCGTTGGCTGTTTGGAGATGTGCATCATGTTGGAGATGTTGTTGGAGTGCACTCAATCCGCTAGACACTCCAACACCCGCAAACATTGACCAGTGTCTAACAAATAAACCAAACAACATCTTGAATATTAAGCCCTCATGAATATCCAAAAATTGATTCAACCATCACTTCAGCCTCCTCTGCCAGATCCTCTCTGACTCAACAGGTCCTTTGGGTTGACCAGATGGGCCGACGGGTTCAAGTCGTCGCTGGTAAGCAGCGGCGTGACGAGGCCGATGGCGCCACGCTCTTCAGCATCTGCAGCTGCTGGCAGCTTTAATTGGCCTGGCAGACTTACAGCCGGGCAGCACTCATCTCTGACCCGAGCACAGCCAGGAAACAGAAAATTTAACAGGCTTCAAAGAGCGAACCGCCGGGTTTAGTAGGAGAGGGCGAGAGACAAAGAAAGAGACTGAAAGACGGAGAACAGCAGATGAAAGCAGCGACTACAGAGAAAGAATGAGGAAGGGAAGTGAAAGGGAGAGGGAGGTCCTGATGAATGTGTTTATCCAGAGCTTCACCTGGTGTTCCTCTTGTTGTGTCTGAGGAAAGCCTTTCATCACCGGAGACCAGGACCAGGACCAGGCCCTCTTCTGAATACTGATGAGCTCTCTCTCTCTCTCTCTCTCTCTCTCTCTCTCTCTCTCTCTCTCTCTCTCCCCCAGTGACTTTATTGACATGACTGCATACAAAACAATGGTGCCAAAACAACAATTATACTAAACTAGAGACCATCTTGTGATGGGATCCCACCAGCCCTGATGCCAAATCAAGCCCCCGGCCAAAGCCAGGGATTGAACCACCGATCCTCTGATTGACAGACAACCCTGCTCACCACTGAGCCACAGTCGCATGTGAGACATGAGACCCACACAGTTGCACATGTAATGGCAGGTGAAGAGCTCTGATAAGAGGTGATATCTGTCTCTGCAGCTGAAGCGATCCTCCAAAGCGACATCGTGGTCCGCCGTCTGGACTCAGTTCTGCTCAGTCTGGACTCCGTCCGGAGTGTGTGTGTGTGTGTGTGTGTGTGTGTGTGTGTGTGTGTGTGTGTGTGTGTGTGTGTGTGTGTGTGTGTGTGTCCTGAAGCTGAGGTGTAATGACCATAGTGTTGACCATTTGCCTCCTTTGTGGGTTTGACTCCCGGCAGCATCGGGCTTTGTATGAAAAGGAGGGCGGGTCACTTGCTTTAATATGATTCCAGAAATGTAGGGCTCGCTTTTCAATATTTAACAGGAGAGAATATTGGCCTAATTCAGCTCTGAGAGTGTTGAGTGTGTTTCTCACACACCTCGCTGCCATTTAATGAAATGGTGTCGATGATTGATTTTGAATATTCAGAGCCGGGTTGTAATTGGTAAATCAGTGTTTATGTATCTCTTACAAAGCCCTTATTGCTTTGTCTTTTAGTTTATTCACAGTCAATCTAATATTTATATATTGTTAAATCTTAAATATGTAGGTTGATTTCTTTGTTTTTGACAAGGTGGTTTCCAATCGTGAAATTGGCATTGTTTCCAATTCTGGTCCTTTTCTGAAAAATTAATTATAAATGCTAATAATGAAGAAAAGAAGCGCAACTGACTCCATCAGCTGATCAGCCCTCTGTCAATGTAAACGTCACCCATCTGTCACTATTTTCAGGTTATTCCCCCATGTTTGTTTTCATGTTCGCCACCATTGGTTTTACATATTTGAAATGGCCCATGCTTCACACAACATTCCTTCAGCCATATTTAAACTGGTCCAATACCGGTACCAACATATGAAAGATAATGTTTCTTTGTCATCCTGACAAAATCCTCACATTGAAGACAGTTTGAGATGTAGCAAATGTTTTTTATCTCGAATGCTGTACAGCAATTTAAATTAGATGTCATTTTCCTGAAGTCATATGATTGAAAATGAAACATAGAAGGAACATAGAAATCCACACAGACAGTTCCTCCCGGCCGGCCTGTGGGCTGGAGGTCACTACCGTCTCACTCCCACCCACCCATTCAATTAGCAGCATCCTGCAGCTACACTCATTTGCTGCCTAATTGACCTCCGAGTCACAGTGGAGATCCAGTCCTGGTAATGACCACAGCTGCACGAGTGAGGCTCCACCATGTTGACACCATAATTACGCAGCAAGTCACCCAACATGGGCTTTGGGGTCGAAACAGAGTGAAAAGCAAGATAAGGAGGAAGCCAGACGTGAGAGAATAAGAAATACATGAGGGGAAAAAAGAGGAGGGAAGGGATGAGAAGACAGCTGACCGGAGGCTTGTTCAACCATGAGATTAGGCTTAAGTGATGAAAAGCAGGGAGGAAATAGAGACAGTCGGAGAGCCCCGGGTGAGGAGGAAAAAAGGCATAGAAGACGGACGAAGAATGCTTCTCCAATGCTTTTAACGCCGGGTAAGAGTAGAAATCAAGATAATGTGGTTCTGTGATGTTCGTGGCCAACGGGACGGGACAGACCACTGGTCTGGATCTAATCACTGGCTGATAAATAGTTTCAGCTTCCATCACAGAGTACGGCCGAACCCACTCGAGGTCGAAGCATCAAATTACCGCGGGTGTCTGGACACGTACGTAGAGGATAACATCGTCCTGCTCTTGAAAAATATAAAACAAACTAATCTAATCCGGTGGCCTTATCACGCAGCCAGACGATGAGAAGCTCTTAACACACAACTTCAGGGTGAAAAACTATTCAGATGGATTTGGACTTCAGAATAAAGACACCACAAAATCAGAGTTATGCTCATCAGCATCCAAGAGACCCATACCCTATAAAGTCAGAAATTAAGTTTTGTAACTGCCAATTGTTCTCATATTTTTGTTCCTAGACCAAATACCTGCAAACATTAATAAGACATGTGGATTTGTTTAAAATAAATTGCTGAAGAAAAAAAAAACGTTAGTAAAAAAAGGGTTACAGCTTGAACCGCCTCCAAGACTATTTCAATTATAAAGCATATCAAAGTAATTGTTCTTCTAAAGTAAACCGTTTTTTTTAGGGTGTAAATAACAAATAAAATATCACTGTCTGTTCTCAACATCTCCTCTCATGTCAAAGCAGTTGCCGTACACTGCTGAGCATTGTATTTTTAAGGTTTCTTGGCAACATGTTTTGTTGTAGCTGTTTTTTATTCTCTTTTGAACTTTGCCCAACTTTGAACCTTTTGTTTTAAGTAATTTTAAGCTGTTATTAAGAATTATGGTATTAACGCAAGACTACTTTTGCTGAGCACAACCAACATCTTCTGTCGCACGCTGCCAACTCAATCACAGACTCAAGTAATAGTCACACACTGAAGTCAGTTACACAGCAGTATAGAATGCTAACGTTAGCCATCTTAAGCTACCGGTCATACTGGACCAAGTAATGCCGTGTTCACACCAAAAGAGTTGCGAAATATTCGCGCGTCCAGATGACATGTTAAGTCAATGCACCGATGCGAATGGTTGCGAAAAAGCGGATTTTTCACCGGGCGGCGCGATAGAGGCGAAGTGGCGTTGTGAATATTCGCAAATCCGCTTTTCCGCCTTTTCGCTGCCGTTGAAATATTTCAACTCCAGCGAATAATTCGCCCGACGCGGAGTTGCGAAAGCCAATCGCCGTTGAGAAGCTCCGCCGGCATCACCGCCGTCCTGCCGTCACTGACTCAAACTGCTGGTCCGCTGAAGGAGCGCTGGAAGCGGCTTCATTCAGACACTCGTCCTGGAGGAGTCGGAGCTGTGGGTGACTACGGATAATATTATGAACCCAGACATGACTACGGATAATATTATGAACCCAGACACGACTACGGATAATATTATGAACCCAGACACGGGGGCGTTTGATGTTCCGACGTGTGTGGGACTTCCTCAACAAGTATAAAGCAGAACTAGTGGTTATTTACATGGTGAATGGCGGAAATAGTAAATGTTTTCACAGACACAGCGATAAGCCCCGCCCCCTTTCCCCAGCAAATGGTTGCGAAAAAAAGAAAACCGAATTAACCACAGAGCAAATTTTTCACCGGGCGGCGCGATATAGGCGAAGTGGCGTTGCGAAAATTCGCAGCTCTTTTGGTGTGACCACGGCATAAAACATGAGTGCATTGAACGGTGTCAATCTGTCTTTCAAAAGTTGTAGCACCTTTTTTTCTCTGTTTGAATGCTTTTCAACCATTTTAAAACAGATATGACACTGAAATCATACACTGATGAACCAAAAGAAAAAATGATAGTCAACTAAAACCCAGAAGGGGAAAAAGGAGGCAGGTACAACCTTCCATCCTACGACAAAGTTAGGTGTTTTCCTGCCGACACAGCAGTGACCTTAAATTCTTCTTAGATTCTTCCTCAGGAATGGTGAGAGAAGGCGACGGCATTGCCTCATATGAAAGTGTCTCAGGCACTCAGACAGTCTGGAATGGAGGAGTCAATAATAAGCCTTCACAGAGTTCAGAATCTCTAACACAAACAGAATCAATCAGTGAGCCTGGAGGCCTCGCTAGGTGCTATTGAAGTGTCGTTCACACCGGACTGGAATCAATGGCTAAGCTAGAGTTGTTCATCGATCCAAACCGTCCTCTGCTATCCTTCCCTGTCCCCTCCTCACAAGTCAGCGGAGCCTAACAAGGAAAAAAAGCCGAGACAAGCCTGGCGAAAGTGAAACGGCATGTAGCCTTCGCCCCTTGATCTATAAAGGTAAACCCTGTGAAAAAGTATGCGGCCTTCCTCAAATGTAGTTCATCGGCTAAATGGTGCTCAGCCACTACTCTTTCATAGATCACTTAGACCTCCTTGTGGGTCGTCCCTGCTACCTGACCTGGAGAATGACAGATATCGTAGTAGTGCTACCATAGTGCTTCACCACACGATGTAGAAGAACACAAAAGCAGGTAGAAGACAATTTCTGATTTGTTACAAGGGTGGGTTACTGAAGGGACTACCTGGCTCAAAGTATCAAGGGCCTTCACTCAAAGAGAAAAGTACCAACCAGGAAGAGACTCTGAAGGCCCACAAAGAAACATAAAACCACTACAAAGAGACACAAATGACCAAGTAAACATAAGTAAAACCTACAGTGCACGTCTGCACTCGACCCTAGAGGGGTAGTAGAGCGCCAATAGGGTGACCAGACGTCCTCTTTTTCCCGGACATGTCCTCTTTTCGAGACCTAAAAAAAGCGTCCGGCAGGGATTCCAAAAACGTCCGGGAATTTGCTACGTTCGGGAAAATAGTTATTACCCCCTTACAAGTTTTGGAAATGGTACGTCCGGGATTTTGCTACGTTCGGGAAATAGTTATTACCCCCTTACAAGTTTTGGAAATGGTATCTCCCTCACGTTCCACCTTCTTGCGCAAGCTCTGACTGTAGAGAGAAGTGTCATTGGTCGACCGATCTCAACGTAAATGTAAGTTCACGGCATGCTACACACTACTGCTACACCCCCCCCCCCCCCCACGACGAAGTGTCCTCCTCTCGCTGCTTCAAGGTATGCAAAAGCATAAAGGTTGTGTTGTGTCATAGTCATACCTTCCTTGCTTGGTAATTTGGCATAGAGATGAAGGTTTTTGATAACAAACTCTGAGACCTTGATCGCTTGCTGAAAAATATTGGTATCACTTTGAAGTTGGGCCACAGGCTCTGCATGCAATGTTCTCACACTGCAGATGTAAAGCTGTGTCATGCTGATCAGCGTCCACTCAGTGACAGTTATGGGATAATATCAGCGCAAATGGAGAAAAGTGTGAGTCAGTAAACTGCCCAGAGATTATACAAAAAATATTTACTTTAAAAGGTGCCCATTAGGAAATTCAGAGCTTATCTACAATTCAGGGACTGTCTCTACACGGCTCTCAACATGGCGACAACTGAGCCAGCAACAGTGCTGACAGCGAACAGTGTGAGCCTGAGGACACATGACCACGACAGCTTTACACGACAGTGCTCTGAACGTCCATGTGAGCACCTTTAGCGATGCTACGTTAGCACTGAGTTCCACCACCAGTTCAAGCTTAACATTCTCGCTTAAAAACGAGCCGTAACGGTCAACTAATGTTCCTAACTGCTTCCTGTGGGTTCAGCAGGAAACACAGGTGTAATTAACAACATTAATAACGACTGCATTGAGGGAGGGAGCTAGGTCCACGGCCCTGGAGAGAAGGTGTGTGTGTGTGTGTGTGTGTGTGTCTAGACAGTATTCATGATCCATCTGTCTGCCACTGCCACGGCAACAGCCAGCGGCTACAACAAGATGGCAAACCCCATTACCAGAGAAACATGTTCTATGTCCCTCTTCCTTTCTCTCTTCCTCTCTTCCCCTTTCTCCCCCCTCACTCTCTCTCTCTCCCTCTCACTCTGTCCACCTCCATCTCTCTGTCTCACTTCCAGCTCCCCCCTTTTTTCTCTCCTCTCCCTCTTAGTCTGTCTGCACCCTCTTCAATCCCGTGCCACTCTCTCTGGCAATCTCTCCCTCCCCCCTCTCTCACTCTCTCACTCTCTACCTCACCCCCTCTCTCCCTCTCTCTCTCTCCCATTCTCTCCCTCCATACCTCTCTACCTTTCCTCCGCCCCTCTCTCACTCTCTCTCTCTCTTCCCCCCCCCCCTCTCTCTCTCCCCCTCTCTCTCCCATTCTCTCCCTCCATACCTCTCTACCTTTCCTCCGCCCCTCTCTCACTCTCTCTCTCTCTTCCCCCCCTCTCTCTCTCCCCCTCTCTCTCCCATTCTCTCCCTCCATACCTCTCTCACTGCAGAAAATTTGCGCCGGCTCAGAAAATCACAATCATCGTAGATCTTTCCCCGTAACGCCGGCCGCAGACACTTACATTAACATTCGCTCTAGACAGCTAAATATTGTAAGAACCCGGCTCAGGATTATACTCCCTCACACACACACACACACACACACACACACACACACACACACACACACACACACACACACACACACACACACACCCCACACCTGTCCCTCATAACGTAATAATAATTAAAAGGAAAAAGGTTGTTCCTAGTGCGCCGTGGAGAGAAAAGAAGGGCAGAAAGTGAGATAAATTTACAAAACAACAAGGTTGACGGGTTTGAGCGGTGGAGAGATGGGGAGGGAGAGATGGGGAGGGCCCATCTCGCCAGACACACACACACTCACACACACACACAGCTGAGGATGAAAGTGCTGCTGTAAAAAAGTTTTCCCTCTCCTCCTAAAAGTTGTTGAAAGAGCGCTGCAGCACATCAAAGTGTCCTGGCAGACAGCCATCGAGGCCCATTGGTGTCCTTCACCCTCGCTCTCTTTCCCTCCGTCCCTTTCTCTCTTCTCTGTCTCCCCATCTTTCCGTCTCTCTCTCTCTCTCTCTCTCTCTCTCTGTGTGTTTCCATTGATCGTGACGAGTCGAGGGAACACTCTCATCTCAGTCCCTGGACAGTGCTGCTCAACAGGAGGCAGAAGGGGGGTGGGGGGTTGAGTGTGTGTGTGTGTGTGTGTGTGTGTGTGTGTGTGTGTGTATGTGGGTGTGTGTATGTGTGTATGTGTGTATGTGTATGTGTATATGGGTGTGTGTATGTGGGTATGTGTATGTGGATATGTGTATGTGGATATGTGTATATGTGTATGTGGATATGTGTATGTGGATATGTGTATATGTGTATGTGTATATGTGTATATGTGTATGTGGATATGTGTATATGGATATGTGTATGTGGATATGTGTATGTGGATATGTGTATATGTGTATGTGTATGTGTATATGTGTATGTGGATATGTGGATATGGATATGTGTATGTGGATATGTGTATGTGTATGTGTATGTGTATGTGGATATGTGTATGTGTATGTGGATATGTGTATGTGTATGTGGATATGTGGATGTGGATATGTGTATATGTGTATATGGGTATGTGTATATGTGTATATGTATATGTGTATGTGTATATGTGTATGTGGATATGTGGATATGTGTATGTGGATATGTGTATGTGGATATGTGTATGTGTATGTGTATGTGTATGTGGATATGTGTATGTGGATATGTGTATGTGGGTATGTGTATGTGGGTATGTGTATGTGGATATGTGTATGTGTATGTGTATGTGGATATGTGTATGTGGGTATGGATATGGATATGTGTATGTGTATGTGGATATGTGTATGTGTATGTGTATGTGACTTTACAAGTCATGAAATGTATAATCGCTGCCCAACGAGACTTCTCTCCGTGCTTCGGTGCAGCTCTAGCTCAGCAGTCGTGGGTCAGAGACACCGACGTGACGGAGACAGGAAGCAAGGTCTGGTCTCTCATCAGTCAGCTCCTGCCTTCACTCCTGAAGCGCTGCATGAGGACCGTCCCTGGCTGTAGACCGGGGCAGGTGCAGATGGTGTGATTTGAGCTCGACTGGGAGCGTTGACGCACGATGAGACAACTCGAGCGCCGCTGCAGGTGTTCGTTTTGTTCCATCGTGGTGAATCTGTGGCGTGGAACATGTCAGCGTCCTCACAACCAGAGGTCGTCCTCCAGCAGCGTTGAGGTTCTCCCTGAGTTCACAGGCCCGTTCTAAACCGACAGCCTGCCAGAGTTGTGCCATCCAGCCGAGGCTCGCTCAGTACTGCAGACACCAGAACACGTCCCATCCCAAAACCTTGTCCTGTTGCCATAGAGATTCTGCACTCATGTGCATGAATCTATTCATAGAGATTAGACGCTGGGGAGTAATATTTGAAATAAAATGGACAAAAGCAATTTGTAGTTTAGGGATTCATGAAACGTGGACAAAAAAAGAAAATCGTATTGTTTTTAATAATTGTTAGTTTCCTCTCCTGAAGCGGCGCAGCGGGACGCGTGCTGTAATTGTTACGTTTGATAGAAATGGAACATCTGTTCTGAGACCAGTGCTGCCCTTATCCTGGGAGGACAGATACAATGAACCTAACGAGGACTCTGAGGTTCTTTTGAAAGAAAAGTGAGTTTAAAAATGAAATGTATTATTATCATTACTTGATTGGGTCCTCTCTCTTTCATCGTCCTTATCAATTCTAATCATTTTGAGCAACATTTCTTTCCCTCATCACAGACTCGTATGGTTTCTTTTTTAACGTCTTCGCCGGTGTTCCTGTGATGAGACTCTTTTTGTGACTCCATGGCCCGTTGCTCTGTGATAAAGCTAATGCTTATTGTTTCTTAAATATACAATGAGGATTTTATGAAGAAAATGTAGCTTCTTAAGTCTTATTTGTTGTGTTAAATCTACGCGGCACAAAAGTTGGATCCTAGGAAACTCATCGTACTCCGTGGAAAGCTGTATTTCAAGTACCAAGCCAGGTTTAGCATCCACATGGTATGCGCTCACTGGGGGCCGACAAAGAGCCCCAGGGAGAGGAGAGGACAGAGCTGAGGACAGGACAGAGGACAGGAGGAGGTGCAGAGGGCACTCACAGTTGAAGATGCCCGGCGGAGGGTGCTGGGTGACCACGGGGCAGTTCTCCTCATCGCTGTTGTCCCCGCAGTTATTCAGCTGGTTGCAGATCAGTGAGCCCAGACGCAAACAATTCCCATTGGTGCAGAGGAACTTGCACTCTGCGGCGCCAAGAGAGAAGAAGAAACATTTTCTTTTATATTTTAAACGTATTTCAAGCGTTTCGTTTTCTGAATAGAATTCACAGTCTGAACAAACAAAAAACATTTTGCTTATTTAACTTAGGTAAAAGAATTAAAATAATAAATAGAAAAAAGTCACCAATTTGATAAAAATGCATTTACAAGAGGCGTTCATGCAAAACAGGCCCACACACTGCAACAGTAGTGCATCACACACACTGAACGTTAGCACTGATGATACATGTTATGTTATGTGCTCTGTTATGTGCAGCTCTAAGTTATCTGCGCCTCAGAATCTGAAGGTCATATGATGTGGTTTTTATTTTGTTCTACCTGTGAGTTCAAGCACAAAGCAGAGTTAATGTGTTGAGTTCACGCAGAAACAAAGTCACCATAAATCACTTTTTGTGTAAAAGTGGTTTCTGGTTCAAAACAACAAATAAATAAACAGCTTTTCAAACGAGCCTTTGATGTGCCTCAGCTCCCCAAAACGTAATGTGCTGCTGTCACAGTTATTACCAGAATGCTTCTTTCCCCTGAAATATTAATATGCCTGATTAGCACTATCTGTTGAAAAATAAATAAATAAATCAAACCTATAAATGTGAAAGCGAAGAAATACAAAAATATGTATATATTCTGGGGGGGAATAAATAATCATGCTGCACTTTAATCGTAAGAAGTGAAAATAACAACAACAGAGTGGAAGGCCGTGTTGGAATGCCCCGCACTTTGATGGTGTGTTCCTTTCTCTCACGGATGAGGACACGCGTAAAGTTAAATATCTTTCATTTCTGCCTTTACTTCACAGAGGACAGAGTGGAAATCGCTGCGGGGGGAGATGGGTCTGACAGGCAACCGTAGACTGAATAAGAGGGTGTTACGGCGTGTTTGGGTTTACTCACAGCAGATCAATATACTGTATTCATGTTGCCTCTACACCTCAACTGAAACCACAAAAGTCATTTATTTTTGCGGATAAAAATGAGAATCAGCGTTAATCTCTAATTTCTAGAGAGGAAGGAAAAATCTATTGCAGCTCGCCCGCAGACAGTTCAGTTGGAGATTCCGGTGTCTCATGCTAGTAGCGGCTAACGTAGCCTCGAGCCTCAAGAAGAGATAAGGAACGGGACGAGAGGTCTGGTGAGCTCACCTCTTTATTACTCCAGACACCTGATTAGTTTCATTTCAGACTCGTCTTCAGCCCCAAACGACCCGAGTGACATCGTTTATGGACATTTATGAGCTCATTGGGACTTCACACAGCGTCCTATGTGCAGTAGTACTCCTACTCCAGTAGTACTCCTGTAATCACACTTTGATGTGTCTGATGAATCCCCTGATAAAGAATAAAAAAAGAAACAAATACTGGTAGAAAGAGGTGAGGCAGACCTCTTTAGACCGCCCACATTTCTGCTTGATGCTTTTGATGCATTGTGGCTGATAATAAATAATAAAATAAAAATATCTGGGTCTGCTGCATCAATTTTTATTTTTGTCTAAGTCCCACAATGTTAGAGGATCGCAATGCGAAATTCGTAAGTTATCCTTTTAAAATCGAGTTTAGTTTTTCTTGATAGAAACGAGATACTTAAGGAGACATAATACTGTATTTGCGTCTTTACAAAGAGCACCATGCTTAAAATATAGCGTCTTTAAATGCAATAACACATCCATGTTCGTGAAAGGAGATGTTTGAGTTCCTCACATTGCACACGTACAGTCAGTCACATGGCACTACACTTTATTTCAGGTAAAGTCACGAAGCGGGCTCCAATTTATCACTGCCAACACAATTGTTAGTGTAATTAAAACTCACAAAGACTTTTAACGAATAATAATTGAGTGTAGGAGGCCGGTTCATAACAGTGTTGTTGAAGAAGGCTGCGTGCCGTCTCCATGGATATGATTTTGGAGTATTTTTTCTTTTCTTTCTGAGAGTAAAAAAGGTTTTTCTCAGATTATTGATGCGGAGAGAAGAAAAGTAAATCAATCATACAGCAAAAAGAACATGTGACATGAAAAAGCAAGACAACGGAGGAACTACTTGAGTTTGGAGGCTCCAGGACTCCAGGCTTAGTGTGTTCTCACTGAAATGAAACCTTTGTTTGGGAGTTTGCTCCCTCAAAGCACAATGTCAGCTGTGGAGGATCTTAGATAACGACTCCAGCGGTTTAGTACTGCACTTCCACAACACTGCTGCAGTTCATAAGAAGCAGAGTAAAACAACACGGGGCAAAGTCGAAGCAGAGGACAAGACATGGTGACGTTGAGCAGTATACGATTTGTAGGTTTCACCAAAGCATCATAGTACTTTTTAAATAAATTGGTGATGGAGGAAAAACATTAAACTCAATTTAAATGCAGTTGCAGTTTTGCGCTGTTTTCACAATTCAATGGTCAATCTCAACAAGGCTTTTATTAGATGAATGCGTCCAAAGGAGATGCATCGGGCTTTCTACTAACTAAAGTCAACACGTCATCAGACACAGGCAGCAGACGTAGAGCGAGAAAGGGACGGGTCAAACAAACATGGGACTTTTACTCAAAGGACCCATGTTCCTGTCCCACATGAAACCAAAAGTTGAGTGATTTTTACTGATCAGAATCAGAATCAGCTTTATTGTCCATGTGTGTGTACACATACATGGAATTTTACTCCGGTTACATGTTGTTCTCGTTACATGTTGATAAACAATAAACAAGATAAATATAAAAAAAGACATTAAAGACAACAGGGTAGTCAGAGTGGTGCAAGTAGTGCAGATAGAGGTGTCTGATTAATTGTTCATCAGAGTGACGGCCAGTGGAAAGAAGCTGTTCCTGTGTCTGGTGGTTTTGCTCTGTAGCGCCCCCCAGAGGGGAGGAGTTGGAACGTCATGATGACGTCGTGTTTAATGGTCAGTGTACTTGTGCAGCGCCACTCAATGAGCTTTAACACCACATGTCATCATTCATTCACTGCTACTATACAAGGGGCCACCTGCCCCATCAGGATTATAACTAACTACTAGAATTGCACCCGTAGGGGGACAGATCGACATGGACTGTTGGAGCCGATCCTCTAACCCTGCTTTACCGCTGAGTCACAGTCGACCCTGTTACGATAGATGACGCTACGTCAACACAATGTTACGTTCGTAGCTTACTTAACGCTACACGCACACTTATTTTGAGCCAAACCACAATGTTTTTCTCGTGGTTATGTTGCCTCTCCATCTTTTGACACACGTTAACCACGCGTTCACGTTAACCACGCGCCAACGTTAACCGCGTGTTCGTGTTAACCGCGTGTTCGTGTTAACCGCGTGTTCGTGTTAACCGCGCGTTCGTGTTAACCGCGCGTTCACGTTAATCGCGCGTTCACGTTAACCGCGCTGACGTTAACCGCGCGTCCACGTTAACCACGCGTCCACGTTAACCGCGCATTCAGGTTAACCACGCGTTCATGTTAACCGCGCTAACGTTAACTGGACGTTCACGTTAACTACGCGTTCACGTTAACCATGCTAACGTTAACCCACGCTAATGTTAACCGCGCGTTCACGTTAAGCACGCTAACGTTAACCACGTGATGTGTGATTGCCATAGTAACATATCTGTAACGCCCTGTGTGTGTCTTCCCAGTGTTTCCTGATTGTTTATTCCCCTCACCTGTTCTCGTTCCAGACTCCTCCCTCCTCGTGTGCCTTCCCCCTGTGTGATTGTTAAAGCCCCCGCCCACATTGTTTCTACCTGTGGCCCCGTGCAGCAGCCAATGCCGGTTTTACGCTGCCGCCCCCATGCAGCATCCAAAGCCCACCCCTGCTCCCCGTGTCCTGCCGCCATGTTCTCATGTGATAGTAAAGCCCCGCCCTCATTGTTTCCGCCTGTGCCTCGTTTCCTGTCTTCCCCTGTGTATTTAGTCAGTGTCTTTCCCTTGTCAGTTGCAGGATTGTTTTATTTGTCTACATGTATGTACTTCGTGTTCGAGCTTTAGTTGTAGTTTTCTGGTTTTCTTTCCATACCAGTCTTTATCTTTGTTTTGTAATTTGACCAGTAAAGTGTTTTTTTTTATTTTGCCCTCCACCTGGCCTCCTGTCTGTTGCCTCACACCCGGTTGTGACAATATCAGCTTTGACTTAAAGCCATTACGAAGGTCTTAAATGAGTCGATTCTCCACCGTTCTGGTCGGGATTCCTGCTGGTCCATGGAGAGGTAATAGATGGTGGAAGCAAGGTACAAATAAACGTTTGAATTAAGTTCTTTGGTGTGTTTGAGAGAAGTGGGTGTGGCCGCTCTGTTTGGTTCATCGACACACAAACGCACAAACACACCTGCACAGCACCTCAAGGCCCGTTCCTGGAGAGCGAGTCCTTTCGATTTGCTCGGCTGGCACTGAGCGACCTAATGACAATGCACATTTCCTCCTCTTCCTCCCCATAACAAGAACAGCTTGTTCTGCTCTTGTCTAGACGGTGGGGGGGGGGGTGGGGAGAGGAACAGAGATCCGATTCACAGAACAGACCAGCATGACCGTTCTTTAGAACGAGTCTTCTGAGTGGCAATTAGTGAAGCCTCAGCGACTTGCCCAGCCGCTCCACTCCTCTCTCCTCGCCCCGTCTTTCATTTTATCTCATCTATTACTCCGATTGCCTCCTCTTTCAGTCTCATCTCCTTTTCTTCCTCTCCTCTCCAGCTCTATCACTCTTCTATCACTCTCCCATCTTGTCTTCATCCCCTCTGTCCATCCTCTCACTTTGCTATTTTGTCTCCATTCTTCTGGCTATCCTCTCGTCTCCTCCACCACTCTTCTTCTTTTTACTTCTTCTCCAGCAACACTCCCATTCGGCTGTCACGAGGATTCAAATCGAAGCTTTGAAATGTCAAAAAATGCGAGGCAACAATAAACCTGTCTTTCCCCCAAGTGAATTACACGTGTGTGTGTGTGTGTGTGTGTGTGTGTGTGTTACAAACACAGGTTAATTACCGTGATTTGAAAATGCCAGACAGAGTGGTGAGATGAACGATCCCTCCATGGTCTGCCAAGATCTGATCAGCAGATACTTAAATGTGAGGGATGAAGAAATGAGCAGGAAGCAAACCAGAGCGCTCATGAGAACACGTTAGATAAGATCAGGGTGACTGCGTATGAAAATAGATGAGAGGTCACAGTACACAGAAACATGCTGTTGAGCATGATGTCTTCACAACAATATACAAACCTGGGCAATTTAAAACCTTGCAAACTAAACCGAAATTTGCCATTTTTATTTAGTCTTTTTGGATTTTATTTATTCTAATTTTATATAATAAATCACAATCAAAAGGTATGATTATAAAGGCCCAAATGAAAGTGTCTGACATGCCTATAGTGACCAAATGACCAAAGTGTTATGAGGCAGGAATGATACCCGAAGGAATTGTTTCCCCAGGGGACAATAATTCTTAAAGAAATAAAATATTATTAGTAATAATAATAATAATAATAATAATAATAATAATAATAATAATAAACAAATACAAACTTGTGCCTGCCTACATATGAATAAATACCTAATTCTGAACTCAAGGCTTTAAAAAAAAACGTCACAAACAAATGAATGACGTCACGGTGACTACATCCACTTCTTGTCTACATTCAATGGTTTGAATATTATTTATTAACATTGTAGCTTCAATATAGAGGGAACAAGCTGATGGATATGATGCTGTCAGAGTTACTTCAAGGGAATGAATGTTGAGGCCCCATTCTCTGACTAGATGTGACGTCAGGTACATGATGTCACCAGACTTCATGGTGAATAGGAATTTTAAAGTAAATTATGAAATGATTCCTGTGCTTCACATGTGGTTTACTGGGACACTTGAAAAGAACAGAGCCATCATCAATGTTACCAGTTACAGTGTTTTACTGATGATTATAATCAGGGACATTCTCTAAGGGCTCTGAATATAACTACATTTTTCATGTGGTCTGAAACATCAACAGCTGGTCAGACAACAAGTTAAACACGGAATGATTAAACACAGAAACGTAAAGCTAAACTTCACTATTAAACTTTTTCTTTTCTTTTATAATTTCCTTCCCCATTTCTTCTGACGTCAGTCAGCTGATCTGTCTGCCACGGCGGGGTGCGACCCAACAGTCTGCTGCGCTGCAGAAACCCTGGAGGAGGAGGAGGAGGAGGAGGAGGAGGAGGAGGAGGAGGAGGAGGAGGAGGAGGAGGAGACGATACAAAAAGACAGATGACCGCAGCGAGAGGAAGAGATGGGAGAGAGGGAAGTGGCAGTGAGGAAGAGGAGGAGGAGGAGGAGGAGGATGGTTAGTGATGGTGATAAGATTGTGGGTGACAAGAGCTCTGAGGATGTAGGTGATAATGAGGATATGATAAGAGTGAGTGAAGGGAGAGGATGAGGAGCAGTAGAGCACAAGAGGAAGTGCCAAACTTCCCCGATCACCACGTTGGTACCAAACTGGTCTGACCTCTCTGTGAAGACAGGACACTACAGGACGTGTGATATTAATAATAATAACATGTGATATTGACCTTCAGCCTCTGCAGAATAACGTTCCTCATCAGAGGTCTGAAGAGGAATCCTCTCTTTGAGAGACAGAGACTGTTCTCTACCAGGAGAAACTAAGTGTGCGTGTGTGTGTGTGTGTGTGTGTGTGTGTGTGTGTGTGTGTGTGTGTGTGTGTGTGTGTGTGTGTGTTCCTGTGATATAACAAAGTGTATTCGTCGCTTGCAAGTGACAGACTGGGGGCCGGATACTCGTTTCTAGCTGTGTGTGTGTGTGTGTGTGTGTGTGTGTGTGTGTGTGTGTGTGTGTGTGTGTGTGTGTGTGTGTGTGTGTGTGTGTGTGTGTGTGTGTGTGTGTCCGTCCTTGGGCGTCCGATTGGATCAGTGTGTTTCTATGCGTGTGAGCAATGAGAGTCACAGCTCTCAGACCAGCAGCACTAACTAGAGATGATCGGTTAGAAGCAGCCGATCAGCTGACTGGCCGATCACATGTCAGTGCAGTAAGACCGTGTTCTATCAGCAAGTGTGTTCTTACCAGCAGCACTGCGTGTTTCATGACAGGAAGTGTCCCTTCCCTCTTGCTGTGAGGTGACAGTCAGCCACACCACCAGCAGCCCGACGCCATGTCATTGAGTTTAAGCCTAAACAACATGTGTACGCGTGCTCTTACCCTTCTGTTAGGCATGTCAATTCAATTCAGTTTGTTTTATATAGCCCAACATCACAAATACAAGTTTGCCTCGGAGGGCTTTACAAGCTGTACACATAACATCCCTGTCCCGGGACCTCATATCGGATCAGGAAAAACTCCCCCAATAAAAATAGTAAAAACCCTTTCACAAGGAAAAAGAGGAAGAACCCTTCAGGAGAGCAACAGAGGAGGATCCCTCTCCCCGGATGGACAGAAGCAATAGATGTCATGTGACCAGAATGAATAACGTAGCGGAGTTACAGCACATTCAATGAATGTGACAGAAATTATTCATATAATGAGTAGTAGGCATGGTCCATGATCCAGATAACCACGATCCATGAAGCAGAAGGAGGTAGAGAGGAGGGGCATCAGCAGGGCCATGGCAGGCGGTAGGAGATAGGAGGTAGGAGACAGGACCGGCTCCAGACAGCCACGTTCCATGGAAACTTGAGGCGACAGTCAACACACTGCGGACCGATCAGCTGTGATGCTCGAGTTCAGACCGGAGACTAAACCATTTCAAAGATGGTGATTTTGTAATCGCCATCTTTGGTACATTTGTACTTTTTTTTTAAACATTATAAATATATATTTATATTGTGCATTTTACTGGAAATGACATCACAAAACAGCTGACAGGAAGTAAGTTATTGTTTAGCGATGTTCAGCTCGCTGGGGATCGCCTGCAGCTGGCCCTGTAAAAACACACATAGATGTGTTGTCATGTCGATGTGATGCACCGGCTTTCTTCTGGGGAAGGAAAATATGTTCAATGAAGTGCAATTCACGTTTCAGTGGGATTATATTTGTCCTGTGACTGAAGCATTTTTTATTCTGAGATCCATGAGAGAAAAGTTACAAATATGTTTAGTTTCTTGCTGTCAGTCATCCTCTTGGGAAGAAAGACAATCGGCAGCTCAAAGATAAATAAAAAACACCTGAAATTGGCCAAGAAAATTGGAATCGGTGCATCTCTAATCGTAAAGAACGAGTGAGGCCAACTGAGAACTGCTGTATGAAGGCGGAAACATGGACCCTCCACGTTTAAGTGCTAATTCTCAGTAAGTCCATTTCACCACCACGGCTGCAAGACTTCCAGTATTGATTTTCCATGTGCAGGAAACTGATTATACCGAGACATTTCATCATTCCAAGTGAAGTGCTGACATTAATGTTGGTGTTGAGGATGAATATCTTTACATTATCCTCCTCTCGCCGAGACTTGTCCAATCAGTTTTTATCACATGAGACACCCTGGAGTCATTTAACCTTGATTTGAAAAGCATTGGTAGCTCGATGGCTTCAGCTCAGACAGAACAATCTGCACATTAACGCACAGATTAGCACAGAAATTGGGACAGGCGTTCATATTTCCCAGAGGATGGATTCTCAGGACTTTCATTGATCCCTGACTTATCGGCTAGTGCCACTGGCTCACTTTATATCGAGAAATATCTCCATACTAGGAGCAGAAGAAACAATTTGCATAATCATAGGTCAACACTCCATTTGCCAAATACTTTGTTTTGATCTGCAACGCTAACATCAACACAACACACACGGCGTCATTGTAACACGTCCTCAGTTCTTCTTTTGCTCTGCTGTGTGACTGTTAGAGGAAACTATGGAGCATCCATATGTTACTGAGGATCTTTATAGAATGGCAGAAAAGTATAGTTCATTTAAAAAAATAAGGACTTACTTAGGACACAGTACCCGTCTTGTTTCAGGCTGGCACTGCTCTCTTATGGTAGATGGTCTGTACTTGTACCATGGACATGGACTAGCGAAGCCGGGGATTGAACCACCGATCCTCTGATTGAAGGACGACCCTGCTCACCACTGAGCCTGAGTTGTTATATAAACTATGGGTACTTGCAAGAGACACATTTAACAAAAAGAGACTAAATCCCTACAGCAGCTAACCAGAGACAGTATGAGCGCTCCCTAATGCACTGCAGCACATCATAAAGGAATTCAACGGAATCAGTTGTCATTAACTTAATTATCGTGTTATTAATTTCACTTTAAAAATGTCTAAACATGAACTTGAGCCTGAGCCGTGGCAGAGCCGGGACCAGACGCCCGGGAGAGAAAACAACGTTCACTGCACTGCTTAGAGCGATGGCATGCCGTCCCGCCCACCATGGCATACAGCAGCGCTCAGGGAGGGAGGAGGTCTGGGGGATTTCTGGGTAAAGAAACCAGACTTTCACCCAGGAGACCGGTGTCAGAGTCTTGTGTGAAAGCAGCAGTCCACTTGAACATATTTCTGTTACGTTTTATTACTACGACCCAAGTGTAGTCAAGTTGTTGCCTAAATACTGCATGGACAGAAGGAACCTGTAGATGTCTCATGAAGCGTACATAATGCTGGCGTCCCATTCCCGTCCCTGTGTGTCTCTGAAGTCGCTAATCCACCTTTGATCCAGGTTGTTTGATCACGTTGAGTGTTGAGCGTTTAAATGCCTTCGTGCTGAAGACGGGTCAGGGACCGGTTCCAGTTCTGCATCTCTCTGTGGTCACTGTGAGTGTTCAGGCTGGTGTCCCCTCGGCATCCATCAGTCTCCTGCTCTCTCTCTTTCTCTTTTTCTCTCTCTCTCTCTCTCTCTCTCTGTCTCTCTCTCTCTCTCTCCTCCAGCCTGCATCCTTGATATGAGGCGAGCGCCAGCGTTGCGGGCGGTATGGTAATATAATATAATAAATGTGTTGCGATGCGTCCGTGAGAGATGAGGGATCGGGGCATCTCTCCGACCTGCTGTCTCTCTGCCTCACCCCTCTTTTTTCTTTCACCTTTCCTCCCTTCAATCCTCCTCCTTTCCTATACTTTCTCCTGTCTGTCATTTGTCTCCTCTCCTCTTATGTCTGTCTTTCTTTCCCTCCTCCCCTCTTTTTCTCTTCTCTTGTCTCCTAATTTCTCCTTCCCCCTGTCTCCCCTCCCTTCTCTGGCTCTACCAGGATAATTAAGCATGCCAGAGTTGTGCTGACTTGGCACAATTGACACCCAGAGAGAGAGAGAGAGAGAGAGAGAGAGAGAGAGAGAGAGAGAGAGAGAGAGACCCCGACCGACCCCCCCGACCGACCGACCGCGTCTCCTTTCTGCAGTCCAGACAGTGCATCACTACTGTGTGTGTGTGTGTGTGTGTGTGTGTGCGTGCATGTATGTACTGTGTGTGTGTGCTTTCCTGGCCACGTTAGCATTGAGTGTGACATGCTGCAATCATGGCAATTAAAGGAAGAATGAAAACAAACGAGCACCGGCTCGGTTTAGAAATCACATTCTAACAGACTCTGAACAGTAATTATGACGTATATTTAAGTTTCATGTTGAGTGGAAGAGGTAATGTTACATTTATGATAAATCATTTTCATTCAACAATAGCTGGAACAGGTAACGTCATACTTGATAGTCATGTGATCGATAGTCATGTGATCAAAAGTAAATAGATCAATATATATATGTATATATGTATGTAATATGTGTTGGCCTTGGAACACGGCAGCCTGAGCCTGTGAGACGAGGCTGTGGGCTTTCCGCCCCGGCATCCCAGTTGTTGGGTTCTTGGCATCCCCACAAGGTTCTTGGAGACCAGGAGGCTGCCGGCTTCAATGGAAGAATTTTAGAATTGATACGTTAGTTCGCCCGGATACCAGTAAAATTAGCTTGGTTTGGTTCCTGCAGTTGCCATGGTCACATGACAAGCAGCAGCGGCAGGCTGAAGTTACAGCAGAGAGCTGCCTGTGGTGGACGCTCCCTACATATACATATATACATATATACAGTATATATATATATACACCGATACAGTATGTATGTATATATATATTAGTGCTGTCATATTAGCGCGTTATTAACGGCGTTAACGCGAACCAATTTTAACGCCGTCAATTTTATTAACGCCGTTAACGCATTTTCATTTTTCTATTTTTTTTTTCGCGCGAGCACCACGCCGGATGTAGCTCAACCGGAAGCAAAACAATAGGCACGCCGTTTGGGCTTGGAAGCTAGGCTAACGTTACGGTTTGAAATGAATGAATGGTGAGCGCGATACGGCAAAATGAATGATAAGACGCTAATGAATGGAAAGTTTACTTTCAAAAAGTTGTCAGATGGTTCCCTTGACGAGACCAAAGTGGTATGTGCCATTAGTCATTGTGAACTGAGCTATCATCGTAGCCTATCCAGTCTGAAATACCACTTGATGGCCAAGCACACAGCTGATGCTAACTCTGCGCCCCCTCGTCATAGCAGACAAGAATGGATGACTTCGGACAGAAACACATGGACACCACAACGAAGAACAAACTTATTGCAGCCATAGCTAAATGGGTGGCTACTGCGTGTAGGTCTGTTAACGTTGTGGAGGACGAGGGTCTAGCTGATATACGCATTGCATCCAACGACAGGACCTACGAATTGCCTTCGAGAGCCTGACTGCTATGTTCACAGCTCTCTCTCTCTCTCTCTCTCTCTCTCTCTCTCTCTCTCTCTCTCTCTCTCTCTCGCTCTCTCTCTCTCTCAAGCCCTTGTTTACCTGAAATGTGCACTTTATAATTTTATTTTGTAAACCCTTGTTTACCTGAAATGTGCACTTCATAATTTTATTTTGTATGCCCTTGTTTACCTGAAATGTGCACTTTATAATTTTATTTTGTAAACCCTTGTTTACCTGAAATGTGCACTTTATAATTTTATTTTGTAAACCCTTGTTTACCTGAAATGTGCACTTTATAATTTTATTTTGTAAACCCTTGTTTACCTGAAATGTGCACTTTATAATTTTATTTTGTACCGCCCTGTTTGGCAGTTGTTTTTCAATAAAATAAATATTTGCATAAAGCAAGCCAATCCACTTTTTCATGTTGATAAGAGCATTAAAATGAAGAAGAAAAAGAATTGCGATTAATTGCGATTAATCACGAGTTAACTATGACATAAATGCGATTAATCGTTTGACAGCACTAATATATATATATATACTGTATATACTGTATGTATATACAGGACTGTCTCAGAAAATTAGAATATTGTGATAAAGTTCTTTATTTTCTGTAATGCAATAAATAAATAAAAAATGTCATGCATTCTGGATTCATTACAAATCAACTGAAATATTGCAAGCCTTTTATTCTATTAATATTGCTGATTATGGCTTACAGCTTAAGAAAACTCAAATATCCTATCTCAAAATATTAGAATATTTCCTCAGACCAAGTAAAAAAAAAAGATTGATAACAGCAAAACAAAATCAAACATTAGAAAATGTCCATTAATGCACTCAGTACTTGGTTGGGAATCCTTTTGCACGGATTACAGCATCAATGCGGCGTGGCATGGAGGCAATCAGCCTGTGGCATTGCTGAGGTGTTATGGATGCCCAGGATGCTTCAATAGCGGCCTTTAGCTCATTTGCATTGTTGGGTCTGGTGTCTTTCAGCTTCCTCTTCACAATACCCCACAAATTCTCTATGGGGTTCAGGTCAGGGGAATTGGCAGGCCAATCGAGGACAGTAATGCCATGGGCAGTACACCAGTTACTGGTGGTTCTGGCACTGTGGGCAGGTGCCAGATCATGCTGGAAAATGAAATCCTCATCTCCATAGAGCTTTTCAGCAGACGGAAGCATGTAGTGCTCTAAAATCTCTTGGTACACAGCTGCATTTACTCTGGACTTGATGAAACACAGTGGACCAACACCAGCAGCTGACATGGCTCCCCAAACCATCACTGACTGTGGGAACTTCACACTGGATTTCAAGCAACTTGGATTTTGCTCCTCTCCAGCCTTTCTCCAGATTCTGGCGCCTTGACTTCCAAATGAAATACAACACTTGCTTTCGTCTGAAAAGAGGACTTTGGACCACTCTGCAACTGTCCGGTGCTTCTTTTCCATAGCCCAAGTCAGACGCTTCTTCCGTTGTCTTGAGTTCAGAAGTGGCTTGACCATGGGAATACGGCAGTAAATGCAGCTGTGTACCAAGAGATTTTAGAGCACTACATGCTTCCGTCTGCTGAAAAGCTCTATGGAGATGAGGATTTCATTTTCCAGCATGATCTGGCACCTGCCCACAGTGCCAGAACCACCAGTAACTGGTGTACTGCCCATGGCATTACTGTCCTCGATTGGCCTGCCAATTCCCCTGACCTGAACCCCATAGAGAATTTGTGGGGTATTGTGAAGAGGAAGCTGAAAGACACCAGACCCAACAATGCAAATGAGCTAAAGGCCGCTATTGAAGCATCCTGGGCATCCATAACACCTCAGCAATGCCACAGGCTGATTGCCTCCATGCCACGCCGCATTGATGCTGTAATCCGTGCAAAAGGATTCCCAACCAAGTACTGAGTGCATTAATGGACATTTTCTAATGTTTGATTTTGTTTTGCTGTTATCAATCTTTTTTTTTACTTGGTCTGAGGAAATATTCTAATATTTTGAGATAGGATATTTGAGTTTTCTTAAGCTGTAAGCCATAATCAGCAATATTAATAGAATAAAAGGCTTGCAATATTTCAGTTTATTAGTAATGAATCCAGAATGCATGACATTTTTGGTTTTTTTATTGCATTACAGAAAATAAAGAACTTTATCACAATATTCTAATTTTCTGAGACAGTCCTGTATATACACCGCGTACCACATTATTAGGCAAATTGTATTTAAGGGTCATAAACATTCATTTTTGGGTTTTTCAATGAAACTCATGGATGGTATTGTGTCTCAGGGCTATTTGGATGATTGAAATCATCCAAATAGTAATAATAATAATTAGTTTGCCAGATGAGCCCAATCAAAGGAAAACTACTTAAGAAGGATGTTCCACATTATTAAGCAAGCTACATGTTTCAGGCAAAATGGGGAAGAAAAAGGATCTCTCTGCTGCTGAAAAGCGGCAAATAGTGCAATACCTTGGTCAAGGTATCACAACATTGGATATTTCCAAAAGAATTGCGCGTGATCATCGGACGGTGAAGAAATTTGTCACCGATTCACAGCACAAGCGGGTTCGTTCAGACAAAGGCAAAATAAGGAAGATTTCTGCCAAACAAATGCGTAGGGTTAAGAGAGCAGCCACTAAAATGCCATTGAATAGCAGCAAACAGGTGTTTGAAGCCGCTGGTGCCTCTGGAGTCTCGCGAACTTCAAGATGTAGGATGCTCAAGAGGTTTGCAAGTGTCCTTAAACCTGTTATTCGGCCACCCCTAAACCAAGCTCACAAGCAAAATAGGTTGCAGTGGGCTCAGGACTACATGAAGACTAACTTTCAAACTGTTTTGTTTACGGATGAGAGCCGTGCAACCCTTGATGGTCCTGATGGATGGAGTAGTGGATGGTTGGTGAATGGCCACCATGTTCCAACAAGGCTGAGACGTCAACAAGGAGGTGGCGGAGTCATGTTTTGGGCCGGAATCATGGGGAGAGAGCTGGTAGGCCCCTTCAGGGTCCCCGACGGTGTGAAAATGACCTCGGCAAAGTATGTAGAGTTTCTGACTGACCACTTTCTTCTGTGGTACAAAAAGAAGAACCGTGCCTTCCGTAGCAAAATCATATTCATGCATGACAATGCACCATGTCATGCTGCAAAGAATACCTCTGGGGCATTGGCTGCTATGGGCATAAAAGGAGAGAAACTCATGGTGTGGCCCCCATCTTCCCCTGACCTTAACCCTATTGAGAACCTTTGGAGCATCATCAAGCAAAAGATCTATGTGGGTGGAAGGCAGTTCACATCCAAGCAGGTGCTCTAGGAGGCTATTATGGCATCCTGCAAAGACATTAAAGCAGAAACTATCAAAGAACTCACAAGTTCAATGGATCCAAGAATTGTGAAGTTGATATCAAAGAAGGGGTCCTATGTTAACATGTAACTTGACCTGTTAAGATGTTTTTGATTCAAACTTTTCTTGATTTCAGTAAATATGACCTCCTAATGCTGCAAATTCAACAAATGACAATTTTGTGTTCTTTACAACCTATAAAATATCTTGAAACTCTGAAATTCTGCATAATAATTTGGAACACTGCATTTTGAGTTTTTTATTTTTGAAAAAAATACTGTTATCATTAGGAGGTTTGTTCAATAGAATTTGACTTATACTCTAACAGTTGATGACTTGAAAATGATACTGACTGACTGTGTGTGTGTGTGTGTGTGTGTGTGTGTGTGTGTGTGTGTGTGTGTGTGTGTGTGTGTGTATATATATATATATATATATATATATATATATATATATATATATATATAATTTAAATTCCTGTTCAAGTTATGAGCAATGTGTTGCTGCATTAAAAGGCTTACACTTGAATCCTATTCATGTTTGATGAATTTTAAGTTGTGTATAATTGTATTATGTATTTATTTTAGGGCTGGGCACGTTGTTTTTTTGCATTAAGAGGGGCTTAACACTACTGCACACAGGTACTGCACTTTTAAATGGACATTTTCATTTTAAATCTCTACCAGACGGCGTAGTTGATAAAAGCCAAGCTATTTGTAACCACTGCAAACTGTAATCGTCTCATCACCGGTACTACGAGCTGAAGTACCTTAAAGGCGTTACACAGCATTGATGCAGCCAACCAGCGTGCTTAGAATCGTAGCGAATGACGGCGCGTATGAGCCTCCAGACGCACCGTCGTCAGGAGAATACACAAGTTGTAAGAAACGGGGCGGACTACACAAGTGACGGCGTTACAACGAGCACCACCTGTTGCTCTCACTGAGACTACTGGACATCGCTGTAGTTCATTATATTGATGAACTGGGTGCTGCATTCACGCTTTGACTGTCATGAAAACAGAAGACAGACATTTTGCAGAAACGTGTGCGGAACATTTTATTCATGTTGCACAGCAGTGGCACGTTTCCAATAAAGTCAGCACACTTAGCACGGATAGTATAATATAGACATATGATGCTGAGATGCTGAGAGAGTGCGTGGCGCTCTCTCTCCAGCGCTCTGTCCCAGTGTCTCTGCAGAACAGTGCATTAACAATGTCCTGGCACAATGCAGAACAGTGCGTTAACAATGTCCTGGCACAATGCAGAACAGTGCGTTAACAATGTCCTGGCACAATGCAGAACAGTGCGTTAACAATGTCCTGGCACAATGCAGAACAGTTGTGGGCCTTCACACACAGTGCAGCAACTGCTGCTGAATTAGAACCGCAACAACTTCATCATGGACAAAAGAAGGAGTAGGCTTTACAGACTAAAACATCTGACTAAAAAGTCCCCTGCACAGTAAATTCCAGCTGTGTACTTTTTTTTGTGCTAGTCCACTTTACCTCACTCTAACAGGGACCTTACTACTGAACAGACTGTTTATGTTGCCAAATGTTTCTTCTGGTACCTGTTCATAAAAAATTGAAATACAGATTTATATACTGTTAACTTGCTGTTGCTCCGAGAGTGCCTGTTATATTATTCTGATAACGTTATTTTAAAATAAAAGCGTGCAATACACTCGTTTTTTATTCATTATTGAATGTTGCGCATAATGCAATTAATCGGTTAATCACTGTTAATTACAGAAAAATCATGCGATTAATCGATTTTTTTTTTCAACTTTGCCCAGCACTAATTTATTTATATCTATTATTTATTTTGTTACACTTTGCTGGACAAAGTTAGGAAAGTAAAAACATGTTTGAGTCAAGCCTAATGTTTCCTTAGAAATAAAATGATGCTTGAGACGATGAGGCAGACCCACAGACCACAGTGTATAAGAAGTGGATGTAGTCATGGTGACGTCACACGTTTTGCCGGGATTTTGCCGTCGCCATCTTGGAATATGTTGTCTTTTTCGCAATGAATGAACGGAAGTGACCGTGAGGAGTCGCCCCCCGGTGGTCAGTAGAGAGAATGCAGCTGTTAAGACATGCAGCAATTGGAGGTTGCCACCTGGACAGACAGCTTATTAAATAAACATGGGGTTGGATCTGTACTTCATAACTTGTTCACGCAAAGCCCTGGAATGACTTCCAGTATGGAGACGTAAAGAGTCCGCTCGAGGTCGATGGAGCGTAAGAGCAGCCGAACCAGCATGCAGGTGCAATCTGCCTCTGCTCAGAAATACATTCTAACAACTTCATGTTCACTTCACCGTCATGCCGTGATTATGTTTCTTATTTTCCGAAAGATGACAAGGATCGCGTTCAAATATATTGTTTTTGCAGTGGACCAAATCAAATTCCTCGTTTGCTCTTTTCCTCCAAGGCTGAACCCACATTTGTTTTTGTTCTTTCCGTCTCACATATGAAGGACATTCATCATCTTAAAACATCACTTTTTTTATATATTTATGTATATCATCCAGTCATTAATTCCTCATTCTAACATACAGCAGATGTGATTAGGTGAGAACAGGTTGAACATCCTTGACGGGAGAGTTAAACCCACGGCTCTGCTGAGTTTATGGCCTCACTCTGCACTCTGTGAAGCCTTGAGCTAATACATAATAGGGCTTACATGGATCTACATCCATTTGGATACAAGATGGATGATATCTTTATCGTGATGAAATCACCTGACAGCAATAACGGAGCAGCCTGCCCTCGCCCTCCTCCCATTTCCTCCGTGCACTCTCCTCCATAACAGACTTATCGGCGCTCCCGCTCATGATGAGAAAAAGAAACTTTGAAAAATGTTGGCAGCTTAAGGTGCTGCAGAGCACCGGGGTTAATATTCACTGGTTAGCGTGGACAGCAAGAAACCTCATAAACATGTCCTCAGGTTGCCTGCTCACTGTCAGCTGTAATGCTCTGCCCACGCATACACCCACCCACACACACACACACACACACACACACACACACACACACACACACACACACACACACACACACACACACACACGTACGTAAGGTACAGCCACACACACGTGTGGACCAAACACATGAAACACACTCGCACACAAAGAAATGCCTGTGCGCACACATGCTGGCACGCACGCCCACGCGCTACCTAGCCAACCTAGCGGAGGAGCTCAGCAGGCGGGCAGCCCAGAGCTGAGCCAAAATACCGCCTTAAACTCAGTAACCTCAGCCATCGTATCAACTACTGAATCAGAGCAGATAGGCTGTCTGGCCTCCGGCTGCCTGTTCAGCTCAACAAAATCAAGGGCTGGTTAAATGAGCACGCAAATAGATACAAAGATGTGTCCTTGCAGCGCGGAGACGGAGGGTTTGTGTTCAGAAATGGTTGTAAATCACTGCCGGTTCTCAGTCAACATCCTGTTTGTTCAATTGTCCGTGCGACGCATTAAAGGAGTATATGTCAAGTCACTTCTTCAGTGTTTGTTGATTTTGGTATCCGGAGTGACACACAAACTGTCAAGACAATCCAATCCAATTCATCCAGCCAATCAGATTTTGTATCCCCTTTGTCACATGCAGGCTCATTAGAATAGACCTCCCATCTGAGTATCTCCACCCGTGGCTTGAGAACTATCTTTACAAAGGTCTTAGCGCTTGCATTCTCTCTCCTGATCACCAGGTGGTGACTCCTCTGATTGTATAGAAGTCTATGCTTCATGTCTTCATTGTAAACATGAGTTTATGTCTCAATCTCTAGTTTCAAGTCTTCTTCAATACAGCATGATGTTCATATATATATATATATATATATATATATATATATATATATATATATATATATATACTCTATGAGAAGCAATACTTGCACGCCAGGGTCATGACACAAACCGCAGCCAAAGCAGATGGAGTGTGATCCAGGTGGCTGGATGGAGGTTCTCTGCTATCAGAGGGATTCAGGGAGTGGAGATTGAGGCATTAACGTGAAGCTGCTGCACGATGACAGCAGCTTCACTGTACACCGAGCTGCAACACACCAGCAGCCATACCAACGCACACACACCGCGACCCACACTTTGCAAACAGACGTGGTCACAGACAACCATATACACACAGACACACACACACACACACACACACAGATGATGTGCCTATTTAGGTCAGTGTAAATGTGGGCTGGGTGGATGTCTGACTGACTAGTAAATAAGCTGGATGGGGAGTAAATAGAGGAGACAAAATCAGACAGCAGGCAGCCATGCACAGAGAGACAAGGTAAACACACACACACACACACACACACACACACTGCTCAGGCAAGAGTGCATAACATACACACGTTTGCTTCATGAACCTGAAACATTACTGCATACACATTTGCATACTAAAACACGCAGACACAAACACACACTGAGGGAGAAATTAGGCGGGGAGGATGACTCACTGTCTTTCTAATTTAGTGTGCGTCTGCCATAGACACCAACACACACACGCACACAAACACACACACAAACACACACACGCACGCACACACACACACACACACACACACACACACACACACACACACACACACACACACGCACGGTTTGTCTGGAGCCTTGCAATTATAATGACTAATAATATGAATGCACATATGAGCACACACATTCACAGACATGCATGCACATTGTGTCGTAATTCCTGTTATTATATTGGCTGGACATAATAAAACACACGTGTTAGCCTGCACACATGTACACACACTCGCGCGCACTCACTCACACTTCCACATTCAAAGACACCAGCGCACATGTGCAATTATCTTGTCATACATCTTGCAATTATATCAGACAAATGTGGATACACTATATGCACACATGCTGCACACATACACGCACACGCACACGCACGCACACACACACACACACACACACACACACACACACACACACACACACACACACACACACACACACACACACACACACACACACACAGGTGCTGACCAGCAGCTCTGCTACAAATGCGTCTTGACCGTCACATTCCGAACCATTAGACCAGTGTTTTTCAACCTTTTTTGAGCCGCGGCACATTTTCTACAATAAAAAAATCCCGCGGCACACCAACAACCTAAAAAGTTACAAAATGTCACATTGTAGTACAGCATATATATATAATACAGCATATATGGTAGGTCATTATTGCGCTACCTACTGGCATGGAAGAGTATTCAGTGTTTCAAGTAAACCAGATTGCTCCATCAGACAAAAAAAAAGCGTTATCACTTTGTTAGAAAAATGAAAATAAAGTTATGCAAAAAATAACTAATATTTAGTTACTACTAAATAGCTTATTGTGGAAAACAATAAGCTATTGCAAAACAAAACGGAATGAGTGCAGATATGTGAGCATCACGTTGTATCAGCATTAGTGGCTGCAGTGAGCTGCTTTCCTCTACACATCTTTTTAAAACGGGGTTGTAGATTTGATACGGCTCTCAATTCATGCTCAATGATGAGAGACACAACAGCAGAAAGCCGACCTCACAGAGATCTCATAAAGATCGGCTTTTGGCGAAATGCCAAGAATCGGCGCATGCGCAAGCGTAACCTGTTAACGGCGGACGGTGAACATTTAAAATCAGCATTTCCTCTTGCGCCACACCTGTAATAAATACCTGTAATAAAGATATTACACCTGTAATAAATACCGCCCAGTTTGATAAATACTGACTTAAAGGAAACATGGTGTTCATTTATTTTAATGACGACCACAAAGTGTGCAGACTTTATCACTGCAGGGTGTTTTTCAGGCTTTTGGAAGAATATTTCCAGAGCCTCTCTAAGTCAGAAACGTCATTGATGAGCTCCAGGCTGTTTGTCTTGACCTGCAAATACATGAACTGTTGGGCTTTAACAGTGAGAGCTCATAGGTTAAAATACTGATAGCTTCAGCAGCAAATCCCATTGTGAAAAGCACGCGACATATTTTTCGTCGCTCTCTGTCTCTCTCTCTCTCCGCTGTGTCTCACCTGCGCGCATAGGGTGGAGCTCCGCGTGCAGAGTTGTAGACGCGACCCAGAAATGACATGCTGTGTAGATAAGATCAATAACATACGGCCGTTTAGTTTGTTTAATAGCAGAACAAGGTGCAGACCTGTTCTATATTACTCTGCCAGCCACTATATTGCAGCTCAGACGCTCAACAATGGAAAATCATTTGCGGCAACTAAATAATATTTTTTTGGACCAATTAAGTGAAATTGGACATTTTCCCACGGCACGCCTGATGATCTCTCACGGCACAATGGTGTGCCGCGGCACAGTGGTTGACAATCACTGCATTAGACAACGGAAATGTTACTGTTCGTTTCCACTGATTTGATGTAAATTCTATTATTTCAAGTTTAGAGTCAGTTTCAACTTTTTTACTTCTGTTATGAAGAGCAGTGCAGAGGGGAACCTAAGTCAGGTTGGGACTATTCAGCGTCATCCGGCAACAACATCATGCAAAACCGAATGAATTGCGCTGCATGTACAGTGTACTTCTTAGTTTAAACACAGAGTGTAGAGTATAATGCTGCATTCTCTCTACTGACCGCCAGGCGGCAACTCCTCTGGTTGTATAGAAGTATATGCTTCATGTGTTAAAGCTGCATTCTCTCTCCTGACCACCAGGGGTTGACTCCTCTGGTTGTATAGAGTCTATATACACGACTCTACTTCTCTCTTGATTCATTCCCTCAGTAAACATTGTAAACATGAGTTTATGTCTCAATCTCTAGTTTCAAGTCTTCTTCAATACAGCATGATGTTCATTTAGTAAATTATGGTCATTTAGAGTCAAACAGACCATAAAGCAGGGGATGCTTTAGGGCGGGTCTACAGGGTGATTGACAGGTTGCTACAACAGCCATATACTGCGTCTCTACGTCACTCCTCCACAGTCCACACATATGGTCACTTTGACCGCTGTAATCCAAGATGATGATGGCACTACTTTACAGTACGTGTTCCTGAGCATAGTAACAAGCATAATGTGCCTTGCAACAACTCCAAAGCGGCCACGGCTTATCAAGCAAGTGAAAAGCAGGGGATTCGGTGAAAGAGGGCTATCATGCTCGCAAAACACAACATGTAATCCTCCTCTTCTGGCAAGGACAAGTTGCAGACCTAAAACCTTAAACACCTGCATCAAGCTTACATGTCCGGATCAGTCTGTCCAATAAAGACACAATTCTGATATGAACAATTGGAACTGAGCAAATCTCTTTGATCGTCCAAGCACTGAAATGAAATTAGTAAAAATATCGAGATCGTTGAATTCCAAACGTTCATTCCATCACGGCCTGGTCAGACCAGACGGTGGCACAGCTACATTTGTCCTAACTAAATACCTGGTGGTGGAAACTCGACAGGGACTTATCAGGCTCGTAAAGAATGAAGTGTATCATTCCACTAGTGCATAGACATGTAAAGAGGTAGACGGGCCGATATCCATAGTGTCTGAGGCCTCCGCCCCAGGCAGCAGGCAGAGGGCAGGAGGTCCTCATCTAATAACCCAGAGCTGTCAGTCACTTTATGGATGGCGAGGGCTCCACATTAGTGCAGCTCAATAAGGATTGACTGTGGTGGGAGACCACAGTGCGAGCCAGAGCAGAGGAGGGAGGAGGACGGGCTGACAGACGGAGTGAGATAAATGGAGATGGACAGAAAAAGGTGACCACCTAGGGAGAAGTAGAGTGAGAAAATGTGTCAGATGCCGAAAGGGAAGAGACGAGAAGATGAGAAAGCGGGAGGCAGACTGACTCTGCAGTATTGTCTCTCTGTTTATCGACTGCCTCCAGGGGGGTGTTAGAAAATGTAGGTGAAGAAAAGATGACATCGGTTAAATTTTTTTATGTGTTCCAGCTGAAAGGACATTGCTTCTCGTCTTCCTCTTTTCTAAAGAAAACAGATGGCTGGACATGATTATTTTTGTATTGGGCTTTAAGAAAGTATCACGTTTTATTCATGGCTGCGACCCCTTTGCTTAGTGACACACTGCGATCAAGCAGATTTCCTACAAAATCCAACCCAGAGCAGACGCCACTTGACTAAAAGATCTCATCTCATTTGTAGACAGTACGTTGTTTCCATCGGAGCGCTTGACATATTATAGTTATTGTTCTGTGAAGAAAGACGGAGGGGGGCAGCTGGTGGAGCGGCTCGAAGTCAATCTGGAGTTCAACTAAAAGAGCCACGGCTGTCGGTCAGTACGACATTATTTTACCGGCCTTATACAGTATATCCCTCAGCCTTGATGTTTCTTGCTGACAGGATCTCCCTAGGATAAGAGCGGATATAAATCAACGCGTGAGGTTACAAGGTTATTTTTTGAGCAACCTGGTTTGGGCGGAGGGGGTGAACCCATGCCCCGGGTCAGGGAGGAGCTCCTGAGCTGAGGGGAGTGGAAAGCCTTGGTTATACTCCCAAATGGCGACATACATGGACTGCTTCTCACGTCACGGACATGATGTAGTAGTTATATCTATACACTCGGCTTGGAGGATGCATTCTACATACGTGCAGAAGATCGCCGCGCTACAACTTGTAGCGAAGTGGCTGCACGGACGAGTCCGGACAAGTCTGAACACGTCCGCATGGTCACAACAAATTGTCAGTACGTGACGGTCCATACACACCCTCAGATGACAAAAAATGTACATCACAGGGGCCTGAGTGGCCCAAAGCGTACTCGTGGATGCAAAAGGTATAACATCTGCACCGCAGGTCCTCGAATAGTTGAATAGCGACGCAGCAATGTCTCCAGTGCAATGCCTTGCAAAACATCTCACTTGAAACACAAAGTTATATCGACTACGCTAGTGAGTGTGTTTCCAAAACAATCCTCGACTGACTGACTCAGAGCTATTTACCCCCCCCCCCCCCCCCCCCCCAAATGTAGCTCGTCCAAAGATAGACACGACTCACAGTTGGTTCGACTCCTTCAAAATAACCAGCGAGTGCAATGAGGTAGGCAAACAGTATGAGACGCAGCCTTGGCCAGGAGGGACGTTTGTGCAGCGTTTCCGAGTGGCTGCTGTGCCGGTCGATGTAAAAACACAGTCACTGCAACGTGTGTGGGCCTGAGTTTGGGATCACATCACCCCGGTCCTACACAACCTCCACTGGCTTCCGATCAAGTACAGGATAGACTTCAAACTACTACTCATCACCTACAAAGCCCTAAACAACCTGGCCCCTCCCTACCTTTCAGACCTCCTCCCCCTTCACGCCCCAACCCGTTGCCTCAGGTCCGCCGGTACAAACACCCTGAAGACCATCAGGACCAAGCGCCGGACCTGGGAGGACAGGGCCTTCTCTGCTGCTGCACCACCCCTCTGGAACGCTCTCCCCATCCACATCCGTCAGGCTCCCTCACTAGCTTCATTCAAGCAAGCCCTCAAAACGCACCTCTTCCAACTCGCTTTCACCTGCTAAAACCTGCACCTATTCCTCCACTTCGACCCTCAGCTTCTCCAGTTTTCTTTTCTTTCTTTCTTTGTTACAAAAAATGTCCTGTTTGTTTGTTCTGCTTACTTTGTCTTTCATTTTTGTTCCGTTCGTCATTGTCTACTGTCCATATTGTAAAGCGTCTTTGTGTATCTTTAAAAGCGCTATATAAGTTGAAATTATTATTATTATTATTATTATCTCCTGCATTGTGGATAGCATTGTGATTTGCAACTCTTTGGCATAAGAAATATGATCCACTGATCAGTGTGATTAGGCTGTAGGTGGACTGGCGTAAAGCAATTAAGATTGTACATGATGAGAATGTTTTTGTGATTATCTCGGCCGAAGGATCACACGATTGGTCACGTGCGGCCGAGCGTGCGTCTGTGAGTGAGTGTGCACCTCTGTGTCTGTCCACGTCTAATCTTCCATTCTGCTGCATCAAACTGCATACTATTCACATATCTGTCTGTGTGATATTAAATGTCTACCTGCGTTGATCAGTTATGATCACCACGAACAAAGTGGGAAATTAGACTGGTCAAAGCTTACAGAAGATGACTTTTGGCATTACAATTAACTGACTGATAAGAGTGAGTAAAGTGATATTAATATACCACTTAAGACCGTAAGAACCACAACCACAGCGGTGATTTAATGGATGATAACATGGTGCTATGTTTAAACAACGGCAGTAAATCATTCTGCAGAAAAAGGCATAAACAAAATATTTTCAGGCCATGATGGAATGAATGTCAGAACTCCAAATAGAGGCCAAAGAAAAGCTAGACATGGCCCAAAGTGTGAACACAAGAAAAAACACAAATGCTACATTGAAATATGCTGTGTGCATTATTTAATAAAATGAGCAGGCCATGAAGGAGAATAATGTGAGTTCTAGAATAGACTTAAGGTTGTCAATACCAGTGAGCCGCCCCTTGCAGTATCGATGGGGCTACTGGCTCTGCTGAACTGTGGAGAAAACCTTATGGGGATGTTTTTAACTATGTTAAGAGTGATGAAGTTAATGTCGGTCATTTTTCAAAAAAATTATGTTGTGGTTATTCGACCCGACGAAGTGTGGTATGCTATTGATGAATTGGTAGTGAACAAAACATGTGGCCTTGATCAAATAACAGCAGAACATCTGAAGCATGCCAGCCAGAGCATAGCTCACTACTTGACTCTACTTGTCTGTTGTATTAGGGCCAGTAGTCAAATTTAAAACCAGTCAAAAATCCAGTATAGAAAATGACAGAGCTATTGCCTTGGCTAGCATACTTTCCAAAGTATCAGAACAAAGATGTGGAAGCAGTCGTTGTGGCATCACCCATTGGTTTATGAACTGCCGTTTTGAAGCCTCGAGTACGGCAATTTTGGCCGTCAGCATCGTTCCTTCTTTTCGTGCAGCGTCGAGGAATGTCGATTGATTCAATATTTATATAATCACTCGCAGTAAACAGCAACCTCCGCTTCTGCTGAGGGAAGCCGGAACAGAAGTGTCTTAAAGCTGCATTCTCTCTCCTGACCACCAGGGGGCGACTCCTCTGGTTGTATAGAAGTATATGTGTTAAATCTGCATTCAAGATGGCAACGGCTTCAAAATATCAGTCCACAAACCAACGGGTCCCGTCACCATGACTACGTCCACTTCTCAGTCTACGAAGTCGACTTAGTCTATGAAGCCGCGCTGCTCATGAGGCAGTGTGAGCATTGCAACTTCAAGAGGAAAGAGACGCGATGGGAGTAAAAGGTTTTTTCCAGTGTTGCCAACATGGCCTTGGTCTGTGTCTGCCTGAGCTGTTGGACTCTGAGAACACAATACACACAATAACAAGCTCGCCATGGACATCAGTGTAGATTAAAACACACTGACAGACAAACAGGCCCGACAGGACTGAAAGGAAGGCCAGACGTGTGTGTGTGTGTGTGTGTGTGTGTGTGTGTGTGTGTGTGTGTGTGTGTGTGTGTGTGTGTGTGTGTGTGTGTGTGTGTGTGTGTCTGGGTCAGTCTGTGAGGCTGATGAGGGGAATGAGGTCATCGAGTGGTAGCAGACAAACGTGCCAACATGCTGGTGGTCGATAGCTGTTAGCGCAGGTTTGTTTACTGTGCGGGGTTCATGTCAGGTAAAACAAACACACACACGCTCACACACACACACACACACACACACACACACGCTCACACACAGCTGATGAATTATGTAACACGTGAGAACAGAGAGGAGGCTCTGAAAAGATTTCTCCATATCTGCAGTCGTTGACCACACTAATAATAACAGCAGGTTATAACAGCAACAGATAGACGTGTGTGTGTGTGTGTGTGTGTGTGTGTGTGTGTGTGTGTGTGTGTGTGTGTGTGTGTGTGTGTGTGTGTGTGTGTGTGTGTAGAACCCTGAGGTTAGAGCATAGAACCCTGAGGTCAGAGCATAGCAGGACTTACAGTCAGGTCCATAAATATTTGGACATTGACACATTTTTCATTATTTTGGCTCTGTACACCACAACAATGGAGTTGAAATGAACAAATCAAGCTGTGCTTTAAGTGCAGACTTTCAGCTTTAATTTGAGGGTATTTACATCCAAATCAGGTGAACGGTGTAGGAACTACAACAAATGTATAAGTGGCAACCCCGTTTTTAAGGGACCAAAAGTAATTGGACAAATTAATTAGGAGTTTTTTAAGGCAAAGAAGTGGAATGTTCTGCAATGGCCAAGTCAATCGCCTGACCTGAATCCAATTGAGCATGCATTTCACTTGCTGAAGACAAAACTGAAAGGAAAATGCCCCAAGAAGCAGCAGGAACTGAAGACGGTTGCAGTAGAGGCCTGGCAGAGCATCACCAGGGACGAAACCCAGCGTCTGGTGATGTCTATGGAATCCAGACTTCAGGCTGTCATTGACTGCAAAGGATTTTCAACAAAGTATTAAAAGTGACAATTAGATTTATGATTATTTTAAATTGTCCAATTACTTTTGGTCCCTTAAAAACGGGGTGGCCACTTATACATTTGTTGTAGTTCCTACACCGTTCACCTGATTTGGATGTAAATACCCTCAAATTAAAGCTGAAAGTCTGCACTTAAAGCACATCTTGATGTTTTCATTTCAACTCAATTGTTGTGGTGTACAGAGCCAAAATAATGAAAAATGTGCCAATGTCCAAATATTTATGGACCTGACTGTACAATCTCCACACTCTTATTCGAACATGCTGTATGTAATATAAATGTGTAGGGGCGTGTACAGTGTGTGGTCATTGAAAATGTGTTCTGATTTATGTTCTTCACAGAAAATGAGCCAAGGCCAATGAGTATGAGTATGAGAATAATTAATCATATCATTTTTCTTTTGATAAAAAATGAAAATGGGTCCCACAGACCTGAACCCCACACAAGGGTTATTGGAGCAGCTGGCTTCAGTTTGTCAGTAACAATACAGCATGTGAAAATATGCTGTATTTCTCTGGGATGTGGAGCAGTAAGAGCACATAATTGGAGCCGAAATGATTACAAAATAAACGGAATGTTTTCATCTCTGGGCTATACAAAATAAACTGAATAAAATTTTGGATTTAGAATTTTTAAGATTTTGGACTGTTTAGTTGGAAAAAACTATCAATTTACTGAGGTCACTTTGGGCACTTTGTGTCAATTTAAAGGGCAATTTCTCACAATTTAGTTTTTTGACATTTTAATTTAAAATTCACCAACAGAAGAATTGATAAGGAAAGTAAAACTTCCTTGCAGTCGTACACCAAATGCACCTTTTTTATAATAACATCCATTCAATATCAAACACCTGTGATTCCACGAACCCAGATTTAATCAAATTGTCCTCCACATTTATTGCTTTCCACCAGGACGTTTCCAGTCAAAGCCGTTTGCACCACAGGCTTTTTTTTGGGCTACCAGTGAATAAAAGTGACCATATTTGGACTGCGGTCCATCATGCTGTATTGAAGAAGACTTGAAACTAGAGATTGAGACATAAACTCATGTTTACAATGTTTACTGAGGGAAAACATCAAGAGAGAAGTAGATTCATTTGTTTCTAGTCGTGCGGCTGGACTTTCGTAGTAAAAACATCTCATGAGGAGTAACTTTTACGTGAGATCTCATCTGACGTTCGTTTGAGGACGCGCAGCAGAGAGGTCTTCATTTTTTGTCCAAACTAAACTTTCAAAGTTTCAAACTTTTTTTTTTAAAGAACCTTTCAGGACAAGCTCCCCATGGTTTTGACTCTCTTTTATTTCCGGACGGAGATCCCCTTTTGTATTCCCTCTCAGCTGTTCCTGCTCCTGTTCCTCGTTGCTCCGCTTGCAATCTAGTAATAGAAGCATATTCTACGGTCTCACTCCAGAGCATTGTTAGTGGTTACAAGCCTTTGCTGTGTGACGTTTCCTCTGATTATAAATATATATATGTTGGTTACATTAGTCAAGGAGCTCTGTATTTCAGACACAAGCTGGGACACCTTCAGAATACATCTCTTGTAATTAGCAGACTAATGAAAGTAAATCATGACCCAGCGAGACACATTTGAACAAGCGTGTTTTGTTGCCTCTGGAATCTCAACAGTGACGACGCACTCGCTCCTCAGAGTCGTACTTCTCAGGGTGACGCGTCAAGCCTCCAAAAAATCTCCTCTAGCCTCCTGACAAACAACGTCCTGCCTGTGCTTGGCGGCTGTAGCTCATGGGTATGAGTGGCCGGTTGAACCCCCAGTTGCTCCCCGGGCGCATCCCAGCAGCCCACTGCTCCTAAATTGCTATGGATGGGTTAAATGCAGAGAGCAAATTTCATGTATGTAAATATATATGTAATATGACGTTGAATAAATTGTGTGAAGTGCATTAATCAAATTCTTAGCCACGCAGCTCACACACACACGAGATGTCTGTTTCAGAGACATCGCCGCCTTCCTCAGAATGGAGGTTCCGTGGTCGTCCACACAAGTCAAGTCGCTTTGAGGGATCAGCGGCGAGTGGAGGAGGCCCGTTCCGCCGGCCTCTCTGGTTACCATCGCCAATGGAAAGCATGGCAGCGGCGGGGGTCATGACATCCGTCTCCTTCATGGGGTGTATCATCAGCATAGGTCTGTCTGAAGAGGCTGTTTGTTGGCCCTCGTTCTGCAGGCAGCTCCTCCGCAACTGCACTGAGATCTGCTCTCTGGGCTTTGATGCTCTGTGTTCACTTTCAACCCGGTGGTACGTATCCATCCAAATCAAAGCTTGAAATTAGGATATTTGATCAAAAACACTTCATTCTGCATTTAAACCGTTACTACTAACCAGATCCAGTCGGAAACATTAAATCCAACTTTTTTTAATTATCAAATAAATTCAGCTTCTGTTTGAAAATAAAAATAATAACAGTTTTATGGTATTATAACTGTGTTATACTGCACTGAAAAACAGTTTGAGTTCTCTCTACTTCTAGCCATGATTGTGCTGTTTCCATGGAGTTGCAGGACTTAATTATAGCAGTGACCAAACGAGGCAAGTCTGTGTTCTGGAGCGGACCTTTTGCATGCACAGTGCATTCTCCCAGTGCATTCTCCCAGTGCATTCTCCCAGTGCAGCCAACACTGTTGCACTGCATGAAGGACGGCAGGCGACACCGGCCTGGGAATACCACTGATGAAAACACAACATTTCCTGATTTTGCTGTTTCAAAAATAAATAAATAACAAAATAAAGGGAGATGTTTATTGTGAAGAATTTATAGGAAAATTAGTTTATCTCCGAAAGTTAGCGGAGATTTATGAGCGGCCATTCTTCAATAAAACAAGTCTGCTAATGCTGCCTGAAGAGTAAGCAGCGAAAATAAGGATTTAAGGATTTAAGGCGGATAGTTGTCGGAGCCTGGTCAAAGCTGTCTGGGCTCTGCTGTGAGCTAAGCTACGATTGGCACTTGGGCGGGACTAAGCAAAGGGTTATTTGGGCTGAATCAAATGTTTCTGGTTTGACCCCACAGGGCCTGCTGACAAAACGCCCGGGCCCTTGAACAAATGTGGTTGATGACCCCTGTGGGGGTTTGATGTCAGTATTAAGACGAGCCTTTTGAGGTTGATGATGCAATGTAATGTGGCAACCAGGACACACACAAGGATATAAACACACACACACACACACACACACACACACACACACACACACACACACACACACACACACACACACACACACACACAGAGTGTTATCTGTGTTTACCTTTGAAGGCATTTGTGGCTGGTAAGTCAGTTTCCTGCATGCTGCTCTGCCAAGCTGCTGCCGATGCTGCGATGGATGCCAACGGACAAACCTCAACCGGTCCGAGTCACGGCCGCTGGGGGGAGGGAGGGGGGCCGAGAGGAAGGGGCCGCGCCTGCCGGTCTCACTGCCATCTTTCTTCATCAACTGTCCATGTGCGGGGAATGAGAGGCGAACTGGTCCGAGGGACGATTTAACTTCACAGCGCTGCTTGGTGACGGCAACGTGGTGAAGGCGAAAACGGAAGGGGAGCGCTAAAGGAGGGGACGGAGGGGTCTATGGGGGCTTTAGAGACCCTGATTCGGGTTAGGAGAGGCCGGATGGATCTGGTGGTCCTGCAGCCACGGCCTGGAACATGGATCCCTCTCTCATTTGTTCAACCTGTCTGGCTGCAGGCTGATAATCTCTCTCTCTCAGTCAGGTTTGTCTCCGAGACGCTGCTCAACTCAACACGCCGTCTCCTCCAATTCTCAGAGCTCTTTTACTGGCTTGTTTTCGTGGCGGTGTTTTTTTTCCCCCCTCTCGTTCTCTTCTTATGTCTTTTGTCCCGTTGCTGCTCAGCACGGGGCTCCTTCACACTGGCACCACAGCTGGAGAGAGAGAGAGAGAGAGAGAGAGAGAGAGAGAGAGAGAGAGAGAGAGAGAGAGAGAGGAGAGAGAGAGAGGGAGAGGGAGAGAAAACACAGACAAGGGGGAGAAACTCAATGAATAAAATCATGAGATACACAAAAAACAACATCGAGACGGATAGACGGATAGACGGATAGACGGATAGACGGATAGACGGAGAGAGGGCTAGAGGGATAGATACACCTGAGCAAAAGCACGGGGCAGAGCTGGTGGCTGGCCTGCAATGACCAAGTTGAGAAAAGTGTGCAGAAACACGCTCACACACACACACACACACACACACACACACACACACACACGCACACACACACACACACACACACACACACACACACACACACAGTTGGGACAGCAGGTGGGTGGCGGCCCCCTGCAGTTCCTCCCTCACCCACTAGGTTCATACATGAAAGGGAAAGTGTTTTTTCCTCTTTTTTTTCTCAGAGTTCTGCTGTGACCCTGTTTCACAGAGCCACATGTCAGCGTGCCACTTTTGAAGTCTGCCTGATAAACAGGCTGGAGGAGGCTGAGGGAACAACTCAAACTTTATTTACAGTTATAAAAGTGCCAAGTGACGCTTTTTGATTTGTTTTTTGTTGTTGACTGGGGAATAAGAATAGAATCGGAAAGAGCGGAGCGGGATGGGAGGAGGTTTTCGGTAAAAGGGTTCTCTTTTTGATGTAGTGGAGAACATACGAGATGAAACAAGGGTGTGGGAGACGTAGATCACATAGAGGGATGGAATGTGGGGGGGCAGAATAAACGAGAGAAACATCCTGTTGGAAGAGGAAAAACAATCAAAAGCAACAAAGAAAAGAGAAAGAAAAAAGATGTAAAGGGAGAGAGGCGACGCGGGACGGGAGAAGGGAGGAAGGAAGGGAGGAATCTGTCGGTGTAAAAAAAGCAGACAGACGGTAAACAAACACACGCCCTCGTCTGAGGCTCTGGAAAGACTCCACAGATCTCAGTCAGCTACTCTTATCTCTGCCGCTCTTATCCAGTCTTATCGCACGAGGACATACACGGCAGCTTGTGCCCTGACGGAGGCACAGACTGTAGAGGGATATCTCTACCTCATTATGGGCCCCACCAGTGATTCATCATGGGTCTGCTCCTGGAGAACCCACACACGTTTTTAAAGCCTGTGGTGTATGAAATGGGTTTTATGCGGGAGTCAAGGAGAGAAGAGGAGAGAAAATGTAAAGAAATGTAAAGAAAAGGACATTGAGATGCAAGAAAAGAAAGTCCAGGGAGGACAGGAGGGAGTGGAACACGAGGAGTGGATGCTGCCACACTTGGACTACTTGATTACAGCGTTAGAGCAGAATTATCACAGATTAAAGTCTGTGTTTGATATTGAGAGGAACCGTGCAGAGATAGGTTTGATGATGCAGCACTTTGTTGGTGCTATCGCGGCGTCTATCTTCAAAGAGTCGCGACATGAACTGAGTCTGGATGCAGAGCTGTGTCAGAGGAAGCTTTGTGATCCTCAGGTTCTGCTAGTGGTACTGTACAGGTGCAATGTGGGAAATAAAAACAACAACGAACTACCACGTCAACATTATGGTCCGGTGACGACATTCTTCAAACTTTTCATGAAGTAAGAAACGTTCACGCCAAAAATCCAAAATGACAGACGTTGTTGCGAGCAGCTTCAAGTAGGAACCATCTTCTTTCAACCATATGTATAAAACTGCTCACTAGTCTGTGGATGTCTTCAGTAACTAGGGCATGCTTTCTGGGTGATTTCTGGGTGCCACCATAACCCCATGATGTTGGAGAGAAGGCAGACATCTCTCTCCAAAAATAGGCAACTCACACCATCGAGACTGAAACATGTATTTTGGGTTTTGGGGTGTATCATTTTCTTTTCGAGTCAGGTCTGTTTGAATTGGCAAATTCTTTGGACTAAAATTGACAGTTTCTTCAATGGAGTCTGGGACATTGTTAACATAAAGGACTGAGGCATGGAACCTTGTTTAAATACTTTGAACTGTTTTACAGAGAATGCCTGTTTCTGGTGTAAGCACCACATATAGAAATACACGTTTGGGGAAAGCAATACATTCATGCCTTTAGGGGTGGGCGATATTTAAAAAATATATCCTTTTTCACAATACATGTGAGTGAATATTGCTCTATCAATACATAGAGTGATGTTTGTACATGTTAGTGCAGGATCACTTGATGAATGCAATAACCAGGCAGGTACGCATTGATGCAAAGATCATATCGCAGTCCCATGACAGCACTCCTGCTCGCTGTAACCAAAGAGTTTAACGCAATAGGAGGAATTAAAGGGATCGCAATTAAAGCAGCCATCACTCTCAGTACCTTGCTGTGAGGTAAGAAAAACATGTGCACACCTTATCAAGGACCCCTGCTGGCTCCCAGGACACCAATGTAAAAACTACTGGGAACTCTTTTCAGAGGCGTGACCTTACGTGGCCCTTCTGGTTGCAAGAAAAACTAAATGACAACGGCCAAAATGACAAAATGAGGCTTTAATACCTTAGACTTGATTCGCCTCTTTATAATCTCATGGCAGAGCATTTTCTAACTTACTTGTCAGAGCCGGAGCAACTAAGGCGCAGTTGTGAAAAAAGCAGAAGCAGAAATTAAAAAGTCGTTTTTTTACAACGTGTGCATATTTCCAGCAACTGATAACGACATTATTGTATAGTGTGTATTAAATCTGTATCACTCTATTCCAGTGGAGAAATTAAAACATCATATGCTCTATTCAGGAGTCCCGGAGTACGGACTTTATATCTGATTTTATTATAGTATAAATGTTATATTATTTGTGTCCCATTATATTTCATAGAAAACGACTGCACTGCACAAACCCTCCAGGTGTCTGTTTGCTCTGGTTATTTAAGGACACCTCTGGGTTTACCATCTTATCACTGGACCTATATGGCCGTAAGACTTCAAAGTCTGAACAATGCAGAAAGCACAAAGGTCTGGAAAACACCACGACAGTATGGTGGCACTAATATATGAAATACAAAAGTGAAAATGAAGCCTATCTATTGTTTCTATCAAGGTCTTCATAACACAAACTCTTCACCACCAATGTCCGTCCACTAAAAGTGTTCGTTTAATGCAGCTGACAGGTTCAGATTATTACTATAAGTGTCTGACAACATTATAGAAAGCACACCAATGTTTTAAATACATTTAATGCATTTAAACGATTTCTTATGACAGAAAAACATCTTAAAAAGTGCATTCTCTCTACTGACCACCAGGGGCGACTCCCCTGGTTGTATAGAAGTATATGATTCATGTGTTAAAGCTGCATTCTCTGTACTGACCACCAGGGAGCGACTCCTCTGGTTGTATGGAATACATGCTTCATGTGTTAAAGCTGCATTCTCTCTACTGACCACCAAGGGGTGACTCCTCTGGTTGAATAGAAGTCTATGCTTCATGTGTTAAAGCTGCATTCTCTCTCCTGACCACCAGGGGGCGACTCCTCTGGTTGTATAGAAGTCTATGATTCATGTGTTAAAGCTGTGCATTCTCTCTCCTGACCACCAGGGGGTGACTCCTCTGGTTGTATAGAAGTATATATATAAATGACTCTACTTCTCTCTTGATTTATTCCCTCAGTAAACATTGTAAACATGAGTTTATGTCTCAATCTCTAGTTTCAAGTCTTCTTCAATACAGCATGATGTTCATTTAGTAAAGGCTTACAAACATCAGTCCACAAACCAATGGTTGACGTCACAATGACTGTGTCCACCTCTAACATACGGTCTCCAACACACACGCACAAAAAACTACACTGGTAGCGCCTCAAATCCTCTTGAACATCATTGAAAACTCCAACGAGTCAGACAGGTGCACAAACAAATAGCAAAGTATTTTTCTTGGCCATTCTGGAACAAGCTGATGTTTGTTCTATCTGACAGTCTGTGACATGCACGGTAAGCTTCTGCGAATCCCCACTATGTACTGCAGTGACGCTGTCTGACCAGACAAAATTAACTCCAATAATACAAGTAACTGCACGGCGGCCACAACAAAGGGCCTTTCATAATAATAATCAAGCCTTCATAATTGATAGCTTTACCACCTTCGGCCTTGCTGTTGGAGCTGTACGTGACCTCTCTGACCTCCCATGAGTTAGTAAAGGAAGGAGAGTTCCCATCGCAGCATTATTAGTGTTGGTGTGTGTTTCTGTGTGTAGTAGCTGTCTGTGATTGTAACATATGGAGATAAAAACTCCTGTGCTGGGTCACTCAGGGACATGTGCTTATCAGCGAGGCAGCAGTCGGACAAACATGGATTGGGGAACAGACTATTAAACCTTGGGGCTGGTCGCATCTGTTACACTGAACATTCAAGCATGCTGAGAATGTAATTGCATAACAATCCAAGAACTGGGGACGCCAAGGTGATTCAGTCCTGCTGCAAAAGGTGGAGAAAAAGAGTCACTTAAAAATGTAGCTCTCTTCGGTCGCACTTCTATCTAACGCTATCGGTTTGGAGAAATATGAAATGTCTCCCTGCTGGACTATAAAACCACATGGATGGCCTCTGAGATTAGACACGGCCAAGGGTGATATTCCATTTGATTTCCTTGGATTTAAACAATGAGGGCAACTGTGGACACAAAACAACACAGACACTGCTGAATAATCACAGGGTGTGATGCCTGAAATATTTCTTATGTGTATCTTTTCCGACTATAGCCTTGAATAGCACAAGGTATAGCAATATACCTTGAATAGCACTTAAATGGCACTTAAGTCCTATTTATCAGATCGATCTCAGTTTGTATTTGTAAACGATGAAGCTTTGATGACCACCGCTGTTCGTCATGGAGTTCCACAAGGTTCTGTGCTTGGACCAATTTTATTCACCTTATATATGCTTCCTTTAGGCAATATTATCAGAAAACACTCCATAAACTTTCACTGCTATGCCGATGATACTCAACTATATCTGTCAATCAAGCCAGAAGAAATCCACTAGGTTGCTAAACTTCAAGCGTGCATTAAAGACATACAAACCTGGATGACCTGCAACTTCCTGCTGCTGAGAAATCAATTCTGATGATATGGTTTCTCTGGATGGCATCGCTCTGGCATCCACCACCACCGTAAGGAATCTCAGAGATCCCACGTAAAACAAGGACTGCCTTTTTTCACCTACGGAACATCTCAAAGATCCGGCACATCCTGTCTCAAAGCGATGCAGAAACGCTGATCCACGCATTTGTTACTTCAAGACTGGATTACTGTAACTCCTTATTATCAGGCTGCTCCGGAAAGTCCCTTGGGTCTCTCCAGTTGATCCAGAATGCTGCAGCTCGTGTACTAACGAGGACTCGGAAGACATATCACATTACCTGTACTAGCTGCTCTCCACTGGCTTCATGTAAGATCAAGAATCATATTTAAAATCCTTCTCCTTACCTACAAAGCCTTAACTAGTGATGCATCATCATATCTTAAGGAGTTTATAGTGCCATATTACCCCACTAGAGAGCTTATAGTGCCATATTACCCCTCTAGAGAGCTTATAGTGCCATATTACCCCACTAGAGAGCTGCGCTCACTGAATACAGGGTTACTTCTGGTTCCCAGAGTCTTAAAAAGTAGGTTGGGGGCCAGAGCCTTCAGTTATCAAGCTCCTCTTCTGTGGAATCAGCTTCCACTTTCAGTCCGGGGGCAGACAGTCACCTCATTTAAGAGTAAACTTAAGACTTTCCTCTTTGATAGCACTTATAGTTAGGGCTGTTTCAGGCTTATAGTTAGGGCTGCCTCAGGCTGATAGTTAGGGCTGACTCAGGTTTTCCCTGGTCCAGCTCTTAGGATACACTGAGCTCCTCTTCTCTCTCTCCTTCTGGATGAATTATTGTCTCTTCAATGCACATTACTAACTCCACTTTTTTCCGGGAGCCTCTGTGCTTCCTCGCCTCAAGTTTCCATGGATCGTGGCTGTCTGGAGGCGGTCCTGCCTCCTGCCATGGCGGCCCTGCTGATGCCCGTCCTCTTTACCTCCTTCTGCTGACATGGATTGTGGTTATCTGGATCGTGGTCCATGCCTACTACTCATTATATGAATAATTTCTGTCATATTCATTGAATGTGCTGTAACTCTGTTACGTTATTCATTCTGGTCACATGACATCTATTGCTTCTGTCCATCTGGGAAGAGAGATCCCCCTCTGTTGCTCTCCTCAAGGTTTCTTCCTTTTTTTCCCTGTAAAATGTTTTTTACTATCTTTATTTGGGTTTTTCTTGATCCGATGTGAGGTCCCGGGACAGGGATGTTATGTGTACAGATTGTAAAGCCCTCCGAGGCAAATTTGTGATTTTGGGCTCAGGGCCGCTGACTGGTCGTCCGCCCACTGGGAACTCGTTGCTTGTTGCCTGCGAGACTGCAGATCAATTCTTATCGTTTTTGGGGTCATATGGAGTCTGCAGGTAGGCTACTACTCGGAGCGGAAAAAAATACTTATACCTCCGCAAGTTTAACAACGAAAACTTGTTTATATTCTCCCGAAACGATGCTAAAGTTGAAAATGAAAATCAAAAGGCAGACGAAAGTTTTACCACAGGGAAAAACAGCCACATCCCAGCCAGCATGTCCATGTGGGGCCCATAAGGTTTAAATTTGGGCTGCCGATAAGGGTCCCAAGTGGGTTTGTCCGCAGTTTCCACGGTGGCCTCACCTGTGTTTGCCCAGTATGGGCAAACACAGGTGAGGCCAATTTGTAGCCAATTTGGGTCCCACTTAAAGCCCAGTCAGATCCCTCTTAAAGTCGGTGAATAAACCGGTGAATAAACCCAGTATGGGCAAACACAGGTGAGGCCACCGTGGAAACTGCGGACAAACCCACTTGGGACCCTTATCGGCAGCCCAAATTTAAACCTTATGGGCCCCACATGGACATGCTGGCTGGGATGTAGGAAACAGTTTAAATAACTTCCTAGTTAATAACGAGTACCGTCCAGGGAGTCAAATCAAGTTTTGATGGAACAAGATGTTCAACAAGTGTCTATTTTTGTTAAGCTAATTAATGTGGTATCACATAGTTTACAGACGATAACATATTATGAGTCTTTTGATAATTTACAGTATGCGTGTGGCAGATGAAAGGTCGGTTCAGGACACGGCTCCTCTGTCATACACAGATAGATGAAGATTATACAAGACCCCAAATGATTAATGGAAGATCTCTCCAGTCTGCTTCATGAGTCCATACTGTATTGGCACGTGGCCAGAATGCAGTTAACGAGGCTTCTTGAGTTTAAACTCAGCAGAGCCTCTCACTAATTCCTCCTCTTGCTGTACGAGGACCGGAAACAAGGTGTGAATATAATACAGTTATAGCACGTTTATAACATTTCAACATTTGTAATTGATAATAATATCCGTACAGGGATTTTGGGATCAAATATTTAGTTGAAGAGTGAGTTCACTCAAATTAAGAGAGAAAAAACTCTTTGTATTTACATTTCCGTAAAGTTGCTAATTTAATCTCTGATAATGTTCTCGTTAATTTATGATTTAATAATCTCATAGAATATTCAAGTGAGTTTTTAACTATAATTTACCACTTGAATATCAGAGAATATCAGATGTTTTTCCTCGTAATTTACAATTGAAATCTTTTAATTCAGATTGTATTCCTCAGAAAATTACACCACGTCCCCCGTTTCTGTAATTATATACTTTTTTTTTTTACCTTTAATGGCCATGAAACACCTACAAGGTGTTGAGCTGTGCCAAGACTAAGAACACAATAGTCTGAATAAAGAAAGCTGTTTGTTGAGACTTTGTCTCATTAATTTTTATTCTGGCAATTTGCTGAGCTGACAACATCCCTGGTGCATATTATCCTCTGTCTCTCTTAGGTAGAGAGCAGAAATACCTGAATAAATAACCTCTTGTTTTTCTTTCTTTTTGAAGGAATTATCCAATACGTCATTTGCCACAGGGATAAAAATAACATCTGAAAGTGTGAAATGATGCACAAAATGACTGGCAAGAGCAAAAGGCAAACAAAGGTTCTCACGTCCTTGTCTGATTTCGGCTCCGATTTCTGGTGATGCATCAACTCTCGCGTCGAGAGGCCGGACGCCAGACAGACGGAGGAATGAGGACAGTAGTGGTGACAGGCAGACATACACCACTGGGTGGGAGAGAGACAGCAGAAAGCAGTCTGAACAGCTGCAACTGTAGAATTGACAGGTGTCTTGCTCTAATCTAGACGTTTAACCTTTAACAGCCACAAGAAAGAGAACAAGAGTGTACTGGTAAACAAAGAGTTAACGGCCATACTACAGGCTGTGTGTTGGGCTGTATGGACGACTCCAGCTATCGGCCTCAATCTGACAGCCAAGCTCCAAAACACAAAGGCTATGAAGAGAGAAGAGCCATCGAGCAAAATTAGCCTCCACTTCCATAAAGAGACGGCTGATCAAAGGCACGTCCTTGAGGGCTCTCCGAGGATTCGCTTTAAATGGCTCCCGATGTGCCGTTGAGTATCCGCGAGCTGATTGGCTCGCTATCCTGACCAAGCATCAAAAAACAGACAAAAGATGGCAAAAAAAGACCGGAGGGATCAGGAGGGAAATCAAAACAGAGATTGTCTGTCGGCATAAACACTGGCCTCATACATATATGATGTCATTTCATTGAGATGTAAGAGTGGACGTTAAGTGATGCGCTTCAGAGCGGCCTGGCTGACACCAGACTTTGTTAAGTAGCCACCAGCGGCTGCTTCTGGTGATGCTGTTAATTACCTCCACAGAACGGCCGACTGTGTTGCTGCGGATCGACCACATTTGTCCTAAATGGTCTCTGGCCCTGTGATTGATCAGTGGGATGGACTCAGAAAAAGGAAGAGAATGATGACCTGAAGTGAAGGGGGACATACAAAACCGCTTTCTTACCGGCAGCGAGAGAGCACTCAATGCAAAGCAGGATGGGCCGCCGCTGTTACCGGGATCTTTACTGCAGCAGCAAGTCAGAGTGCATCACGAGGAAATGCTAAATGGACTGTACTGGTGTAGATCTTTTCTAGTCTTCTGACCACTCAAAGCTCTTTAACACTACTTGTCATCATTCAGCCATTCACACACACATGATGGGAGGTGCTACCATGAAGGTGCCACCTGTCCATCATCAACATGCACACACCGTAGGCACAGATAGGGAGACATTTGGGGTTAAGTGTCTTGCCCAAGGACAAATCGACATGGACTAGCGGAGCCGGGGATCGAACCGCTGACCCTCTGATTGAAGGACAACCTGCTCATCGCTGAGCCACATACACATGAGTGTGTCGCAATTGTTTGTTTATGTGTAAAAACAATCTTGATGGGTTTACTGGTGGCAAATACGTTGTTTATTTTACAATGCTAGCCAGTCGGGTCACACACACAAATCGATTCACAGATTTAAAAAACATTCCAGTATCTAAATAAAGCCTCGGACTGTCCTTTGTTTGTCTCGGCAACATCTCCAGGACATCTTTATTAGTCTTTATTGTTCTGTAACGCTGTGTAGTGTATTGACAATTGTGAGTTTATTAACCGTTACATACCTAACGGCATGCTGGGTACAGCTCGCTCCCTGTTGCTCGCTACACAGGGTTGGAAATGAACAACCGCCAAAATATAGGGGGAGTTTAACTATAAACACATCATACGCGTATACTCTGGCTTTGCTATGTGGACACGGTGTACTGCTCAGGAAGTAAAGTGTGGAGCGTGAGGCTGCTTTGGGCGAAGGGCCCTCACAGAGGCCAACGGGCCCCCACTGCTGTCCTGTTAGCATCGCTGGGATTCATCCTCCCGCTGCTGGAGGAAGTGAAAAGAAAGAACGACGTCACGAGGGCTCAAGTCCTCCCCGTAGGGTTCAGCAGAGCCGAGCCCTTGGGCACATTTTGGAAAATGTTCCACTTGTTTCCAATGAAACTTTACGTTTATTCAGACAGTTTTTACATGATTAACACACAAAGTCAACAGTTTACTGCCTCTTGTTTTCAAAGGTACACATATAACACACTTCTTGTGTACAGCCTTCAGTGTGCGTTTACACTGAAGAGAGACAGGAAGGAAGGAACCTCGCAAACGGCCGGCCGTGGAATGTGCTTTTATCATTATTTTTCAAGGATGAATGAGCAGATAAATCTGACTTTTTGCCAGCTGAAAAGTAACAAATTGTTGTTCAGAACTACCAGATATTTCCAAGGACATTTTCCATTTTCTTTTAATTTTCCATTGATTTAATGTCAGACTGTAAGGGCTTTCTAAATTGGCTCTGGTAACATTTCTTCAGCTCCAGCCTCTTACTTTTAATAGCTAAAGGCAAAGCATCAATAAGAACAAGAAACCGACAAAACAAGTTTTGCAAAGTTGCACAAGAAAGCTAATATTAGGTTATGAACTTTTTACTTTTGAACTCTCATTGACGTGGGAACAAGGGAAAAGTGTAAAGGAGACGTAGGGTGGCGCTACACCTGGGCCGTGTTTTCTCCAGTCAAACACAAACCTATCAGTCCAATTCAAAGGGAACTGAAGCACCAGAAAATAAATACATTTGCAGTGACATTAAGCATTAAGGAGAGCAATACATACAGAAATCAGCCAAACACAGTGTAAATCCTGTACTTTGAAGAAGCTCTTATCAAGATAAAACAAATCATTTAGTTCAGTCGTGGATAAAACGATTCAATAAAACGCCAATGCCTTTATGAAATCTGTGAAAAGGTTGTCTCGGGTAAGAAAAGATCCCCTTGGAGAAATGCCACGCTAGTCAGAATAGAGAAAAGAGAGTGCCGGAAAGCAGAGCGCAGGTGGCGAAAAACTAATCTCCAGGTTCACTGTGGTATCTATAAAGACTATAGAGACTTCGCAATTATAATTTGGAACTTAGAAATGCAAGACAGTCTTTCTTCTCTGACATCATAACCAAAAACAATAACAATACACGTGCCTTATTTGCTACCGTCGACAGGCTAACAAACCCTCTGGTGTCGGTAACTGCTACGCTCCAATCCACCTGTGCATGCAATACATTTGCCTCCTATTTTGCTGACAAAATTCAGAAAATTAGACAACCAGTCGGTGGCTCCACACCAACCACCGGATATGTGTTGTCCCCATCTAACAGCCATTCAAATATCATGTCACAATTTGACTCAATTAACCAGAGAGGCCTAGAAGACATTATACAACATCTGAAAACATCCTCCTGCTGCTTGGATATTCTACCAACACACTTTTTCAAAAACATTTCACACTGCATGACCGCTGATCTTTTACAAATTGTAAACACATCCCTTCTTTCAGGGCCCTGTTTCTCGTAGCTGGCTTACTGAGTTAGCGGGCTAATTGTCAGGATAAGATTACGTAGGTCTGGTTTATTCAGTTTCTCGAAGCAAGCTTAGATAAATCACCATAGCAACACAGCCAAAAATGTAAACCTGCTCCCGGGCAGGCTAACTGAAATTCACTGGATAAGCTGGCCACTCCCACCGGACAAAAAAGGCAGCTCACTTCCTCATTGATGAAGGAGCGATATTAGTTATATTAGTTTTATTGGGAGAGAATTCTTTGAGATCGCCAAGATCCGTCCTCACATTATTATGACTTCCTGTACGCGGTGCAATAGATTCTGCCGTCAAGGAATCATTTATTTACGAGAGCTTCTCGAGCCGCGGACACTGATCACCACACGGCGCAGCAGATCGCCCGTCTCACAGACAGAGACTCTCACCCGCTGCATGCCGCGCTGTTCTTAAATTCATTTAGCGCTTAAGAAACTTATGGATGTGTTGAAAGCTCTCATAATTATATTACAGTGTTATTACTACACCATACATATCATTATTGTAGAACATGATTAAGGTGGACTCATGATAAGAATACAGAGAATCACACACAATTTATTTTCACTGCTTCAATTGATTGAATTTCTGATTATGAATAATACATACATACTGATCCGCCCATACACATATTCAAACTCCTAGTTATATAGAAATATACACATACATACATATAGTACATGATTCATACGCGCATACAGTACATATATCCTCAAGTATATATTTATTCGTAAATATAATCTGATTGATCTGGGTGATGAAGCACTTAAAATTTGCCGATACATTTTCCCAACACTGACGCATTTAACTTGTCTGATATACAGTATTTGCGGCGCTTATGTCTCGCAGCGGGGGCGGAGTTAAGCTGCGTTCACGGCAACAATGTTACAAAAACGTTGGAATATTCACAACACGTTTGCTGTGAATGATTAAGGTATTGACTTCCTCATATGTCTTCATGATCATCTCCTGCTTCTCAGTGGAGAAATAAAAAGAGGTTCCTCTGAGTTTATCTGCCACTGTACAGTTAGAAGATCGTGGTGTCAGTGCTCGATTATTATCCCTTCTGAAGAGGAACGGACACGCGCATTTATCCAGAGGATTGACGTCTGGCTAGAATTAACGAGACCGTTTCAGCGCGGATCAGCCGTGAAGAAACCCAGATAGCCTGATGTCAATCATCTCACTAATTTAAGATGGAGATTAGGACATTTGCTTGACTTTGTTTAGCCAGGTACGAGAAACAGGGCCCAGGTGTCTTCCCTCAAGCCCTAAAAACTGCAGTGATTAAACCACTCCTAAAGAAGGCTAGTTTAGACCCCGAAATATTGAAAAACTATAGGCCAATATCAAACCTCCCATTCTTAAGTAAAATAATGGAAAAAGTGGTTTTTCAACAGCTGAACAACTTCTTGGCCGAAAATAACTGTTTCGATGTCTTCCAGTCCGGCTTTCGTCAGCACCACAGTACTGAAACTGCTCTTGTTAAGGTTTTCAACGACATCCACTTAAACACAGACAGTGGCAGAACTTCAGTCTTAGTATTACTGGATCTCAGTGCTGCATTTGACACGGTTGATCATGACATACTACTAGACAGACTGAAAGTCTGGGTAGGACTCTCTGGCGCAGCACTTAACTGGTTTGAATCCTACTTGAAGGACTGACAATACTTTGTGTCGGTAGCTAATTACACATCAGAGCTGACTAAGATGACGTGGTGTTCCCCAAGGCTCAATACTGGGGCCTCTTCTGTTCAACATCTACATGCTTCCACTGGCTCAGATTATGAAAAACAACAAAGTGTGTTATCATAATTATGCAGATGACACACAAATCTACATAACTATATCACCAGGGGACTATAGTCCCATACAAGGGCTGGCTAAATGCATTGAAGAAATCAATAACTGGATGTGCCAGAATTTTCTTCAATTAAACAAAGATAAAACAGAAGTAATTGTTTTTGGTCCCAAGGACGAACGATTGAAAGTCAGCGCTCAGCTTCAATCACTGACGTTAAAAACCTCAAACCAAGCCAGAAATCTAGGTGTAGTTATGGATTCAGACCTCAACCTGAACAGCCATATCAAGACAATTACAAAATCAGCCTACTACCACCTGAAGAATATATCAAGGGTTAGAGGACTTATGTCTCAACAGGATTTGGAGAAACTTGTCCATGCATTTATCTTCAGTAGACTGGACTACTGTAACGGTGTGTTCACAGGCCTCTGTAAAAAGTCAATCAGAAAGCTGCAGCTGATTCAGAACGCTGCAGCTCAAGTCCTCACTAGACCAGGAAAGTGGATCACATCACACCAGTTCTGAGGTCTTTGCACTGGCTTCCTGTCAAACAAAGAATTGACTTTAAAATCCTGCTGCTGGTTTATAAAGCACTGAATGGTTTAGGGCCTAAGTATGTTTGTGATCTGCTGCTACCTTATGAACCATCCCGAACCCTCAGGTCGTCTGGGACCGGTCTACTTTCTGTTCCAAGACTCAGAACTAAACATGGAGAAGCAGCGTTCAGCTTTTCTGCTCCACAGATCTGGAACAAGGTCCCTGAAAGCTGCAGGTCTGCTGAGACCCTCAGCTCATTTAAATCCAGATTGAAGACTTTTCTGTTTGCTGTTGCCTTTAATTGATCCAGATTCAATTGCTGCATCTCACTACTGCATTTTATTTCTTAAACTGCACTGCAATTTGTATTCAATTTTTATTTTTTATTTAGCTTCTTGACTGTTTTAATGTTTTCTTAACTATTTTAAATCCTGTTTTCTACTGTTTTAATGTTTTCTTAACTGTTTTAAATCCTGTTTTCTCTGCATTATGTTTTGATGCTCTTAATGGTTTTATGTGAAGCACTTTGAATCGCCTTGTTGTTGAAATGTGCTCTACAAATAAACTTGAGTGAGAGAGAAAAGAACAGACTTGTTTCCTTCTTCAACTACGAAGACCTGAATACACATAAAATACAGACGGGCAACAACCTTGCATGCCATTCAAAGAGGTATGAATATGCAGCTATATTTGAATACACACACACACACACACACACACACACACACACACACACACACACACACACACACACACATGATCGCACAAAGGAGCACAGCATGTTCAAAATCAGCAGCTAGAGGCAGCAGAAATCCATCTAGTTCCCTCTGACTGGAGAAAATTAATAAATAAATAAAGACAAGCAAAAGGAGAAATCAGACAGGAGGGACCGGCCTCCCAGAGGGAGTCTGTCTGTTACCTTCCAACACACATATGTGGGTTCTAAATTGCACATTCAACTTGAAGCCTTCACACACCGGGGGGTGCATGACGAATAAACGAGAGAAAAAAATGCAAAATGCTCGCATGTGAATATTATATGTACGGCTTTTGTTTTGAAAGGATAAGAACAGACGGATTGGATCTGCCTTTGTTGAGGTTAAAAAGGAGCAATAAAGTTTGCCGTTATGATTTGGACTACGGAGCCTCCGTGTTGTTGTTACATATATTTATATGTTATGTTTATATTGTTTATATTATTAATATAGATGCAACTCAACCTGTTCCACGCGGCGTGATTGGCCGAAAGAAAAGAAAACAATGCCACTTTTTAGACCCTAAATATGTTTGTTCTGTGTCAATACTACAATCAAAGGGGCAGTTCACCCCAAAATACAACATTTTTCCATATTATCTAGATTGTTGTGGTGTGGGTTGCCTATTTTTGGAGGTAGCAAAAAGTGCTCAAAGCGCTGAAAAAATAAATTTAAAAAAACGTAACGTGTCTCTCTAGAAATCCTGACCCGGCTCCTCAGGATAATCCACAGACTTGTTGTCTGCAGTTTCATGGAGGAACTAAGCGGTTCCTCTCTACTTCATAAACATTTACTCCTATCTTGAGTCACCGGGTCACAGCAGCGCACTAATCCAGATCAAATATCAATACGGGCCGACAGTGTCGGTCTGGCTCTGTAGGAAAGTTCTCTGAAGGGAGAGTCTCTCAACATGACTCTGGTTCTGACTGAACAGAGAAGGAACCATTGAGAGTAGAGTATGTTTAAGGGGACCCTGGAGCAAAGTACAATCAGACTGGTGACGTTACTCCACAGGGGCCTCTGGACCGAATCGCCTCTCTTTATATGAGAAAAATCAGCACTGATCTAAGTATTCCCCCCGTCTCCTGTTCCCTTGACCTCATTTTGCGCTTCACGCCACAAACTGCACTGGACCACGGTGACATTTCAAAACCGAATCTGAACAGAGACGCCGGGGTAAATAGGTCGGGCCTAATGGCTCGTTCCATTATGCTCTAAGAGGACATTAGAGGTGACACTCTACATGAAGCAACTTGTTATGAGTCCTTAATCTCCCAGTTCAGTCTCTCAGTGGCCATAAAACTGCGGTGAGACAAGGAGCTGACTAAGGAAAATGAGTCCGATAATAATGCAGTTAAAGAACTGCAGAGCGGAGTCCTTTTGAGCTTCCCAGCCGCCGCGCGCCGATCTCATTCTGCATTAATCAGCCAAAGGTCACTGGAACTGTACATTAGGAAAAACGTATTGTGTTCTTCTCCCCCAGGTTTTAATGAGCAGGGTTATTCTCTCTGGCTCTGAGGCCCAGCCTCATTAAACATATGACCACTTTTGACCGTATGTTGACATCAGCACCGCGCCGCCAGGGATAAGACACAGTTTCATGTTTCCCCACGCTACAAGGAAAAGCAGTTTACACAGGCTATGTCATGTTTAAAGAACTCCTCTGTGTCCGTCACTGCGTAGCGTGCTCGGTGCATCCTGGATGTGCTAACTTGAACCCCAGTGTACTGAGAACAGACTGTCTGACATCTTGAATAATGTTCCAGAAAATCAATGCTCTTGGAGGAACACTGCATCAAGAGAGAATCTTTGTCGGGTTCATTGGAGTAGAGCTCACCCTGACGTATGTCTTATGTGCATCAATATTCCAGCATCCTTCCGTCAGGTTTTGGCCTACTTGTAAATATTGTATTATATCCCTTTCCTGGCTAGTAAAAACCTGATATAACGACCTGAAGTACCTCAAAACTCTGTTTGGCAAAGTACTACCTGCCCTACCTATACCAAGCAGATTCAAAGCAGACAAGAATCTGACCAGTGTCAAAACAGTGAAGACTGTCCAGGTAGACACATTGAGTGGGACATTAAAAGCTGGACTGTGGAACTTGTGTCTCTCCCCTCGGGCAGTGAGAGTAATTACCATCTGGTAGGACCATTGTAAGGATGTCACTAGAACTGTTACTTCGGTACAGAGTTGATGAAAACGTGACCGCGCTCTTTATACCTCAGTACTGCTGGCATTGTAGGCACCGGGGTTCACAGTTCCAGACGACTGGCGTCCCGGGAACGATAGAAAATGTCCTTGAGAACGCGACGTTGCAACACGAAAAAACTTGAAAAACTATAAATAGTTTAACCTGCCTGAGACCTTAACTGCATATATCTTGGGTGGAACATGTACTTGTATCTTTACAAGTGCATTTTTGTCCGTCCTCTGAAGTCACTCTCCACTGCATTCAATTACAGACTGACAGTAATCAGGCAGCATTATCACCCCCTCAGATAATCAGCAGCAAATAAGTCACATTGTTTTGACCTGTGATTGCAGTGTCTCCTCTTTTTGAAAATCAAAGACATAAAAAAAATCCTCAAATCCAAATCCAAAGAGCGGTTATTATCATGAGGGACAAAGAACAGACCCCCTCATAAAATATCAGCATGCGTCAATCAACGAGAACACATGCAGGTTTAATTTCTCAATATTCAGATTCTTGTAAAAAAAAAAATTGCAGCTAACATATGATACTCAGAGGAATTTGTCATTCACGCTTGATTTATTTGAAATAAGTTTTTACTTCTTTCATTGTTTAATCGAGGCTGACAATACAGCCTAATGACTAATGCGGGTGATTGTTGTTGAACATCAGAGTCCTGATTGACTGCAGTTTACTGTTGTCATCATGTAGATACAATTACACAGCTGACAGCTAGACAACCTCCTGTTTGTCCTGTTCGTGGTGATGAGCAGACAATTACATAAATCCGGATTACTTGTCAAGTATTAAAAGCTGTGGTAGTACTTTTTGTGTGAGTGAGTGAGTGAGTGAGTGAGTGAGTGAGTGAGTGAGTGAGTGAGTGAGTGAGTGAGTGAGTGAGTGAGTGAGTGAGTGAGTGCGTGCGTGCGTGCGTGCGTGTCTGTGCCAACTAGGCCAGTGTAACCCCAGGCTTTATTCAGCACAGTATTCTGATATAATCACAGCAGCTAATTGTTCAGACTTGTCTGATCGGTCTGACTATCGTCCGTCAGTCTACCTTCTGGCTCTGTCTGTCTGTTCGCCAGGATACTTTTATTTTCTCACCCTACTTTTCTTAGTTATTTTGTCTCCTTTTACCTTTTTTTAAGTTGAACTGGAATTTTAATTCTTACTTTGAGTGAGTGAGGTAAATACAAACATGACTGTGGCTATTCGATTGGTATTAAAGGTACCGCACTAAGCTGGTTTAAGTCCTATTTATCAGATCGATCTCAGTTTGTATATGTAAACCAGGGGTGCCCAATACGTCGATCGCAATCGACCGGTCGAGGTAGTGCGGGTAGATCGCATGCCATTAAAAAATTAAAAAAACGTTATCGACAAAACCCAGCTCCCAGTGTGCAAATGAATGTCAATCACCACGTACGCTGCGGCCGCAATGGTCGGCTGCTTGAATGGATGTATTGCCAAGTGCAGGAAGGACGATGTTTTCCCCCACTTCCTTAATTACCACTGCATAATACAGCAACCAGCATTATGCGCTACAATGCTAAACAGGAAAGAGATCATGGATGTGGCAACGAAGATCGCCTATTGGAGCGAGAGCTCCTCAAAGACGGCTGTTGCGTGCACATCTGGAGAAGGACTGCGGCTACTCTGACTTCCTGCTGCACACTGATGTGAGATGGCTTATAGAGCTCTGTCCGGAGATAAAGGAGTTTCTCCATGTTGTTAAACATGCAGAATACAACCAACTAAATGATGATCAGTGGCTGCTAGAGTTGACATTTTTAACTGGTCTGTTGAATGATCTTATACTCGGTATATTTATAGATTAATAATGCTATGTATATATATATATATATATATATATATATATATATATATATATATACATAGTATTATTAATGTAGGTAGATCTTTTTGACTTTTAAAATTTTAAAAGTAGTTTGCGAGCCAAAAAAGTGTGGGCACCCCTGATGTTCCTCAGGGTTCCTCAAGGTTCTGTGCTTAGACCAATTTTATTCACCTAATATATGCTTCCTTTAGGCAATATTATCAGAAAACACTCCATAAACTTTCACTGCTATGCGGATGATACTCAACTATATCTGTCGATCAAGCCAGATGAAATCCACCATCAAGCGTGTCTTAAAGTCATCAAAACCTGGATGACCTGCAACTTCCTGCTGCTGAACTCGGACAAGGCTGAAGTTATTTTACTCGGCCCAGAACACCTCAGAAATCAATTATCTGATGATATGGTTTCTCTGGATGGCATTGCTCTGGCATCCACCACCACCATAAAGAATCTCAAAGTTATCTTTGATCCGGACTTGTCCTTTAAATCCCACGTAAAACAAATCTCAAGGACTGCCTTTTTTCACCTACGTAACATTTAAAAAAACAGGCACATCCTGTCTCAAAGCGATGCAGAAATGTTGATCCACACATTTGTTACATCAAGACAGGATTACTGTAACTCCTTATTATCAGGCTGCTCTGGTAAGTCCTTTGGGTCTCTCCAGTTGATCCAGAATGCTGCAGGTTGTGTACTAACAAGGACTAGGAAGAGAGATCACATTACTCCTGGACTAGCTAATGTCGTATGTGTACAGATTGTAAAGCCCTCTGAGGCAAATTTGTCATTTGTGATTCTGGGCTAAACAAAATAAACTGAATTGAATTGAATGCTAACCAAAGCTAACAATGGCTAACCTGGCTGGCGCACACCACGTTAGCTTTTCTGACTTGTTGTACTGTAACGCAGTCAACTCGGGTGTGACGTCTTTCCCAGTTTCAAATTCCGAGGTAAATGGAACACAGCATGAGCAATGGCTAACATTAACGGCTGGCCCTAGAGAGAGAGAGGGAGGAGGAGGACACTTCGTCACGAGGGGGGGGGGGGCGGGGTAGCAGTAGTGTGTAGCATGCCGTGAACTTACATTTACGTCGAGATCGGTCGACCAATGACAGTTCTCTCTACAGTCAGAGCTTGCGCAAGAAGGTGGAACGTGAGGGAGATACCATTTCCAAAACTTGTAAGGGGGTAATAACTATTTTCCCGCACGTAGCAAAATCCCGGACGTTTTTGGAATCCCTGCCGGACGCTTTTTTTAGGTCTCGAAAAGAGGACATGTCCGGGAAAAAGAGGACGTCTGGTCACCCTAATTAATGTGTTTCCTTTATTATCATTCTCTGTGAACACAATCTTGTTTTATTCTACCAATCAAACCTACAGGAACAAGCCCGACACTTTCCCTGCGTACAGTGTGGAGCCCGCAAGAAAACGAGGAGGACAGCAAGAGAAGATGAAGAGCTAAACTGTCGCCTGGCCTGGGGCTCCAGTCACACTGTATCACATGCTATCACATCCTGAATGATGGCTCATTCTGTTTTCTTCTCAGGACCCCAGTAATGATACAGTATGTATCACACACACACACACACACACACACACACACACACACACACACACACACACACACACACACACACACACACACACACAGAATAACACACGAGTGCACAGGTTATCCCAGCAGTCTGAATCATATACGTCTCATCTTACAAACATAAACAGGGATTCTTTATGACAAGCCAACACATTCTTTAAACACGCATCTCACCCGTCACACACATACACACACACACACACACACACACACACACACACACACACACACACACACACACACACACACACACACAGAGTATCATTAAACCCTAACCAACCCCAGCCAGTATTTGCCCGTAACAACGGTTCAGAGATGTGTTATTAGCGATAATGTGTACCTACTCTGAGAAATTCCCCCAGCGATGTCATAGCTCAGGGCGATGGCATAGCTGGATGTAGCGATAGACTTTTATGCTGTTGTTTTCAGGCCATTTCTGCTTTGTGAGATAAAATGGAACGGAGGGAGATAAAAGAAAGCGAGAGGGGAGAGCGGGTTTGTTTCAACACACGGGGATCATGAGACAGAATGTCAATGTCAAAACATACAGTAGTTAGTTTGAAAAAGAAACAACGGAACAAGCATTCGCTGTGAAAGTGATGCGTTAGTATTAAATATCTGATGTAGAATGAAAAGGTCTTGACCGATGTGAGGTAACCCGTTACATAAGACGTATGGGAAATACACCCTGTGCAGGTGCAACAATGAATGATTTGAGAGATTGACGGGATATTTCAGGACCGTGGGGAAACCTCTAAATAATAAAGCAGACGTTTATTTGGTTAGTTAATTTAGTTACGTCCAGATTTTGGTAGTAGTATAGTAAAGTATAAAATCTCAATTTGACGTAAATTATATATTTGTTTGTTTAACTTGAATATATGAACTGCAAATTTGTTTCCTTCATCAGCCGACATAAACGCTGATACCAAAAGTCGCATCCAGTTTCATTCAGGCTATGGTGTTTGCATGGATCAGAAGAGGGTGATTACAAACTGGCATGGCATGTGAACAGGACCGCCCAGAGCATCATTGGTAGCATCTACCGAGGACCAGTGATGTTGGTGACAAGAGGACCTGAGAAGAGCTAAAAGCTGTTTAAAGGTCGACACCCACCAGAGCCACTTCCTGTTCACCTGCTGCCGTCTGGAGAGATAAGAAGCACCACCAGCCCACAGACCAGCTCCACCCCTCCACATAATATACACTTATCTTTCGTTCTTCTTGAGTTAACTAATCTGATCGATTGCATCCTGGTGTGTGGTCACTGTGTAATGTCTGAAGCATTCTAACACTGCGTCTCCTCCGGTCATGATATTCAGCGATAATCAGTTGTGTCTGTGTTACCGGCGTCAGAACGCCACTGTTCTCTTCATCGCCGCCACGTTGCCGCCATGCTGATCAGACCCCTCGACGCGGCGATTATATGCCTCAACATTCCAGCGTCTATCATCCATGTCTTTGAAATACTCCAGAAACCCAATCATACGACACCTCATATCAGTGTCCCAGTAGACACCTCCTGTGGGAAGTGGAAACCTTTCTTCTATCAAACATCAGACTAATGAGTCACTTCTAATGAGTGCTTTGTTCTGTGTGAATGATCAGAGCAGCATCTGCAGCAGCTTATTCACGTGGTTAGTTGTAATGCTTTATAACGGCTGTTTTTCTGCTTGGTATTTTCAGTCCAAATTGAAGCGTCTTTGGTGCTTTTTATTTTGCATACAAAATAGTCTTGCACCAACTCAAAGCAACTTTGTCTTTTCCTCTACTCCGTTAGCTTAAACAGAGAGCACAACAAGTAGCAATGGAGCCAACAAATCAGCAGGCAGCGGGTGGATGAATGTAGAACATTCCACTTCAACCTGAGCCAGCTGTGGAGGAAGCTGCTGATCGGAGTCTGGTTTGTTGATGAAGGAGAAAGAAAAAAAAAATAAAGTCTTGTCTCTTTTAGATGTCAAGAGAACAACCAGAGGACTCTGGGAAATGCCTCCGTGCACACTGCTACGAGACGCCAACAGCAGCAGGACTGCAACCCCTTTTGTGTACATACTGTATGTGTACATTTACACACATGTGCAGACAGATATATTCCACTCCGAGGGGTTTGCAGCGGTAAGCTATTTATACAAACAAGCCAATCCCAGATCAGACAGGGTGAACTGCAGCGCGGTAAAAGATGGGGCTGTGGATACAGGGCGGGATAAACACTAACAACGGAACACAGAGAGGCTGCTGAAAATCTCATTAACTGTAAATTGAAAAACAGACAAAAAATGTCTTCCAGAGCAATAGCCGAGGCGGCCTCGTCGCTTTTTCATCTTCTCTCCAACTTTCGCTGGTCGATACCCTCCTCCCCCATTCGCTCTCCTCTCACACACATATATTCTCAGAGAGCAGGCGAGACGAGTGTGTTCGCCTCCTAGATTTATCTTCTCCTGTTTCACAGCTTTGGACCGAGCATGTTTATGACACCCCCCTTAATGTACCACTCTACTGCATGTACGAACATCTAAACACATGCGTCCGTATTGCTTATCAGCGTAATCAGCAATGAACCTGTTATGCCACATCATAGAATATTACCGTGAGTGTGTCATACTACAGGGTTCATACACATTTTGACCAATTGATTTCCATGACTTTAAACCAAATTTCCATGACCAAACATTTAGTGAAATCTGAGTGTAAACATAAAAAAGTGCGAAAATGTAGTATTTAAACTAAACCTTAAATGACACAAATGAATGAGACAATAGTTTGATTAAAAGAATAAACATTTATATAGATGCCTGTATGTATGCCTGCTTATATTTTGAGCGTCTTTCTTTTAAAAGCATATTCATTATTTCAAAATCAGCGTAAATGAACGTCATGAACACATGAATATAACACATTTACATGACTTTTACAAAACTTTGGGTATTTATTTTTTTCAAGGACTTTTCCAGGCCTGGAAATAACTATTTTAAAATTACATGACTTTTCCAGGTTTTCCATGACCGTAAGAACCCTGATACTAATATGTGACGTCTGAACTCTTTTCTCAACAGGAAGCTTTTCTGTGTCCTTCTCATATCTGGAGAACCTTTCATCGGATCTGCTTCCCTTTTGGAGGGCAGTGTTGACGTTGGTGACATTTGGACACTTCAACATTCAACATTAATAAACGTTGGATAAACAAGCGAACAGCACTCGCCTACATCCACACTAATACGTTTTCGTTTTAAAACAGATCTCCGTCCACATGGCAACCTTCGATGACGCATATCACATGACAGTTCACGTACATAGGCATGACGGTGTAAACAGGAAGCAGATGTTCTTCACTACAGTTGGTTTAGTTCAGTGGTTCTCAAACTGTGGGGCGCGACCCTCTAGTGGGGCGCGGAGGTATTACATGTGGGGCGTGGTGCTATTTTTTTTCTTCTTCCCATCCATCCATTATCAGCCGCTTATCCGGGGTCGGTTCACGGTGGCAGCAGGTCCAGCAGGCCGACCCAGGCTTCTCTCTCACCCGCAACACTTTCCAGCTCATTCTGGGGGATCCCGAGGCGTTCCAAGGCCAGCCGGGAGATATAATCCCTCCAGCGTGTCCTTGGTCTTCCCCGGGGTCTCCTACCAGTTGGACGTGCCTGGAAAACCTCTAATGCGTCCAGGAGGCATCCTGATTAGATGCCCGAACCACCTCAGCTGACTCCTTTCGACACGAAAGAGCAGCGACTCAACTCCAAGCTCCTCCCTGATGTCCGAGCTTCTTACCCTATCTCTAAGGCTGAGCCCAGCCACCCTACGGAGGAAGCTCATTTCGGCCGCTTGTATCCGAGACCTCGTTCTTTCAGTCACGACCCAGAGTTCGTGACCATAGGTGAGGGTTGGAACGTAGACCGACCAGTAAATGGAGAGCTTTGCCTTCCGGCTCAGCTCCCTCTTCACCAAGACGGACCGGTACAGCGCCCATTTTACTGCTGCAGGCGCACCGATCTGCCTGTCGATCTCCCACTCCACCTTACCCTCACTTGTGAACAAGACCCCGAGATACTTGAACTCCTTCGCTTGGGGTAGGCAGTTTGTCCCCACCTGGAGGGAGCAATCCACCGGTTTCTGGCAGAGCACCATGGCCTCAGATTTGGAGGTGCTAACTCTCATCCCTGCCGCTTCACACTCGGCTGCAAAACGCCCCAGTGAATGCTGGAGGTCACGGTCCGAGGAGGCAAACAGGACCACATCATCCGCGAACAGCAGAGAGGCGATCCCGAGACTCCCGAACCGGATCCTCTCCGCCCCCTGGCTGCGCCTAGATATCCTGTCCGTGAAAGTCACGAACAGGACCGGTGATAAAGGGCAGTCCTGGCGGAGGCCAACACCCACCAGGAACGTGTCTGACTTACTACCAAGGATACGAACACAGCTCCTACTGCAGGCGTACAGAGACCGGATGGCCCGTGCCAATGGGTCCGGCACCCCATACTCCCGCAGCAGCCCCCCACAAAAACACCCGAGGGACCCGGTCGAAAGCCTTCTCCAGGTCCACAAAGCACATGTAGACTGGTTGGGCAAACTCCCAGGACCCCTCCAGTAATCTTGCAAGGGTAAAGAGCTGGTCCACTGTTCCACGGCCGGGACGGAATCCACAGTTTGTCTTGAATCTGAGGTTCGACAAGCGGTCGGAGCCTCCTTTCCAGCACCCTGGCATAAGCTTTTCCCGGGAGGCTGAGCAGTGTGATACCACGATAGTTCGAGCACACTCTCCGGTCCCCCTTCTTGAAGATGGGAACCACCACCCCGGTCTGCCAGTCCATGGGCACTGTTCCCGACCCCCATGCGACACTGAAAAGGTGTCAGCCAAGACAGCCCAACAATGTTCAGCGCATTCAGCATCTCAGGGCGGATCTCATCCACCCCCGGCGCCTTGCCACCAAGGAACTTTTTGACTACCTTAGCAACCTCTGCCAGGGATATGGGTGCAACCACCCCAAAGTCTTCCGGTGCTGCCCCCTCTCCAGGGGACATGTTGGCCGGGTTTAGGAGTTCCTCAAAGTGCTCTTTCCACCGCCCGACGATGTCCCCAGTCCGGGTCAGCAGTCCCCCCCCCACCGCTGAGAACAGCCTGGGGTAGAGCCTGCTTTCCCTTCCTGAGCCGTCGGATGGTTTGCCAGAACTTCCTTGAGGCCAACCGAAAGTCCTTCTCCATGGCCTCCCCGAACTCCTCCCATGCCCAAATTTTAGCATCCGCAACCTTCGCAGCTGCAGCCCTTCTGGCCTGCCGGTACCCGTCAGCTGCTTCAGGAGACCCCTGGGCCAGCCAGACCCGAAAGGCCTCCTTCTTCAGTTTGACGGCTTCCCTCACCCCCGGTGTCCACCACCGGGTTCTCGGGTTGCGGCCATAACAGGCACCGATGACCTTCCGACCACAGCTCCTAGCGGCCGCGTCCACAATAGAGGCTTTGAACATGGTACACTCGGATTCCATGTCCCCAGCCTCCCTCGGGATCTGTGAGAAGCTCTTCCGGAGGTGGGAGTTGAAGACCTCCCGGACAGGATCCTCTGCCAGACGTTCCCAGTTCACCCTCACTACACATTTGGGCTTGCCAGGTCTTTCTAACTGACTCCCCCGCCATCTGATCCAACTCACCACCAGGTGGTGATCAGTTGACAGCTCTGCTCCTCTCTTCACCCGAGTGTCCAAGACATACGGCCGCAGATCAGATGATACGATTACAAAGTCGATCATTGATCTCCGGCCTAAGGTGTTCTGGTACCAAGTACACTTGGTGAGAGCCACCTTATGCTCGAACATGGTGTTCGTTATGGACAAACTGTGGCTAGCACAGAAGTCCAACAACAAAACACCGTTCGGGTTCAGATCGGGCAAGCCATTCGTCCCAATCACGCCCCGCCAGGTTTCTCTGTCATTGCCCACGTGAGCGTTGAAGTCTCCCAGGAGAACTATGGAGTCGGCAGGCGGCGCCCTTTCCAGGACCCCTCCCACGGACCCCAAGAAGGCCGGATACTCTGAAATGCTGTTCGGTGCATAGGCACAAACAACAGTCAGAGCCTTACTCCCCGCAACTCGTAGGCGCAGGGAGACGACCCTCTCGTTCTCCGGGGAAAACTCCAACATAGCGGCGCTCAGCCGGGGGCTCGTGAGTATCCCCACTCCCGCCCGGCGCCTCTCACCCTGGGCAACTCCAGAAAAGGACAAAGTCCAACCCTTCTCCAGGAGCTTGGTTCCAGAGCCCGTGCCGTGCGTGGAGGTGAGCTAGTCTATGCTGCCGGCAATTGGCTCGCCCCGGTCTCCTGCCTGGCCCGCCGCCCGGTCTACATAGCACCCGACCCCGATAATTCTCCCTGCGAGTGGTGGGTCCACAGGGCGACTGCTGCTCCTTGCTGTTTCTTCGGGCTGAGCCCGACCGGGCCCCATGGGCGAAAGCCCGGCCACCAGACGCTCGCCGACAAGCTCCCCTCCTGGGTCTGGCTCCGGGAGGGTGCCCCGGTTTCCCTTGTCCGGGCGAGGTAGCTTTGGTCCGTGGGCTGCTATTCATCAGGGTTTTTTGAACCGCACTTAGTCTGGGCTCTCCCCCGAGACCTGTTTGCCTTGGGAGACCCTACCAGGGGCTGATGCCCCGGACAACATAGCTCCCAGGATCACTGAGCCACTCAAACTCCTCCACCACATTAAGGTGGCGATTCGTTGGAGGAGTTTTTTTTAAATATATATTTAAAAAAATATATATTATTATAATTTTTGGGATTTATATAATCCTTTATTAATCTCACAGTGGGGAAATTATTCTCTGCATTTTACCCATCCTTAGTAATTAAGGAGTGTCTTGCTCAAGGACACTTCAACATTAAACTATGGAGAACAGGGATGAACCTTGTGGTTTCAGGACGACCACTCTCCCGATGAACATGATAACTTTACATAGTACAAAAGTACAAGGTACACGGACATACAACGTCATTAATAAATACATGGCAAAATGCCTGTACTTTCGTGGAAATGTTTAAGTTACACCGTTAACAGGTTACGCTGCGCATGCGCGACTCAACGATTCTTGGCGTTTTGCTAAAAGCCTCTGTGAGATCTCCATGAGGTCTTTTCTGCTGTTGCGTCTCTCAAAACAGAATATAGATCTAAGCTCAACATTGAGCATGAATTGAGAGGCTGTATCAAATCTACAACGCTCTTTAAAAAATAGTTGTAGAGGAAAGCAGCTCACTGCAGCCACTAATACTGAAATGTCATGGCTCACACATCTGCACTCATTTTGTTTTGCACAGGTTGAACGTTATTGTTATTATCTTGAAAATATATTCAGTGCAAAACAGGTTATTTGCAGCCACAATAAGTTATTTTATTCAGATTGAACTTTATTTGCAATGTTCTAACAAAGTGATTGCACATGTTATTAGTTTTGTCTGATGGAGCTAAGACCCAATCAAGTGGCGAACACGGGCGTCTACATCATCGTGTCCAAACTTCTCCGGTTCCGCCCGTCCAAACTCATCCGTCCTCTGGAGCTGTGAGGATGCTCAGCGTAAACGTAGCAAAAGATATGCGAAATAAAATGGAAACATAGTCGTGTGGACAACAAAACTCTTCTTCACTTCTCTGGACTGCATGAGCGATGAGCTGTTCGACAACCCTGGCCTGCTCCGAAAGGTCCTTCTGGGTACTAGAGCTGTGTGTGTGTGTGTGTGTGTGTGTGTGTGTGTGTGTGTGTGTGTGTGTGTGTGTGTGTGTGTGTGTCAGAGTTCCAACCACACACAGACTTCAGGGCACAGGTAAGGCAGCAGACAGCTGTTGTGGAAGTCTGTCAGAAGCAGAGCTGTCAATCAGCCCCCTCTACACCCTCCTCATCGTCTGTCTGTCTCTCTCTCTCTCTCTCTCTCTCTCTCTCTCTCTCTCTCTCTCTCTCTCTCTCTCTCTCTCCCATGCTGAGGTGGTCTGCAGATGATTTATCTGCCCAGAAGGAAGAGCAATGATGGAGGTGTGTGTGTGTGTGTGTGTGTGTGTGTGTGTGTGTGTGTGTGTGTGTGTGTGTGTGTGTGTGTGTGTGTACACAAGGGGGTGGAGGGTGGGGGGGGGGGGGGGGGGGGGCATTAAAGAAAAAGGAGTGAAGGATGAAGAAAAACAAAGGGAGGATAGAAGGTGAGGCAAAATACTCTTTCAAATGGACCAAAACAAACAATATATATATATGTATATATATATATATATATATATATATATATATATATATATACATATATATATATTTCATTCATCAAGGAACCCCTATTTTAATAAATTAAACATTGTTGAATGTTCTAAACACACAATACTTTGAGATTTACAGAACATTTAGATTGTTCTTTTCCTCGACTTTCCTCTGGTTTCCTCACAACGACCAACTTTACAGCAAAGTAGTTAGGAGGAGAGGACAGAGGAGAGGAAAGAAAGGAAAGAACAGAAAAAAAGAAAGGCAAATGAAAGACTAAGAAGAGGACAGGACAGGAGAGGAGAGTAAAGAAAATGAGTAAGGACGTGGAAAGATAAGGAAAGGAAAGAAAAAGTCAAATGAGAGGAAATGAGAGACAGGAAGAAAGGGAGGAAAGGAGAAAGGTGATGCGATAGCCGGGGAGGAGAGGAGAGTAACCAAAAGAGAAAGAATGAAGCGGAAAGAAGAGTGATGGACATGAGACGGGACGGAAGAAAAGGTGAGGAAGGAAAAGGTGAGGAAGGAAAAGGGAAGGAACGGAAAGCAAAGACAAGGAAATGGAAAAGCAGAAGAGAAAGAGAACGCAAGGAGGAGCAAAGGCCAGACACACATCACGCAGACAGGAAGAGGAGGGATCAGGGCCTGATGGATGGGAGGTCGTGGAGGGAGGGAGTGTTTGATGTCGGGAAGGAGGGAGAGCGCTGGTAGGGATGCAGGGGGAGGAGAGGAGAGATGCTGAGAGAAGCAGCCAGGAGGGAATTTATGGCAATTATTACACTTGATGGACTCAGTGAAGCTGCACTCCGTACACACTGTCTGGCTCCTGTTGACGTGTGAAGCATGATGCCCCACACACACACACACACACACACACACACACACACACACACACACACACACACACACACACACACACACACACTCTCTCTGTCTGGTTGAGCACTTGTCTGTGTTTTCTTTATTTACGAGGGAGGGGGTCGTAGTCTGAGCTCCTCTGTCATTTTCTGTCTGGCTACGACGGGCGTCCTCCTCACGGCGATGTATTAACGTCTGATACTTTTCTTTCTTCCCCCTCATTTCCCTCCCAGACCAAAAACAGAAGCCCGTCTCAGAATGAACCCCCGTCCTGCCAGTAAACCAGGGCGTCCACAATGCGTCACGGGACACGACCACAGAGGGGGAGACATCATGGCCGGTAGGTCGCAGGGTGAAACTAAAGAGCTGACACGACGTCCGGCGGCTGGGTTGTTTTAAGAATACATGTCTGACATACAAATAAAAAAACAGATGGACTCTCATGACGTAACTCAAATTATCACCTTTTGGGTTCAGTCATGTTCTACTGCATTAGAATGTATGTAATATCATAATTAGCACGTGTTCTTGAGCGATGGTTATGGTAAGGTAGCAGTGACCTTTGACCTCCAGATTTCGAATTCAATTCAATTCAGTTTATTTTATATAGCCCAACATCACAAATACAAGTTTGTCTCGGAGGGCTTTACAATCTGTACACATAACATCCTGTCCCGGGACCGCACATCGGATCAGGAAAAACTCCCCAAATAAAGATAGTAAAAACCCTTTCACAGGGAACAAAGGAAGAACCCTTCAGGAGAGCAACAGAGGAGGATCCGCTCCTCATTGAGTGCAGCTGGACGTCGGTGCCCCGTTTGAAGAGATTTTGCTCAAGCTGTTTCCTGAGATATCGCGTTCACAAGAACGGGACGGGGAGACAGAACGAACCGAAAAACCTGACGCCTCCGGCCACGGAGCCATAAACACAACAATAAATCTACATCCTTTGGCGCCCTGAACGTTCGGTCCGAACCGTGTTGTTTCCACGGGAACGGAACAGGAGGCGTGGCGCGCCGTGATAAAACTACAGTTCCTGCCACACAACGAGGTTGACTTTTCAAGAACACATCCCAATGGATATGTGTGTTGCAACATTTCAATATTTTGAATAATGTTCTTCCAAAAGATATGTCAGACGAGTGAAGCACTCGAGGCAGAGCTCTTCCCTTCGCCCCCCAGCCGGCGAGACACCGGCTCGCCTGTCAGTCACCCTGACAGCCTCCCCACCGCCAGCCAGCCAACATGTCCCGGAGCTGCAGTGTGTGTGTGTGTGTGTGTGTGTGTGTGCGTGTGGGGGGGGGGGCGCTCCAATTTAAAAACCCAGCAGTGGCGTTTTGTTTCTGCCCCGCCGACTCTCCCTATAACCCTGAACGTTCCTTTATCAGCCCGGTGCAGGCTGCGTCGAGACACAGCACCTGGTGGAGGGGGGAGGGGCTGAAAGACGGGAGAAGAAAAGGAGGGAGGGGTGTAATGGAGCAACTCTGGACTCCTTCGCTGTGGTCTCGCCCCGCCAATGACCCCGTCATCAGTGTGTGTGTGTGTGTGTGTGTTGGGAGGAGCTGCTTCCGATAGGTGTCTGATCGTGAATCCTCTGCCCGACACACGCAGCACGTCTTCAGATCAGAGCGGTTGGTCCCGGGTGGGCCGCATGAAAAATGACTTTCCCAGTGAGTGAGTGTACGTTGGCTTGGGTTCATTCAGCAGAGTGTGTGTGTGTGTGTGTGAAGAGCGTCTCAGTGAGTTGAAAGTCACCTTGATTAGTCCCCCCCCCCCCCCGCTTGTTAATGGCTATTGATCAGCCAGGACAGCAGAACTCCCTTGATTTTCACAGCAGATCAAAGATTCCTTGAGCGAAACCTACAAAAGCGCGACCAAGGGTGAATTCAATTAACCCGAGAGTTGGATTAAACATTCATGACGGCGTGTGCGATCTGAGATGTGGCGTTAAGCGGTGACTACCCTCTCTCCCTCTGCTCACCCAGCTGGTGCCCTTCCCTGTCTCCCTTTTTTCTCTCGACACGTTTGAGAAGCATCAGGCCGTTTGTGGAAAAGACGAGCCCTTCCTCACCGTCAGGGTCAGGGTGCCCTGGAGGGTGGAGCCAGGACCAGTGTGACACCGGTACCAGCTTTCCCCTGGAGCCACGTCGTCTTCATCTCCAGGTAATGTGCAGCATTATTTTACCACATGACAAGGCTGATGAAATATATCTGTCAACAACCTCTTTTACCACAGTGGCAAACAGCACAAGTAAAGCCGGGGTTGGGGATCTTGAGAAACTCGTGTGTAACATGCTGGCAGCACTAGCTCCAAAAGTCCAGCGAGAAAAACTCGCCCAGTCAGCAACACTGACAGCCTGTCCCCTCAGGCCTCCCTCCCTCCACAGCCACTAAACGTGTCATGATGAGCATAAATAAGGAACACGGTTATTGTTAGTACTCGCAGCTTGTGGAAGAGAACGAGGCAGAATACAGGAAAGGGGAGTATTACAGTCCTGCAACAGCCATATATACCACTTCCTTTCTTTTCTTTTTCTCAGAACATTTGATTCGTGGCTGTCAGGATGTATTGAGAATTTCAATAAAACAAATTTGTTCATTTAATTCTTTAATACAACTTTAGCAAAAAAAATGTGCCAAAATGGAATTTGAAAATGAAATGAAACCTCTACCTAGGGTTTAGATTTGCATTGAAGTAATGGATATAAACAATGGCTCCTTGTCACTGATGGAAAGACTTGAGTCAAGAAGAAGACATGAACAAAGACAAATGGGCTGAACAGACATATGGACCAACTCGAGCATCATAACAGATCAGTCATGAACTTCGATCACGGTGCTAACGAGTGTCTCACCCGTCTCCCCCTCCTGCCGCCACCTCCTCTCTGCCAAATAGTGGCCTGGTTCAGCTGATGGCCAACTAGCTGAACCCTAGCTAGCTTACTAGCTAGCTAGCTAGCCGGCTAGCACGTATGAAGGAAACCTCGTATCCGAGGAAACAAGCCGGTTGACGCCAGCTAGCTTGGAGAATCAAACGTGCGGGCGAGGAAACTAATCGTAGAAGCCGAAACACGACTCCTCTTGGACTTAGGGGGGGCGTTCCAAACCACATGACTAGAGCGGACATTGATTTCTGTGATGTTTCAAACACGATTTGGTTGTTGAAACGTGATTAACAATTTAAAATGGCTCTTATAATATAACGCAGGGGAAAAATATGGGAATAAAGATGAACTTGAATCCCATCCTTTCTCCTCCTTCCTCACTTTATTCTCCTCATACAAGCTTCTTTAAAAGTGTGTGTGTGTAGTCCTGAGGGCCTGAGAATCCTCTCTTAGCTCCTATTCTCTGCCTCCTCACTTCTCCAGCCCTCCGCCGCAGTACGACCTCTGCAGTCCACCCCTCCTCCCCTCCTCATCCTGCTTTACTCCCTTGAAGAACTAACACCTCCTGCTTTGATTTAAAGAAATAAATAAAAAGACGCTCACTGACCTTTTTCACCTCACTCAAACTTCGTTGTCTATTTCTCAGTCTTTTTCTATCCCCCTTTATGTTTCATCTCGGATCTGAAAACATCACTGAAGTCTCGTTAAAGGGCCTGTTTTCAGCAGCGTGTGTGTGTGTGTGTGTGTGTGTGTGTGTGTGTGTGTGTGTGTGTGAGAGAGAATCTATTGAGTGAGTTTGTCCATGCTGCGGCCGGTAGCTCCGATTAATTTCATGTATTTCCGTGTTTATCCCTGGAGCACTTGTGGCCTGTAACAGAGTCCACTCCACATGTGAGGAGGAGCCCAAGGCGGACCACCTAGCCAAGACCTGCCAGACCAAAGGCCACCAAACTGCCTCAGGGAGGAGATGGAAGCTAAGCTAACCTGGCTAGGACCTGAGGCTACTCCACTACCCAGCATGCTCCTGGCTGTCTGAAGTTCAGTCACAGGAAAACAAGAGGGAACCCAGCGATGGGGGGTCGGTGGCTGTTGAGCCCACGTCTTCACAGAGACCCGGGCCGGACTCCGGTGGGACGAGGAGGTGGACTCTGTGTTTACGTCAAACACGATGTTTCCCTGATGTCCAGTTCTTAATGTGAAGATGTCGCCATATCATCTGCCAAGAGAACCGTTTGTGTTGCTGCTGTTTATACTCAAACATTGCACTGCAGGAATGTGGTGCTGTTTTTGTTCTGTTCTGTTTGTCATGTTTTTCTCGTGTTGAAAATGGGCTCCAGCTTGGTCTCGTGTGCATCCGTGTGTTGCATTATGACGATAAATGATCCTTGAAATGTTCGAACATAGCGGTGACGGCTTTGATTGTTCTCGACCAATCGGGCTCTTTTCTGTCTGTTCAGTGTCTACGACTGTTGTTAACCATCAGCAGCAGCTTCTCCTTCCTCTGCAACCTTTCGGTCTCGTCCTCTCCTCTACCAAGGAGTTTAGGACAGGACGTCTGGAGCATTAAAAAACATGGACGTCCTGCTCTGCTGCAGTAAAGAGCAGGCGGCGCTCGGACTGAATAAATCACCTTTTTCCATGAAAAAAAAGCAGATTAGGGCGGAGGAATGCTTCAAAGCTGTCGGCCATCTCTGCAGATGAGCCGATCTGTTCCCCCGCCGCGCAGAAATGCATCATATTTATGAAAGATAACGGCGCAGCGAGAGAGGGGAGAGCTCGCTATCAGACGTTCGGATTCCTTCTCCCGGAGTCGTGTACGCGCTCGACAGGTTCAAGTGTAGATCTGATAGGGGCCTGGGGGGGGAAGCCGGAGCGACGCTTTTGCCAATCAATGTCATCATGAAAGACTTGAGCACGGAGACGGGACTACATACAGTAATCCTGGAATGATTTGTGCTGCTCCAGGTCTTTACAGCCCGGCGTTATCAGAGTTGTCAGGCAGGCAGATCTGCTGCGCGGGAGAACGTGGCTTGGGTTGGGAAACAGACACGCCGTCAGGATGAGAGTGTGTGTGTGTGTGTGTGCATGTGTGTGTGTGTGCGTGTGTGTGTGTGTGTGCGTGTGTGTGTGTGTGTGTGTGTGTGTGTGTGTGTGTGTGTGTGTGTGTGTGTGTGTGTGTGTGTGTGCTCTTAAGACACAATGAACTACTCTTACAAAAGAGTTTGGAAGGTTTAAGAGTTGAAGGACTGTTCTGCTTCAAATGTTGCGGCATACAAAACAGATTGTGCTCGCCTTTATCGGATGTTTTAGGACAGGGGTGTCAAACTCATTTTAGTCAAGGGGCCGCATGCTAACCATTTTGATCTCAAGTGGGCCGGACCAGTAAAATCATAGCATAATAACGCATACATAATGACAATATTTCTCTATGTTTAAATCATTGGTGAAGGGTTTTGGATGATAAACCCTATTTTAAGGTCTTTCTACAATCAACTAGAAACATAAAGACCAAAAATTCAGACATCAGCCCACTGTTTACCTGCCTGGGCTCTCCTCTGCAGATTCCCTGGCAGTTGCGCAATATGTTTAGTAATGTCAGTGCACTGATCAATTGTGACTGTGGCTCAATGGTTAGAATGGCTGTCTTTCAGTTAGATGATCTATGGTTAAAATCCTGATTCAGGTAGTATTTTTTAATTTTTTTTCTTCTTCTGAAATTTTAACAATTATCCCGCGGGCCGTATGTTTGACACCCCTGTTTTATGAGCACAGTTTTGTTGCGCGGGAGCTGCCGGTGGGGCTGAAGCTCCCAAATCCCGTCTGTAAGCAGGATGTGCAAAAGATGCAAATGCTCACAACAACGATAGCGACTCCAGGAGGTAGCGTCAAAAAGGACAATATAAACAAGACCAACGAGCAACAGGTGGCAGCTTCAGCCGCTCCGTCCACACAGGGTGTGTTCAGGCACAGCAGTGAGCGTAGGTGACCTGCGTCAAGGCGAGGCGTCCGCCTGAACAGAAACAGGAAGTGCCCAGCTGGACTTCCACCAGTTGTTGTAAGTCGACTCCATTCCAAGACACCGAGGATCACCTCTTTTGTGATACTTCTTATTTATTCTGTTTGTTGGAATCGTGCTGCAAGACTCATAAACTGGTCAGGAAATCCTGTTACCTTAAAAGACCTGCTACCACTACCAGCTGGTATTTGGTCAAACTCAGGAGGCCACCTGCAGTCCTGAAAACCAATGTGGGAAACTTGCATTCTCTCTCCTGACCACCAGGGGTTGACTCCTCTGGTTGTATAGAAGTCTATATAAATGACTCTACTTCTCTCTTGATTCATTCCCTCAGTAAACATTGTAAACATGAGTTTATGTCTCAATCTCTAGTTTCAAGTCTTCTTCAATACAGCATGAAGTTCATTTCGTAAATTATGGTCATTTAGAGTCAAACAGACCATAAAGCAGGGATGCTTTAGGGCGGGGCCACAAAGTGATTGACAGGTCTCTACCAGAGGCGTTGTCTGATCTGAGAGTTGTCGTGTTTTCGTCCTAGAACTAAAACCCTTTCATTGGGTTTTCACTTCATGAAAGTTAATTGTAACAATTTGGTTGCCTAAAAATATCTCATCAGCGTTCGGTTGTATTTAGCTCCACCCTAACGTGTAACTTCAAGTTCCAAAAACCAAGATGGGCACGGCCAAATTATCAAACATCATGGTGACGAAGTCCACTTCCTATATACAGTCTATGGTCAGAATCGAATGGACGTTTTCTTTGGACTTCTAAAGACTTCTAAAGACAGTTTGAGGACTCGACTGATCTGAAACTTTTTTTAATGTATTCATAATCTATATTTTAACATATTCTTCTCTTCTTTTTACTGTCTTGTGTGCCGAGTATACTGTAAATCTGTTGATTCTTGATTTCCATTCTGCTGCTTTCTGCAAACGGTGCAAATTCCCAGTGGATATTATTCATAATGTATTTCATCTCTCATCTACACGCCACACTGTGTGTCTCTGGAGTATTTTTATGCCTCCAAACCCGTCTAGCAATTTGTTTTCAGTTGGTGCCGTGATTCATTGAAGAAAGGAGCTCAACAAAGGAGGGATTCACGCTGGAAGCCCAATGGTGATACCGTTATTGATATGATCCTGAAGTCTAAAGCGCTACGACACACCATATCAGTTAATTTCCCCTCCCTCCAGAGCAGCCGTTGTCTGCTACACATGGTCGACATGGACGGGTTCCACATGCGTGGTCCCGGGTGAGCTCTGACAATAAGGTTCATCGATGCGAGAGGAAGACGCGGGACGCCGCCTGGAGGAGATCCTGCCTTTCAGAGAATGACACTGATAAACTACGTCGGTTGGGGATTGAGCTGTTTCTGGAGAGCTGAACGCACAGTTTCAAGCCTTTGTGTGGTTAACAGCATGAGAAGAGCTGATGAATGGCCTATTTAACGGAATGTCCCGATGAGCAAAAAAGGAGGAAACCACAAGAATGTGAGAGAGCGATAAAAAAATCTTTGAACGTGAACATCTGAAAAGGAATGAATCTACAGAGTTGATGTAATCTGAATGGGACTGATTGTTAATGGTTGAAGGTACATTGGTGATAAAACAGTACAGTGGGCCCTTGGGGCAGATCTACGACGGCGTCTAAGGGCCATCGTAGGTCAAGAAGAAGGGGGTTAAATTCAGAGAAGAAATTCGAAGATTAAAGTTACAAATTCATGGAAATAAACGCAGGTATTCTCTGAGATTAAAGTGACAAAATTACGAGAAAAGTTAAAGTTATTCTAAGGATGGATTTAATTTTAGAGCGAGGCGAACGTCCTGAAAGATACATACACATGTTCTTTCATCTTCTTTTATGAACATAAATAAATACTAATACTGTAGAAGTTAAAGGAAAGTCCAAACGAGCAGCTTCTATGTTTGACTGCATGAAGTCGTGTCGTATTCCAGCACAGCGAACACTAACACCCACCTACGGTGTGATCCAACTGTGCAGTGATGTTCCTTTTAAAAATAAAGAAAACACCACTATTCTTTGTTAGCAGCTTTGCACACACAATTTTTTTTTTATTAATCTTGTAAAATCAAAAGTTTTTTTCTCATAAATTTGCTATATTAATCTCAGAGAATGTCCAAGTTTTTTTCTTCTTCTTATGAATATATTACTTTAATCTCAGAGTTTTTTCTCTGAATATTACACTCTCGTCCTTCTCTCTGGGATGTTGGGAATTCTTGCACAATGTTGTTCAATGCTACGCTGCGATCGGCCAGTCGAGGGCGGGACTTAGCGAGGGGTCACCTACAACCTGCACAGCACATTCTGCCACTACTGCGCTGCTGAACCAAAGGACGACATGCTTCAGCCGATACTAGCTTTCTGCAGACATACTGGAATCTGGGTGACTGTGGCTCAGTGGTTAGCATGCCCGTCTTTCAATCAGAGGATGGGTGGTTCGAGCCCCGTCTCTGCTAGTCCACGTCGTTGTGTCCTTGAGCAAGACACTTAACTCCGAATTGCTCCCCGTTGCTGTGTCTACGGTGAATAGAGCAAAGATGCAAGTCGCGTTGGATAAAAGCGTCAGCTAAATGTAATGTAACGTCGGCTCGTAAAGAGTCGTGCACTGCCAGACCATTATCATTCTGCTACGGGGGATGAAAATGCACAGGCTTGTTTGTATTTCTTTAAACCAATCATAATCGTCAGCAGGAAGCAGTAACTTGGCGGAGAATGCCCGTCGCAGGATAATACCTGGTGGACGTCCGGTGACTCAGACTAGCCAATTATCAACAGGAAGTCAGTACAGCAACATCCAACTAGGTTTGAGGTCATTTAGTAACAGTGTGGCCATCAGAGAGCCTGACATGGTAAATGGACCCGTACTTGTATAGATCCTTTCTAGTCTTCCGACCACTCAAAGCGCTTTAACACTACATGACATCATTCACCCAGACACACACTGATGAGAGGAGCTACCATGATGTTCCACATCAGATTATCAACCATTCATACACCGTAAGCGCAGCTACAGGAGACATGTAGGGTTAAGTGTCTTGCTCAAGGACACATCGACATGGGCTAGCAGAGCTGGGGATCGAACCGCCGATCCTCTGATTGAAGGACGACCCTGCTCACCACTGAGCCACAGACATGGGAACAGAAAGCCACAGACATGTGAACAAAAAGCTCACAGTGCACTGGACTGGAAGTTAAGTCACCTGCAGAAACAGCTGATCATCACATTTCCTGTCTCTCTTCACTATTTTTGTCACATTTTGGCGTACAATTCCCCCCAAAAAAGGAGGAATGATGCCGATCAGCCGTTGTGATCAGCTGATAGCTGCTCGCTCAGAGCATAATGTCTCAGTCATCCAGACTACGCCAAGGGAAAACACAGCTCTGGTTTGAAAGGAGAGGTAGAGTTGTGACTCACAAAAGTAACCAGAATCCACTATCTGGCAGTATATTAAATTTTTGAAATATTTTATGTTCAATATTTTTTTTTATAGTTTCATCAATTTGGACAACATTTTGGATCAATATGAATATTTCACTAATTTCCATAATTAGGTTAACAATAAAATGTGTTTAAAGACAAACAGAATGTCAACATATGTGGTTTGAATTGGGATCTGAACATAAACTTGATAGATTACAATGTGTTATCAATTCATGACAAATCTCCATTGATTTTTTAAAACATTGAGTTATCCTCATGAACTATTTTCATTCAGATTTTCAAATGAGACTCTTATTATTTCCTAATAATATATTTGAAGATTGCAGGATGGACACCCTGAGTGCTGTCTGTGTGCGTGGAGTCGCAGAGAGGAGCTGCCTGCACGAAGACCACCAACCATCTGTCTCCACACCCACCTCCTCTCGGTGTCGTTTCCTCTCTAACTTTGTTCATCGTTCTCTTTCCCTCTATAACTTTATGTGATTTCTCTCCCTGTATGGCTCCGTCCTTGCTTCCTTCATCCCCTCCTCTAATATTTTGTTTCTCTATCCTTTCTCTATGTTGGAGACCAGACGGCGAAAAGGGCGAGGTTGGGTTTGGGAAAGAACAGTCTGAAAAGTGACACCTATGAAAGTTGCATTCTCTCTACTGACCACCAGGGGGCGACTCCTCTGGATGTATAGAAGTCTATGCTTCATGTGTTAAAGCTGCATTCTCTCTAGTGACCATCAGGGGGCGACTCCTCTGGTTGTATAGAAGTCTATGCTTCATGTGTTAAAGCTGCATTCTCTCTAGTGACCATCAGGGGGCGACTCCTCTGGTTGTATAGAAGTATATGCTTCATGTGTTAAAGCTGCATTCTCTCTAGTGACCATCAGGGGGCGACTCCTCTGGTTGTATAGAAGTCTATGCTTCATGTGTTAAAGCTGCATTATCTCTACTGACCACCAGGGGGTGACTCCTCTGTTTGTATAGAAGTCTATATAAATGACTCTACTTCTCTCTTGATTGATTCCCTCAGTAAACATTGTAAACATGAGTTTATGTCTCAATCTCTAGTTTCAAGTCTTCTTCAATACAGCATGAAGTTCATTTAGTAAATTATGGTCACAAACCTCGAGACTGTTAACTTTGCACAAACCCACCAAACTAAATTACACCGTAAGATATTGAGCCTTAGTGGGTGTGTTCACGAGGATGTGCACACTTGGCAACACCATCACACTACCACAATAAACCCATTGTGTGATGTATTTCACAGTTATGTGTGTGTGTGTGTGTGTGTGTGTGTGTGTGTGTGTGTGTGTGTGTGTGTGTGTGTGTGTGTGTGAGAAAAGGAACCATTTTGAGGGTTTGATTACAGACTGATAGTGACTCCTGTCAACTTATCAGCAGACAATAGGAGGAAGAGGGGTGTGTGTGTGTGTGTGTGTGTGTGTGTGTGTGTGTGTGTGTGTGTGTGTGTGTGTGTGTGTGCGTGTGTGCGTGTGTGCGTGCGTGCGTGCGTGCGTGTGTGTGTGTGTCTGTGTGTGCATGTAGGTGCCGGGTTAATGAAGGAAATAAGAGATGAAAAAAATAACAAAGACTTTCACAGTTCACAAATTGTATCTACGTCCTGCAAGTCTCCATCCTTTTTGCAGTAAGTATTCCTGGTTGTCTGCAGCCGCTGTAGTAATGTCTTCTGTCTGACCTTCTCCAGCACATCTCTGTAGGTTTACCAACGTGAAAAACATATGTATGTGTGTGTTGGTGTTTCACGGCAGCTCTCAGCCGCCGAAAGGGAAAGAAACAAATGTAATGGAAGAGGAAACCAACAGTCATGTGCATACCACCTTGCCTATGAGCATGAGCATTGTATCATTTTGAAAATATGTAATATATTTAAATTTGACTGATCTCTTTGAGGCATTTCATTTTCATTTAAACAAAGGCAATGAAGAAAGTTGGGTTTTAACTGGAGTTATTACAGTAAAATGAAAACAAGCAGTGCAAAATACTCTTCTTAAAATTAGATGATATTCTTTCAGAAAAACAAAACTGACACTATTACCTTGTTAAAAAAGGGATGAAATACAATAAAAAAGGATACATTGATTTCGGTTTTAGTTCTTCAGCTTTAGTATATTGCTGTCAAAAAAGAAGATTTCCGTCAACGGATGAGCCGCTGCTTTGATCAAAATAGAAGTGCTAAGAGCTGAGAAGCTAACGTAGGGATGCTAACGTAGGGATGCTAACGCGCTCACAGCGGCTACATTTAGCGTGTATCGTGTTTACAATGATCAGCGTGTTGGTTCGGCCTGTTGGAAGACTGTTTGCTAACTAGCAGCATACGCATACAGCTGAGGCTGAAGGGAAGACCATTAGTTTCACAGGACAAACCAGTTGAGTCATTACGCTTCAGCTACAGCTCATGCTAACCCATCAAATGCAGTAAGAATATGTGAAAAACAATTACTCATCAACTTCAACATAACAAGACAGAGAATAGAGTATCTAATTTGCTATTTATCATGCCTTTACTATTAAAACCATTCACAAAATACCTCAGCATACTCATTTTATGGTCCAATTTATGGTTTCTGGAATCCTAAATCTGCCGAAAATACAGGTGGTGTTTTTCTTCTCTCCCTCAGACAACATGAAAAGAATCAGAATCAGATCAATGCACGTCCAGATGTCTCTGAATATATTATGTTTTCTCTCATCTGCTGCACAACAAAGAGACTGCAGACATTCGCTCAGTAAAGTACACAGGTTGCTGTTACATCTTTTCTTTTTTTTTTAAGCCTCTTGGTTTCACAAAGCTGGGAGACGTAGCCACGAGGCAAAGCGATGGATCAGAGGGACTTACGGTAAACACTGATGTTTATTACAAGATGCTGTGTGTGTTTATTCTAACACTCCAGGATCGACAGTATCTTTCACGCATGTTCTTTAATGGTTAATTGTGCTGGTTTGGAAACCGCTAATAGAGGAAAGCAGAGCGGTTCTGTCTCAACCTCTGTTGACTGGTCCTGTTTCAGCTGTTACAACTGGAATTGTTTTTGCACTGAAGAATATATGTGCTTTTCTAGCATTGTATCATCTTCATGCTGTGTTCACACCCAACGCGAAGCAAACTTTACATACAAGTCAATGCAAAGACGGGAATGGACCGAGAGAATGAACCCAGACACAACGGGTGTTTAGTTTCCCTGGATATCTAGGACTTCCACGACATGTACAAAGCGGCACTCGTGGTGATTTCCACCATGATTGATGAGCCGTACGGAGGGAGCCGTACGGAGGGAGCCGCGACTCACGCGAGTGACGCAAATAAACACAAATGATCCCGAGATCCAACTCCCACGAGTAAAAACAATGTGCTTGGCGTTTGGTTTGAACACAGCATAACACAGATGAGATATTTTATTGACTCGGGCACACACGTTCTGCATGATCTCATCATTCTTCAAAAAGGCCCTGTTTTAAGTTGATTTTCACAAAAGTTTTTCTTCCACCGTAAAACAAAAGCACAGACTGATCAGCAACAACACATAAAAGTCCTGTGTCAGCAGCGACACAATACAAGATGGATATGTTTGACTTCTCAATCCAAAAGAACACGTGCATGCACATGCATACATGCACGCTCACACACACACGGACTGCTCATGAATTATCAGCCTCAGAATACAAATACATGTGCTGGCTGGTCATGTCATTCGGGCTTATCAAGTTAAATGAAATCTTATCAGTGGAGCTGTGAAAATAAACTGGCATTGCTTTGTGCAGCGGGTCTTGTGTTTGGGGAAACTGTGGTAGCCGTAATCTAGTCGTGCACAGGAGGGACCATATGGATTATTGCTGAAAATGTCCCTGCGAGTGAGGAGGAGTGGAGCCAGGTGTGCAGCTCTGGATATTAATGTAGGAGTTCAGGGTAAGGACAACATAATGGAGTGTTACAGGCAGACATGCAAATTTACAACAAAAAGCACAATAAATTAACAACAAAAGCACAATAAATAAATATCAATATATTTTATTTTATAATAGCATTTATCTTACAACAACACAAGTGTTTCATGTCCAATTGAATCACCCTCTTAACTTATTTAACGAGCTAGCTAGCTGGCTAAATAGCTCGCCCGCGGTGTGAGTTTGTTTCGTTGCTCCAGCTGCTAACGTTAGCTGGCTGATTGCAGCTTCACTCTCAAAAGGGTCCTTTTGTCAGGATTGGCTACGCAGTGAGGACCCATAATGCCAACAACTGTTTAAAGTAAATGTATTCTCCAAAAACAAGGACAGGCTTCAAAACAGACCGGGTCAAAAAAGGCAGAGGAACGAAACAGGAATCAAAAACTGGAATCAGGACATCTAACAGGACGGCCAAACGGTCTACACTCCGTTAACACGCAATACAATCCGACAATGGGGCAGAAGACAAACAGGGTTTAAAAAACAGTGCTGCTGAACTTTGAGGCAGAATGATACAACTAGCTCGCTCGCTAGGTTGGTAACAGGAGCAGCCTTAAAAACTGAAAACACATTTTGACAGACAACAGTTTGAGTTTGAATCTCCTCAATTATTTCACAAATTATTGGTTCCTTTATATATTTTACACAGTTTGTTAAAAATGATTATTCATTCATACAATTACATTATTTTGTTAATTCAATATTAATGATGGTTCAACTTGAGGTCTTTTGAACATAATTTTGACTTTCAGTTGACACTCCAAATCATCATTCATTCATCAACCATTCAGACTCTTTATTAATCTATAATAACTGCTTCCATTGCCACCGTGGTACCTACAGTATGGTACAGTACTTGGTTGAAAATAGAGAGCTCTACTTGTCTTGTGTAGTGAAGCAGCAGTATCTTTTTTACTACAACTTAATGTTAAAGTTATTTGTCACAGAGTAATATCGTTTTACAAGCCATAACTGTAATTGAATGGGGGAAATGTAATAGTAGACTAAGGAAATAACTTAAAATGTGCACCACATAGCAGGCTCATAATACATTCATCAAACGGCCTGTTTTCAAACCAGCACAGTACAGTATGTACAGCTATGTATGATGACTGGAGAACGGACATGCAGGCAAACACACACACACACACACACACACACACACACACACACACACACACACACACACACACACACACACACACACGCACACACACACACACACACACACACACACACACACACACACACTCACTCATCCTCCCTCTGTGCAGACTTATTACAAGTCCACTCCCACCCTCACCCTATAGCTGACAAGTAAGTACTATAACACACTGTGCTGTCAACTTGCCAGAGACACACCTACAACACACACACACACACACACACACACACACACACACACACACACACACACACACACACACACACACACACACACACACACCACCTCTAATGTAGTGAAGGTCAGGTTTCTCATCATGTCCTGTGTGTAGACCACAGTGAAAACCGCACAGCGTGGACACACACTGTCCCGTCTGTACAGCTGGATGGACAGAGCTCTGAATGTCACTGAAGGGAAAACCGGCTACGAGCAGGAAACAACATTACACTGATGGGACGACAACATGACTAAATACACGCTAAAAAGATACAAACTAGATCAACACAACACGATCACGTTGTTAGAAACGCTTTCTAAAAATATGTTGCAGAGGCTTAAAAATCATCCAAAATGTTGAGCAGCTGCCCATCACTGCCCCGAAGAGGTCGAGGAGGTGAGATTTCATGATGTGAAGCGCCTCACGACCCAAATATCAACCAAGTCAAAGCAGAGTGGACAGAGCAGTTCTGCTAAAGCTGCATTCTCTCTCCTGACCACCAGGGGGGCGACTCCTCTGGTTGTATAGAAGTCAATGCTTCATGTGTTAAAGCTGCATTCTCTCTCCTGACCACCAGGGGGTGACTCCTCTGGTTGTATAGAAGTCAATGCTTTATGTGTTAAAGCTGCATTCTCTCTCCTGACCACCAGGGGGGTGACTCCTCTGGTTGTATAGAAGTCTATATAAATGACTACTCTCTTGATTTATTCCCTCAGTAAACATGAGTTTATGGCAGTGGCGGCTGGCCAATAGAGGGATGGGGCCTGGTCCCACCTTGAGCCACACAAAAAAATAAAATAAAGAATTATAAAAAAAATATTATGATAGTAATAATAAATCATACAAATTGTCAATATTTGGGTTTTTGAAATGTGCAATATACCCAGTAATCTGGTCTTCATACGGAGTCACATGACCCGTCATAATTGCTACAAGCGCTAGAGGTCGCCACAGACGATCTATAGCTCAAAGAAATAATTTTGCACGTCATGAAAACTGTTGCCATATCAGACTTTATGTAAGTAGAAAGACTACCCCCTAAAAGTCACGCAGGTGTCTCTTGCGGCGCTCTGATGCCAGGTTGCTTGGATCAGACAAGGTTGCATTTGTGCATGGAGCAAAGAAACCTAGCGAGGTAGCCAGACGAGGCAACAGACCTGTCGGTGACGCATTGTGCGAGACGAGAGATGTTCACTGAGCGGTTTCACACTAAAGTAAATGATTTGATCACAAATTACTACGACAAACTGCCACTTTCCCATGGGGACAATGGAAGGGACGGGTCTTTTGAATGTGGGAGTTTTGAATGCTTTGAAAAAAGATACCAGAGGTCCCTGACTTTCCAGCTGGGCTTTTATCCTGCTCTGCTGATGTCACAGTTAAACATCAGGTCACTCAGTTTGGGCTTTGTGACGCTGGAGGAAGTACAGGCCTCCCTCCAGAGGACAGGATGTGTAATTTACTGACGACAATCCATTACCTCAAAATGCTTCCTGAGAGCAAAAGCAATGAATCACCTGCTGTATTATAGCTCTGGTAACGGTCTCACATTGTTATGTCAGTGCAGTTCCAACGTATGAGCTGTATTTATTACATGCAACATGCTCATACAGCGAGCTGGTACGTTGTTGGTTAAAGTACTGTTATCTGTTTGTCTGTGCACTTTATTTTAATTTGATATTCTATTGTAAATTTAATTGTAAATTTAACATGCTCCTATTTCTTGCACTGTGTTTATTGTTTAATGTTATGCACCTCCCGCCAGGACAAATTCCTTGTATGTGAAAACATACATAGCAATAAATGGTTCTGATTCTGATTCTGATACTGCACCTGTGTCAGACCAGTTGAAGGTCAAACTAGAGGAATATACTGTATAGAACTGTCTAGCTCCAGTTTCATGCTCCACTTCAACGCATCTACACTGAGACAAGTCTTCATCATAGATGTGTGTTTAATCGATGTCAAAAAGAATATGGGCTGATAGAGTGTGAGAAGTATTCATATTGGTTGCAGGTAGCGATGCAACGTTTCACAAAACAGGTCAGATCGTGTCACGGTCTGAGGTTACGGTTCGGCAGGAAAAAAACATTAAAAAAACATTAAGAGATTGCCCTGATTTTTTGTTTATTGGCCGACACCATTTGTGTTTCGTGATATTATAACAGCTGGTCTACATTTTTCCCACCCACCCTCAAAAACTGCCCCGAAGTCAGTGTAGACCTGTCAAAAGCTCTAAATGTTATATCTTTACTTTCATGTCGTCATATTGCTGTGAGAACCTCCCTCAAACAACTGGAGTTATTCAAATATCTCACTAAAAACTCAATTTAAACTAAACATTTGAACACATCCTGATAACGTTTTAACTTACCTTCGCGCAATACTTTGCACATTCTGACTGGCTGGTACGCATCATGATGGAGCTCAATGGAACCTCCGTGCTGCCGAAATGAAGGTTTCTGAGTTTCTCCACAATTCCAGCTGCCTTTGTAGAAGCTTTAGAAACACAATATAATAGATTTGCAGACACAAAGGAAACAGTGGCCCCCTTCCACCTGGACTCACCAGACATCGCTAACCTGACAGCTCACCGGGGTGCACGCTGAGTCACGATGGAACAGCACAGTGATTACATTTGAGCTTCATCACCTGGAGTGGGGGCTGTGTGTCCAACCGGCTCAATCAAAGGCGTTCAGACTATCGCCACAGACAATACTCGGTTTCTGATTGGCTGGCAGCAGCCTCCAAAAACTCAAGCAAAATCCTGGTTTAATCAGGCAATATAAGGGTGTATCAAGGACACCATCTTTCTATTGCATCTGTGATTCTCATGACATCTCGGGCTGCGTTATCATTCACTTAAGAACCCGTACCGTTGCTCCAAATGACAAACGGCTCATGAGAACGGCTCTTTAAGCGCTGTTGATCATGTACAGCTACAGCTAAGTGGCCTGCCGCCATTTATCTCTAGGGCTGCAATAGAAACAGCCCTGATGGCCATTTAGCTGCTATAGATCATGAGGATGCTTCATATAGCGAGAGTCTTTATATCCGTCGCGGTTTGGCCTCACAGACCCTAAACTCAAACTTGAGACGTGAAGCATCGAAACAAAGTGCACACAGCGAGAGTCAGGCGACACACAGATATCATACACGCAGGCGGTGGAAAAAACATTTCTCTTCAGTCTAGACATGTGGGCAGAATAATGGCAGAGGCAAGCAGAGGGAAAGTGACAGAGTGAGAAAAGAAGGGGGGGGGAGACGGAGCGAGAGATAATGAGAGGTTCAAAAAAAGGGGGAGAGAGACGGTTTCAAACAGCGGGAGGGAGGAGCGGATAGAGGTGGGTGGGAATGGACAGATAGCAGCCTGTGTGACCTGCAGACACTGCTAAGGTATGTGTGTGTGTGTGTGTGTGTGTGTGTGTGTGTGTGTGTGTGTGTGTGTGTGTGTGTGTGTGTGTGTGTGTGTGTATTCTCTCTCCTGACCACCAGGGGGTGACTCCTGGTTGTATAGAAGTATATGCTTCATGTGTTAAAGCTGCATTCTCTCTACTGACCACCAGGGGGCGACTCCTCTGGATGTATAGAAGTCTATGCGTAATGTGTTAAAGCTGCATTCTCTCTCCTGTCCACCAGGGGGCGACTCCTCTGGTTGTATAGAAGTATATGCGTAATGTGTTAAAGCTGCATTCTCTCTCCTGTCCACCAGGAGGTGACTCCTGGTTGTATAGAAGTATATGCTTCATGTCTTAAAGCTGCATTCTCTCTCCTGTCCACCAGGGGGTGACTCATGGTTGTATAGAAGTATATGCTTCATGTGTTAAAGCTGCATTCTCTCTTCTGACCACCAGGGGGCGACTCCTGTGGTTGTATAGAAGTCTATGCTTCATGTGTTAAAGCGGCATTCTCTTTACTGACCACCAGAGACTGTCCCTCACTTCTTTCCTTCTTTGTTTCCTCGCCTCTTTCTTTCCTCCAGCGTTATTCCTCCTCGCCTCCTCTCTCTTTCTGCTCAGTCAGAAGGGAGAGGAGGATTCCTCAATCTTCTTCTTTTTCCTTGAGAATATTTCTGAACATATGAGTGGAATCTCAATGCGTTTATTTGGCAGAGCGAATTGAAATTCAGACAGACTCCAGTCAGCTCGGTTGGCCGTCAACGAGACACACACACACACACACACACACACACACACACACACACACACACACACACACACACACACACACACACACACACACACACACACACACACCCTGCTCATTACCCTATCTCCATTGCTCCCCATCAGCAGCGCCACCTCTGGCAGCGTACATACATCATGGCACACAGCACTCTGTCATGTGTGAAATGGGCTGTGGTTGATCCCTGCCCTGGAGAGCAGAGGACTGTTTCAGCAGGGGAGATGAGAGCGGAGGGGAGGACATTCTGGGGGGATAAATAAAAGAACAGGAGTTGCAGAAGGCAAGAGTTTTAAGAATGAGGATTTTTTTTCAGCAGAATAAATGTGGAGAGGAGAGAGTAGCAGAGAAGAGACGACATGAGAGGAAAGTAATGTGGGAGGGAGAGGAGATGAGCTTTGAGGGGAGGGAGAGGGGCATGATGGGATACTGGAGGGAGAGGAGTTCACAAATAGAGTAGAAAAGAGGAAAATGACAGGAAGCAGAGCGGCAGAAAGACTTCTGAATCGCAGCCCACATCTCATTTTTCACAGTGATTTAAATGAGTAGATCGATCCACATCACAATTATTGAACAACTCTCTTGATAATTGATTCATCAAATGTGAGGATTATCTGCTTTTCTTTGTTTTAAATAATTGCAAGATATTATTATATTCAGGTTTAGCGCCGTTTGTTGGACAAAACAAGACCATTTCTCTGCCAGGAAATGATGTGTGCGTGCATCTCTTTGTCTGTCCACGGCTTGTCTCACATACTACTGGATCCATCAGCACAATGTTTTCTGCGTTTGTTTATGACTGTGTGCTCAAGGACTTTCACACTTTAAAAAAAAACATATTTTATTAAGAATCATTGCTGTTGAATGGCACTCCTCAGACATGTAATCACTCAGCAAATGGCAAACTGAACCGACCGCGTCCTCTCACGCGGGTAGGTGAGAGCTAGTCAGCTGTTAGCAGCGTGCTGGGCTACTGGCTAACGGAGCTAAACACACAGCTTGAATGACTGTGTGTTCAGAGGAACAGTGCCAGTGGACAGTGACACACCTTTTCTAGTTTAATTACATATGTACTATTGGGCTCATTTGAAACAACGTTATGTCTTTTTATAGACCAAATGATTAAACTATTGATCAAAGAAAGAATGGAGGGATTAAAGACACAAAGGCTATTTCTTGACGTAACAGCAGCCGAGCTAATCAGAGCTTTTTTTAGGGGATTTGGACCGGGACAGCACCTCTATCGAGCTGCAAAGTGTATTTTTTCTCCATTCTGTGTTTCCATTTACAACTGTGAGAAATGGCAGATGGATCTAAATACTAATACATCCATGATCGCAGGCCACTGTTGGAGAACAAGCCAAACGCCATAGTTGGCGGCGGCATCCAGAAGAACATGACACATGTAATTAGAAGATTGGTTTCATGTACTCATTTGAGGAAGGTTACAGTCCCCTCCAAGCCTTGGAAGTGGTCCAGCTATGAGTCACCCAAAATCTGTGGATCAAATAAATAAAACTTTGACGTCTGGAACCAGGTACACCCGAAATAGCTCCTCCCACCTTGCACCTTTATGCGGACGTCTGAACAGTAAAAATGAAATGACAATTCAGTCTGATCACAAGGCTCCAAAAAGCCAACTATAAGGGCGTAGGAACAGAGGAGTGGACGAGACGAGGAGACAAGGAGTTTGGACAGGAACCGGGAAGATGACAAAGACAGAATAACAAAAAGGAGGGGAAAAACTCTAGGACGAGATAAAAGTAGAGGAGAGGAGATGCAAATGTGGGAAAGGGAGGAGAGGAGCTGAAGATGGGACAGGAAACCAAAAGGATATGAATATGGAGGCATGAAGGACGGGAGGGTTTTCTTTTTGAGAGGGGATGAGGGGATGAAGAGAGTTGGACGGAGAGGGCAGACGGCTATAGAGGAGAGACGGGTGTTGAGGAGAGGAAGGAGAGAGCGAAGAACTGAGAGAGAGAGAGAGAGAGAGAGAGAGAGAGAGAGAGAGAGAGAGAGGCACTGCACCACTCTGCAGCAGCACCGCTGACTGACAGCGATAGGCACACTGTCTGTCTGTCTGTCTACTGTCTGTCTGTCTACTGTCTGTCTGTCTGTCTGTCTGTCTGTCTGTCTGTCTACTGTCTGTCTGTCTGTCTGTCTACTGTCTGTCTGTCTGTCTGTCTGTCTACTGTCTGTCTGCCTACTGTCTGTCTACTGTCTGTCTGTCTGGATGCAGGAGTGTCCCCACAGCTTTGCCCTTCTCTCCTCCTCCTCCTCCTCCCTCCCTCCCTCCCTCCCTCCCTCCCTCTGTCTGCCTCCCTCCCTCTCCGTCTCTCAGCAATGCAGCATTAAGTTGCTCTGGATTAGAGAGAATATTTATGATTTGACTTTTTAACAAAAGGGGACAGTTGTTTTTAAGCTGTTGGCGACCACCTTGTGGTGGTAAACAACAATCTGCTTCTGAATGTCTCACCAGAGTAGCATATGAATAGACACTAAATAGAAAGGGATGAGCTGGAGCCGTCCAGTACTGTGTCTCTGTCTCTCGTCTAGAATACTACACGGGCGTCTTTTCTCGTCTAACCTTGGGTCTTTTCTTTCTGTCAACATTGTTTGTGGAAGAGTTTATAATCGCATCTTGTCCCCCTTTTCGCTGGTGCATTATCATCCTCCAGAGCGGAGGGGGAGATAAGCGACACTGAGATACAGCGGCAGACTCTCGGGCGATAAAGAGGTCCGTAGTCTGTGTGACCCGGCGTCCTCTTCCTCCGCCGGGTCACACATGATTATCTTCGGGGGGACTTTAGATCACTCTCAGGTCAGCTGACGGGGAACCGAGGCTCAACAAAGTATAACATCCGTCGGCTCTGCTGCTGCAATGCAGCACCACGCTGTCCTCTCTCCCTCCCTCCCTCTGTCTCTCACCCTTATCTCCCTGCCCTAACACACTACTGCTTCACTTTGCCTTGCTCCAGGGAGGGGGGGCTCTCAGCATGAACCACATCCGGAGCCTGCTGAGGTGTTTCATGTAAATAAGAGTGTAATGTTACGTGTGTGTGTGTGTGTGTGTGTGTGTGTGTGTGTGTGTGTGTGTGTGTGTGTGTGTGTGTGGTGTGTAAAGACGCAGAGATAAAACGGGTTAAATTGTGGGTACAAGCTATAAACTGGGGGTAAAATGCACTTTCTCCTGGGGTATCTCTACGGGTATATATCACGCAGCCTTGTCATGTTAAATCAATGGACTTCCATCTCCAGCAGAACTTTTTAATTTGTTTATTCAGGAAATCTATCAACTACAGTGTAGTTAAGCAGATAACTACAAAACGACGCCTCTGCTTAATGGTTTGAGATGCCATGGTTACACAGTGACTGACACATCAACATCAAAATATCTGCCTCTCTACGTTTCTCACTGTGTCTCCCTGCAGGCTGAGTGTTGGGCTGATTCTCCCTCTGATTGTCCATCTCATCTGTCCATTGGTCAGGAGGCTGAGTGGTCAGGTAAGCGGCCGTTCATCTAATGGCTGTTAAGAAAGTCTCCAATTTTACTGAATCATAATCCAAAAGTCCTCGCTTATTTCCTGATTTTTTTTTTAAAACAAACAGTTATTTCCCTTTATGCCTTTATTGGGGGTGTTGGTCCCTGTGGACGAAAGGGGTAGTGTTTCCAAGCAACAGAGTTCAGGCGTCAACCTCCGGTTCTGCCGAGTGAATCCAAGGCAGAAGTGTCTTAAAACCTGCATTCTCTCTCCTGACCACCAGGGGGAGACTCCTCTGTTTGTATAGAAGTCTATGCTTCATGTGTTAAAGCTGCAATCTCTCTCCTGACCACCAGGGGGAGATTCCTCTGGTTGTATAGAAATCTATGCTTTATGTGTTAAAGCTGCATTCTCTCTACTGACCATCAGGGGCGACTCCTCTGGTTGTATAGAAGTCTATGCTTCATGTGTTAATTAAAGCTGCACTCTCTCTCCTGACCTTCCAGGCGGCGACTGCTCTGGTTGTATAGAAGTCTATGAGAAAACGACTACTTCTGTCTTGATTTATAAATATGGTAACCTCTGTTTGTTGGTTGTGAAAAAACGAGATGGCGACGGCGAAATCACTGAACTGGAGGCTTCAAAACATCAGTCCACAAACCAATGTGTGACGTCCACTTCATACAGTCTATGGTAGACATGGACTGTACTGCAGCAGAGGTCTTTCCCCGCTCAGTCCTGGTTCTGGTTCTCCGTAACTCCCTTCCCTGGGCCCAGCAGTACGGCCTGGGCAGACCTGAATTAGTTACTGGAGAACCTGCATAATGTCGTCGGCACCGATTACAAGCATTAGGAACAACTATCCAGACAATCTTCTCGCTGATGGTTTGGTTTCCTTGTGTAGGTCACAGGTCAGAGGTCATATGGAGACATCAGTATTGAACTTTGTTTCATATGTCTTGGTGTCAAAACATACATGTACATTTACAGCCGTGATTTGATGGACTGACAGACTGAATGATTATAAAATGTGCTCGTCCCTCCACACTTCGACCCAAACCTCCCAGCCTTTCTCCAAATTAGATTTTCTCTTTCCAGTTTCTGACAAAGAGGGTTCTGAGTGGTCATCTCGACAGAAAGATAAAATCACTGTTGCTAAGTGATTTGTTTTTCTCCAGGAGAAACGAGAAACGAGAGAGACTCAAAGTAGTGGCTAATAATACCTCGATGGACATCTTTTCTGAAAGCTGTTATTGCGTAGCCACTACTTTCTGCTCACAATCCCATAATGCAATGTGTCAACATTTTATACATAAGGAAATTAGGGATGCACAGATCACTTTTCAGTCCCAACCAACACCGCTACCTGGGCTTTGGTATCAGTCGAAACCGAGCGCTGATCTGATACCAGTGTGGAGTTAAAACCTTTTTAACCCCAGCCAATTTAATGACGAAAATTGCAAATGGTTTGCATTCAACTAAATACTGAATATCTCCTAAACCCCAAGGTCTATTTGAATAATTGAAAAAGAAAACCCTTGTGAATATAGATAATAAGTTCATATGTTAGTGGTATATTAGTTTATGATAGTACACAGAAAAGGAACAAATAAAATATATATTAAAAATAAAAAATAAAAATATAATATCGTAACTATATTAATGAATGCTTATAAATTAATTGGATGTAACATACTGTAGCTATACGTGTTAGGAGTATATGTGCAAAGTTTGGGTTTGATTGAGTGAAGTTAAGTATTCTTTACAATTATTTTAGTTCAGGATTTTCAAGCGATCGTGTCTTACTCTGAAAGTTCCCTGAACGCAGCTTAACTTTTTGCAGGACATAAATGGCAATGTTGTGCGTATCTTGGCTTCTGGTTTCTGGTTGGTTTCTCAGTGGATTTCTCAGTGGAGTTATTGGTGGACTCAGAAGGCTCTAAGGATTCCAAAACTGTATGGTAATCCCGTGTAGCTTCATGCTATCAATATGAAATGGCATATTTTTAAAACTCAGGGTGCTCTCCCAAGTCACACGAGTCCCTTCGAGTCATACTTATGGTTTATGTTCATATTTATTGTGGAATAGTGTCATAAACATGTCACATTGACTTATATTGACTTGTAAGGGCAGGATGTGCCATTTTATGAAATGTTATTTATTCTAATGGTAAATCTGGTATCTAATGGTAATCTAAATTATTATTATAATGGTATCTGATACCAGATCTGACTCGTTGTCACCGATATCCGATGCAGCCATTGAGTCAGAGTCGCACCGCATATCCGATAACGCTATGAGTGCACATCTAACGGAAATGTGTCCGTTGTGTGACTCTACAGCGGTCAGTGATGATGATGCTAAAGGTTTTCTCAAGTGTTCCAAACCTTAATTCACGGCTTATGTACAACTCTAACTCACTGAGCGAGAGACTCGCGCCAAACGTCCATTTTCTACGTCTGACTCGACCACGGCGTTAGTGCAGAGAGTGAAAGACGGTGAAAACCATCTGAAGCATGTGAAGAGGCCTGCATATGGAATATGGATCGTATGAAAGAAGTGCTATGTTGTCTCGATGTGAATGATGCATCACCCTTTTCAACCTGGAGTCGAGTTTGGAGAGGTTTTGCAGCTTTAACACATGAAGCATATACTTCTATACAACCAGAGGAGTCGCCCCCTGCTGGTCAGTAGAGAGAATGCAGCTTTAACACATGAAGCATATACTGTACTTTTATACAACCAGAGGAGTCGCCCCCTGCTGGTCAGTAGAGAGAATGCAGCTTTAACACATGAAGCATAGACTTCTATACATCCAGAGGAGGATCAAACTGACGTATTTGATATTCTCTCTGGTGCTGAACTGCAGCTTCAGCCCTCATTCTTTTATTTTATTTGACTTCAGTTACAGAAGCTTTAATGAAAGAGTTAAACTGGACGAGCTCTTCAGTCTGAGTCATGTTTCGGATTATCATCTTTTTAATCAACTATTTTGTCACATTACAATAAAACATATCAAGTCAACACGAGTTGTGTGGTGTTTCATAAACTGTTGTCTGCATAGTCTTATGATCAGGTTATAATCGGCATATAAACCATAACAACAAAAAGGGATATGAGACACACATATATGACACACATCGTTAGTGGGATAACATATTTAATTCAGCATGTTTGAAACTGAAGAGACAGTTTAGTAGCTTTGTTCTCTGTGAAAAATCCCTTGGTTTCACTTTCATATTCCTTCTTTCATTTCTATTCCAACCTCGTTATTAAAGTAATACTATGAACCGGGTTGTTTATGTTAATAAAGTAATACTATGAACCAGGTTGTTTATGTTAATAAAGTAATACTATGAACTAGGTTGTTTATGTTAATAAAGTAATACTATGAACTAGGTTCCATCCATCCATTATCAGCCGCTTATCCGGGGTGGGGTCGCGGTGGCAGCAGGTTCAGCAGGCCGACCCAGGCTTCCCTCTCACCCGCAACACTTTCCCGAGGCGTTCCAAGGCCAGCCGGGAGATATAATCCCTCCAGCGTGTCCTTGGTCTTCCCCGGGGTCTCCTACCAGTTGGACATGCCTGGAAAACCTCTAATGGGAGGCGTCCAGGAGACATCCTGACTAGATGCCCGAACCACCTCAGCTGACTCCTTTCGACACGAAGGAGCAGCGACTCGACTCCAAGCTCCCTCCTGATGTCCGAGCTCCTTACCCTATCTCTAAGGCTGAGCCCAGCCACCCTACGGAGGAAGCTCATTTCGGCCGCTTGTATCCGAGACCTCGTTCTTTCGGTCACGACCCAGAGTTCGTGACCATAGGTGAGGGTTGGAACGTAGACCGACCAGTAAATGGAGAGCTTCTCCTTCCGGCTCAGCTCCCTCTTCACCAAGACGGACCGGTACAGCGCCTGCTTTACTGCTGCAGCCGCACCGATCCGCCTTCGATCTCCCGCTCCACCTTACCCTCACTCGTGAACAAGACCCTGATACTTGAACTCCTTCGCTTGGGGTAGGCAGTTTGTCCCCACCTGGAGGGAGCAATCCACCGGTTTCCGGCAGAGCACCATGGCCTCAGATTTGGAGGAACTAGGTTGTTTATGTTAATAAAGTAATACTATGAACCAGGTTGTTTATGTTAATAAAGTAATACTATGAACTAGGTTGTTTATGTCGTCTGCATGACACAACACTGTAAGAAGACGGACGAAGTATTTAAGATGATCTTTATTGTGGTCCGAGATGGACACACCATTGTAGTTTCACCGCTGCAGACAGACCGACGTCACTAACATGCGCCTGCCGTCGCGTCATAACTACGTCACTTTGTGAAATAGGAGTCGGATCCTCTAAACACCGCGGTTGTCTTTTCCTAACTCCTCATGAAGTCTCCTTCCCATCTTTCCTTAACCCCGTGACGTTTTTACAGAGGTTAAGGAAAAGTGCTTCGGGTTAGACGTTAGGAGGTCATTTTTTAACTATTCGACTGCAGCCAGACACTTCATCCGTGCTAGACGCGCCGGAGACGAGGAGGGGCTTATCATCATGAAAACGTCCACCATTGCAGAAATAACCGCTAGTTCTGCTTTATACTTGTTGTGGAAGTCCCACAAACGTCTGAACATCAAACGCCCTCGTGTCTGGGTTCATAATATTATCCGTGAATGAGGCAAACATTTTCATGTCGCGCCATTATCGTCATTCACGCCACCCAGCGGAAATGTGCGTTACTCGCATCCATACGTCTGTGCATTGACTGCATGTAATCTACTCTCAACGCTTCTGCTGTGAACGCAGCTTAACTCCAGACTTTGAGACTCTTGTCAGGAGCAAACATCCCCAGTTCTCCCAGTATGAACTCCTCTAGACTCGAACCATGTCAGTGTTACACCTCAGGTTGAAGTGAGTGCTGCTTCATGTTTTTCAGTATTTACCTACTGATATGGTAATCAGAAGAAAAGTTAATGTTGTATACTTGAATCTTTTTTTTAATTGCACTTTTTGTTTAATTTATTTTGAGTTTGTGGATAAAGCTGCTCCTCAACACACTGAATGTTTTCCATTGTGCAGCGTTGGTCATAGATTCAGTGAGTGAGTATTCTCAGCTATAGTTCTTTTTGGACTTTTTTTATTTCATGTTTGTGCATGAAAGCTGTTCATGCACAAACTGAAAAGGCTGACGTTACTGAATTGTTATGTATATTGTATTACCTTGCGTCCTTAAGATGCACTTTTGGGTTTTTAATCGACTATAAAAGGGAATATTTCTAACTAGTTTTTGTTCTTGCATTCTGTGATATCCTGTACTATCTCAGGTTCAAACTGCACCATCTTTTTATTAAATCAATTTGAGAAGTTGAAAATTTTCCTCGATTTGGGTCGTGGCTTGTCATTCAGGGCTGATGGTGGGTCTCGCACCCAGACCAGTTGAGAACCACTGGTCTACAGCACAGATTGAAATATGTGAACAACACAGACGGGCCTGTCTATGCTCTGGAGATACCGAGGGTGTGATCACAGCGGTAGGTTCATTGGCCCATTACCAGGACAACCGGGGAGCGTAAACAACAACACAAAGGCTCAGAAATAACATGTTTACTGGGGTGTCATATCATACCAATTTAACAGCCAGTAGGACTGGACCATATGGCTGAAATTCCCATCATGAACTTCTCAAGATTTCTTTTAAGGATAGATAAAATGTTTTCATGTGAAACCCTCCAGTGCAGTACAACAACACTTTCACAGGTTGTATATTGCCACAACTATTTAGCGAGTACTGAATGCTCGTGTTATCAGCTGAATCCCAAGCGGCCGCAGGTAAATGATCAAACCGTGACACCTGGTGCATTTTGTTTATCACGTCCTCTCCCATTCAGCCTGGATGGTAACCCAATTCAATCAAGAGTCCACTGGCATACAGAGGAGCCCTGGCATGCGAGGAGGCGCTCCAGGGAAAAGAGGCCACCGGGCAGACAGGAGGAACCAAGGTAAGTGGACGGAGCGGGGCCCGGGATCTTAAGCAGCACTGTTGCTCTTCGTGGGGGCCAGCGAGCCGCCATCTGGTCCAGGGCCGGCCGGGCCAGGAGACAAGCTCCCCTGACAGCATGTTTCCGCCATATGCTGCTGGAGCGTGCACACACGCACGGACTGGGCATGGCTGACCACGGACTGGGCATGGCTGACCACGGCATGAGGTGGTTTGGTATTTCTGTTCCGCGCCAAACTGAGCTGACCTATTCTGGTGTGGTCTGATTCGCAGGGATAAACGCCACAGAGGAGATGACCGCTGAGGGTTTGATCAAAAGAAAGGAAATCAGAGCGGCTAGAGACACTACCTGAGGGGGCACGGCTAACAGAACCTGCTCGGGCCCAATGATTAGAAAAGAAGGATGAAGGATTGTGAAATAAAACAACGTTTGAAACCAACACCAAAATCCCAACATGGCCATCCATAGACACTCAACACAGCACTGAACAAGAAGGGCTTTGGTGAGGCAGGTAACTAAGAACCAATGGTCACTGTAACTGGGCTGAAGTAGGGTCGATTTCCGGTTCTGCCGGTACCGTGCGGTGGACGAGTTAATACCTTTGACTTGATGCAAACCGGCTGAATCGGCGTGTCATTATGAAACGTTCTGGCAAATAGAAAAGTTTATTTATTAGGGCAAGAAAAAAATGAACTGCCGGCAATCAGATTTAGGCCAATCGATTTCTGACCCACTAGCCCGGCTGGCAAGTAAAACAAAACAACGAGTGTGTGATGATGAGTATGAAAAGGCTGCCGAGTCAAGTGCGACATCTTGTGGTAAAACAAAATTGGCATAACGATCCAGTCAGGTTTTTGGCTCAACTTGATGTCACCGGTTTGAGAATGTTTATGCTAAACAGAGTTTCTTCAGCCGAGAGGAAGAAGCAGCCAGATATACACACGACGAGTCTGCAGCCAGCAACTATAGAGGGTTGAGCAGCGACTCGCATACAACTGAACACTGCTGTGCACTCTTTGGGCCGGAGTCGGCTGGAGCCCGAATGCCACCAGATAACTACTTTCATTTGTCGCTGACTGGTGGAAGGAAAACCTACGTGAAAGCTGGGAGTGTGATGAGTAACATGACACGCGGCTCAGCCGTGTGTGTCAAGTTGTTCTAGTAAATAATATAAATAGAGATGACAAATAATTCATTCATTCAAATGAATCGTGAATGAAAAGTGTATAAGGGCTTAGGACATGATGATGGCCCGGCTCTGTTGTGGCTCAACACGTTTTGGGTTAATACCATTTAATACACAGATTTGGTGCAAAGTTTTAAATGTTTGACCGTTCAAGAAGGATAACAAGGTAAACCTCCAAACAACGTCCAAAATACCAAATAAAGACACCAAGACCTTGCAGAACAACGTAGAAAAATCCATGCTGTGATTTGGAATGACACCTTTCTACATTTGGAGATTTCTGTAACTGCAAACATTTTGCCGATTGGATAACGAGCGCTTCTGTTCTGGAAACTGCTCAGAATCTTCATGTTTCATGAGGCTGTGCATGTCCAAGAGGTCACGACAGGTCATGTTATACAGTGACTGCTAGTTTCAAACAATGGTCTCACTACTGACATCGTCACACATGAATATAATGGGGCTCATTGGAGCCACAAGAGTCTCAGCTTTCCATTCCAATTTATGCAATTCCAAGACTGTTTAGGGAGCCCCGCTGTGCAGAGATATTCAAATGCACCATTTTTAGAATAGGCCAAAGTAACACATGTATACTACATGCAAATGAATGCATGTTTTGTTTGTCCCCAAACTGCATGTGATTATGATAAGTGTGCATTCTGTGAAGAGGGGCCTAGTTTCATATGATACCAGCTTGAAGGCTCTACAGCCTCTTAAAGGCAGTAACGCTCTCAGAGGGTTAAATAAACTGCTGCCGCCGTGTGATTAACAAAGCTTTACATTACATTAGGCGGCATGGCAGCATGTTACCAACATGATTGAGAGTGAATAATGATATGCCCTTGGCTCCAACTTAGTCCAAATCCTAAATCATGTGCGACAAGCGATGTGAGACAGATGGACGGACAAACGGGTCCTATTCCCTCCACCGCGGAGGGGAATGTGAATTAGCTTCCGTCTGCTGGGATGAAGTAGCTGAACAATATGCACCGACTCGCGGCAGGGTCACTGGACATGGCTGCCCGACATTTAGGGAACGCCATAAAGGACAAACACATGAACATTTAACACGAGCAGATCTGCTCAAACTTCTGGAAAAGACACGTGTCTTTTACTTGCTCACAAGTTTGACCGTGCTGCTGTAATAAGGATTCCTTTATCAGCAAAAAAAACCTATCAGCTGTAACAACTTGATATATCATGATTTACATAATAGTACTCGAATGGAAACTCGCCGAATAAGAGACAGAGAAGCTAAACAGATAGATAAGATAGAAAAGATAGACTGCAAAAACAAAGACAGAAGGCAAACGTGTGTGTGTGTGTGTGTGTGTGTGTGTGTTAGAGGGATATTTCCAGAGCTTGTTGTATGTGCAGACAGAGACGTACACACACGGTTCCGCGCGACAGATCGGCTTTTATAGTCCATGGGATTTTATAGTGCACACGGCGCTGAAGAGCACACACCCCTCTGGTGGCACTAAGCTCATTTCAGCCTCTCTGACAGATTTATGGCATTCCCATCACCTCATACGTCTGAATGTGTGTGTGTGTGTGTGTGTGTGTGTGTGTGTGTGTGTGTGTGTGTGTGTGTGTGTGTGTGTGTGTGTGTGTGTGCGTGTGCGTGCGTGCGCGCGCATTGTGTTCAACTTGACGCCTCAGAAAGTCCTGTCACAGTTGGCCAGGTGCCAACCTCAGAAAAGTTGGCAAGACAAGACTGCAGTGCTCTGCACAAACCAGTGGCATCTCTCTCACACACACACACACACACACACACACACACACACACACTGCAGAGCTGATGAGATTCTTGCTGAAGAATAGATGGTTGTCCAATATTGTAGTAGTGCGCCATTATTTCTCAGGTCTGAGCTACAACACAGTGTGTGGGTCACTGCTGGAGAGAGAGCGAGAGAGAGAGAGAGAGAGAGCTTCCATCAAACCTCCGTAAGTGAACAGGAATTCATACAATATGTACGCATTCATACACTTATTAAAGCAAAGCTTACATGTTTAATTTCTTTCCTTTCTTACCAAGAGTGAGATGATACGATTGTGAATCCTCTGTCTGTCTATGCATTAGGTACAGAGTTAAGAGTCATGGTTACTCTAAATCTCATTAAGGAACTTTGTAGTTTTTAGAAGAAGTAGCATGGTGTAGCTAATTCTTGGTGAAAAGGGTTCGAGGTTCCCGGGTGCGTTTTCCAGCTAGCTACCTCCAACTGGACAAAATAACCTGTTAGCTTGTGTCGTAGCATCTCATAGCCGCCCGCTGAGGGGGAGGGACTCTCCAACGTGACTTTGAGGTACCGTTTGGTTTAGAAATGCATTACAAGCCTCTGAGTGTCTGACAGAGGAGCTGTGCTGCCTACTGCCCAGGATGTTTATCAGGTATTTATCGGCGGCCGTCTCCGTCCAAGCAGCACTTGAACATTGTTCCAAATCAGACATTTTGTTTTGTTTTTAAAGAGAGATTGTCGATTTCTGAGCGGGTCTTTCCCGCATTTAAAAAACCCTGAATTTTGGAGGGAAAAACGTAGCAGATGTGCATTTTCTGGCTGGCTAGCATATTAGCAGTTAGCCAGCTACGGTTGTTTACCAACTAGTTGTCACCAAACTTCTGGAACCACCTTCTTTTTTTTTTAAGTGAAAAACTGTGACCACACAAACTGCACAGAAGTGACTCAGCAACTTAAAAGTCAGAGCTCGTCTCCTTCTTTAATAGACGAGTGAGGCTGGTGATGAGACTAAAGAACAATTCAGCCAACAACACAAAAGGCTGCCTGGAAATGTGACTCTCCTCCAATCCGCCTTCGTAATGACTTTGGGGTGCTGCTCAGCGCACCAGCACCACCACCACCACCACCACCCTCAACACCACCAGCACCACCACCATCAACACCAACAACACCACCGCCAACAACATCAACACCACCAACAACAACACCCGCCCTCCCCCACCCCCAAGTTCAGGATGGAAACACGCCCCGGGCTCTTTGATAGGGCGAGAAAGGAAAAAATGGGACATGAAAAGAAGGTGAGCCAAAGACAGGGTGAGGGACGAGAAGAAAGGGGGTGAGTTAGTGGCCTCCCTTGGTATTCACAAAGACTCTCTGCAATTAAAGCGGTGGATTCAGAGCCAGGGAAACTTCCTTGAAGGTCTTGGCAGTGACTGGGAGGCTGTGCCTCCTTCACGCCGACACACACACACACACACACACACACCATCCCATGACCCCCAGCCAACCTCCGGCAGCCTCCAGTTATCTCACATGAACACACGCCTCCCTACCTGAGCCTACGCCCGCCTGCACCAACCCACAGCGACTGACTCATTTAGGAACACAGTCTTCATTTAGCACAGCTGCCTGGTAACGAGTCGGTATTTTCTGCCTCCGGAGCAACATGAAGTCTGTGGGAAGTAGAGTCAGAACCGCTAGCGCTGCTAATCTTCACGCTATTGTTGGTGTTTCATTTAATTTTCACTTTCAATTTAGTAATTTTAGTCACGAGATATTCATTCAATTTAATTCTCAATTATTCACTGGCAGAATTAGTCTGCGATTTGAAATGAGCTGATGGAAATATACTGTAACCAATCAGTTGAACTGTAATGTAGACCCTCATTATGTTAAGTTCGAATTCATTAAGCGGCAGCATGTCGGGCAGACTGCAACACCACGACACCATCGGAGCAAGAAGCAGGAAGAGAGCCCGTCTTTACAGGTTCTGCACTACCAGGTGTGTCTGCCGTAACATTTGATTGAATGGAAGCCGCAGTTGTCTAACCCGGCAGTCCCAGCTAGACCGCGAAGAAGAGGGCCAACATGCCAAACTCAAGGCTCAGGGCAAACAAGGCTGTCCACAAATCGATGGGTCCACTTCTTACATTCAGTCTGTTAGCACCCTCATAGCAGAGTGCGCTACTTAGTTTAGTAATTAGGTACATAAATAGAAAATAAAACCAGACTACAATAAAAGACACTGCTCGGCTTCTTATGCCGTGTTCGGTACGAGCACAACTGAATAGGCATTTTTCTAATGTTATATCCTCTATAAAACAGGGATGTGGAATTCGTTACAGAATGCCAGCCAGCAGATTTTTCTTTCCTAATTCAAACAGTTGTTCCTCGTGTCCTGAGGGCTAAGGGGGACGTCATCTGATAATTTGCATTTATGTGGCATCAGCAGTCCCCAATTTCAGAGTGTCTGCAAGTTGCTCCAAGTCAAATAACTTCCTAAAGCCAGCAAGAATTAAATAGATATATATAAAATAAAAATAAACATATTTTATCCAATTTGCATGATTTGTATGAAAAATCTGTTTACCGAGACAATGTCACATTTCTAAGCCTTACATTTGAGAACTCAGAGCCTGCATTAAACACCATTGCTTTATACAAGTGCTTACATATATAAATAATAAATGCCTGAATACATAAATCATCCAAAGGTCTTGTACAAAGTGCAGCCAGAGGCACCGAGTGAACACAAGGACTGCCAACTGATTGGGGTTATTTTGTGGCCGGAGTTGCGGCACCGCTGGAAACAGGGTTGGATTATACGTTATAATAGGTCTGGTAATGGCTGGCAATCACTCGCGACCGAGCAAATCACCACTTTTACTTTCCTTCAAAATGCAAGTGGAAGAAAAGTTCTGTCAAAATAAAAAAAAGCTTTTCTCCTTGAATAAGTCACACAAAGCGGATGATTCTAAGAGAAGGAAAAACTGTCTGCAAATAGTTCAATGACATCGGATGAAGACAGGAGTGCCGAGTATCTTTTGATTCATCCCTTTTTGAGGAGATTATGTTAAGTTGCGTCATGGTCAACATATATATCCATAAAAAACAGACGTCAGTAAGTCGCTAAACGAGCACTAAGGAAACAGAACATCCTTGACTCCGAAGCGGCTCCACTTATTTTATATTTCAGACACAGCCGGCCGCTGTGCTTCTGCTCTCACGGCCGTCACGGTCAAGCTCACGGCAGGTAGTCAGAATATGAGGCGCAGGTGTGGGGAACAAAACAAAAAAAAGGGATCTGTGCACATGAATCACCCGAACGAGCCAGAAGTAGCATTTCATTTGTCCAGGTTTTCAAGACAATGAATGAGAAATGAGAATGAAATGAATGAAGGAAAATTACTTTTGTCTTTCTGCGAGTTGAATTAGAGCGTCTGCAGCCGGACTCACGGCATCTAACGAAGGAAAGAGATACGCCACAAATGAGACAGTGACAGCTTACTGTTGGCAAAGACATCACATCTCTCTCTTCACGGTAATACGTAGGGTTTCTTCACATTTTCTGGGAGGTCTGGAAGGATCCATCACATCAGGCAATGTCCCATTACACCTTCCTTGTAAGACAAATTTATATCTGAGGCATGTTGGAGACTCGGAGTCCAAGTCAGGGATCTCCCATCCCTCCCCACATTACCACAGTCACTATCTAAAAGAGGCTAACATCCAGCGAGAAAAAATATATAGTATCTTGGAATCTAGCAAAGATATTTGTCGTTCAAACTTTTCTCCTCAACCCGATCGCTCATGTCACAAACGAAAATGTAAGACTGTAAACATGATTACTTCACCTGCTCACAGTAACGTCACGATCACCTTCATCAGTGGGGAATGGGAGGTAGCGATCAAAGCCACGACCCGTATGCAAACCTTCCTACTGTCGCTCTGCAGCCCCTTTCAGACACACACTCTTTAGGTTGATCGGTTCTGCCAAGTGAAGCCGATTTGGAAGTGTCTTACAGCTTCATTCTCTCTAGTGTACACCAGGGGACGACTCCTCTGGTTGTATAGAAGTATATGCTGCATGTGTTAAAGCTGCATTCTCTCTCCTGACCACCAGGGGCCGACTCCTCTGGTTGTATAGAAGTCTATAAAGCAGGTTTTGCTTTAGGCCAGGGCTACACGGTGATTGCCAGAGACGTATACAGCGTCTCTATATCACTTCTGCACATTCCAAATATGGTCACTTCCGTTCATTGATTGCAGAGGGTGACGTCACCATGACTTCGTATAGTCGCTGGTAAAAGACAGCGCCATTTCCACTTCTGAATTGTATAGTTTTTAATGAGATTCATAGTAGGGCTGTGCGATTTTTCATATACCGTCATACCGGTCACCGCGCTTTGGCAGGCAACAACATTTAACATTCACAGCTTGAAGCTGAAGGAGCAGCGGACGGAGCTACTTAGCTCTCATGGAGACTCAGTTGACTTATGGTTTGAAGGGAATGACATCGTCAACATGCATGCTGGGTAAATTACTTTGCCAAAATGCCCGCCCACACAGGAAGACTATGGCGGGCTTTACCCAGAATGCATTTTGTCGATGTCATTTCTTTGAAACCGTGAGTCAACCTCTATCCGTGAGACATAAGTAGCTCAGACCGCTGGACACGCAGCTGTGACTGTAAACATGAAATGTTGCTGCCTGCCGAAGAATGACAATAGTCGTTACGGCTGCGCATGCGCCACCAGTATGAAGGGATATGAAATAACTACATTCCCCTGGGTCCTAAATCCCTCCAGGTTTAGCTTCCTAACACGACCTATGTACCAACGTACAAACAGCTGCTGGCCAGTTGCGAGCGAGTGGTGAATAACGATGGCGGGCGGTCCTTTTCGGCGTCAATAAATTAATGTGTTTATTCGGAAAAAAAAATACCGTGATATACCGTGAAACCGCCAGAATCCTACAAAATACCGTGATATGGATTTTTGGCCATACCGCCCAGCCCTAATTCATAGTCTTCATAGAGCATGTAAATGATGAAGTAAACACATTATGGCATCTATCAAATTACAGAATTCAATCATGAAAGATCTTATGCAGTCCGTGTATCCACTTAAAAAACCCAAGTGCAGTTCAGCCCCTATCTAAGGCTGACTGTCTTAAACCTTTCCGGCCCATGAGCCAGATTTAATCATCTGAGTCTCACCCTGGGACCCCGGGCTCATTAAAATGCACCGGGAAAACTTGTGTCGTGTCACCAGAATCAGGTCGTCTCTCCGCTCCCGGTTTTAAAAAACCTCTGCGCTCGACTGCGAGCCGGAGAGGCCCCGTCTCCTGATAAAGGCCTGCGAGTTCAGCCGGAGTTCACTCCACCTTCAGATTTCTTTTTTTTTAAGTTGTTAACCTATGAGAGCCCGGTCACAGTCTGCATCAATAATGCAGAGACCACAGCTGCTAACATGTCAGCCTTTAGAGGGCTCTGCCCGGCAACACAGCGCCAAAACAAAGGCAGCGGAAGACGTCTCGGACCGGCACCATGAGAACAAGAGCGCAAAAAAAAAAAGCCAGGATTGGCGACCCCCAAACCAATGGGTGACGTAACGCTGACGGCGTCCCCTTCTTACAGTTTATGGTTCCATCCCATAATGACAGGTTATTAGAGCCTCTCCTGTTTTATACCCGTGGTTGTTGGATCATGGTCAGGGCTGGCTGACGCTATGCTGTGATGCTATGACGCTATATCTGCGCTCCAGAGGCGGGACTTAGCGAAGCACAAGTAGCGCGTACTACGTCCACCTCACACAAACAAACACACACACACCTTTCCTGTAACTCATCTCACAATGTCTCAAAATGCTTCAGGAATCCGAAGACGACGCTCATTTTAACTGATCGAGATGTTGACTGTTGAAACTATCTTCTATAGTTTTGAATGAGATTCATAATTTGCAATGCTACATGTGAAAAAAGCATATAAATGTTTAATTTGAGTCGAATGGAAAAAGCTCTCTCTCTCTCTGCAGGAACTGAATTGAATTATTAAAGCACTACTTAGGCTTTGTGGTTAAATGAAGCTATACAAACAAGGGGGAGCTTTATCAAAAACATTCGAGCAGTAAGTGAATTCTCCCCGACAAAAAAAACAGTTTAAATGTCATCTGGGAAACACGCTTACAACCTTTTAATCCTTACGGCCCCCTATAATAGGGAGCTGAAGTTCAAGTTCATGTGTTCACATAGTGTTAATAAAGGTGTTCATTTTATGAATCAATAACGAATATGATGATGCCATGTACCATATTAAACAGCAAATCCTGGGCTACAAGACTAAGTAATCCATTTAAACATGCTGCAAACACACAACTCAACAACCAATGCCAAACAAAATCAAATATTTTGATGAATTCTTTTTTTTTTTATACAAAAATTACTAAATATATTCCACGTTTGCAGCTCCCATATCCGCTAGCATTATGCTACACACGAAGGCCAGCTTTACGCCCACAACCTACGGATTCATTGATTTCATCCAAATATGACCTGCAGATAACATAAACGCAGTCAGTGTAGCAGAACTGATGGAAGAGCACAGGGACAGAATCAACTTCTTATTTATTCATATACATCTTTCAATTGAACAGTAATGTTATATTCATACATTAATATTGTTTCTCTTCACTGTAATATATGTAATTATGATGTACATTAAATCCATTTAATTTGGTTTTATTTATTGGCCTAAAACAGTCTTAGAGTTTTAGACTAAAAATAAATATCAGAATAAACTTTAAAAACCCAACATGTATGTAACCGTTGCTAACTCCTTTTTAAATGGGAACTACGGCCCAAAAAAATCATACATGTTATTCCTACCTTCCAAAAGAATCCCAGAAATATTATTAAACATGAACAACTCTCACACAAATCCCAAAACCAGCATGCTAGAACTCAAATGAGTGATATCATCAAGGGCGTAGCTACTACATAGAACGCCGAGGCCAAGTACACACGTTTCCATTTAAAAACGCATATCTTTTGCTACGTTTACACTAAGCGTCCACACCAGGCCGGAGTTTTAGAGCACCGAAAACGGATCCAGAAGACGATACCTTTGAAAACGCTCCAGAGGACGATACGTCTAAAAACGCTCCAGAGGACGGATATTTTTCTGAAAGCAAGGCATCAAAAAGCGTTGTTTTAGCATTGGTATCCGTTATTCATTCCCATGTTCTTACAAGCCCACTATTTCTACTATTGTGACTGACGACTGATTTCTCTGAAGTGTACGAGAAGCGCCCGGTAGAGGCAAACGGGATCGCTGCCGTCCTGAAACCTGCTGAATGTCTCTGAAAGCCGCTCCGTGTTTCCTGAGTGGTGATTAACTCTCACGCAGGACTTCCGCAGCACAGAAGAACACATCATGTTTTGGCAAATCTCTTCTTTGATCAACTTATCACGGTGTGCCAACTGGGGTTTAAAAATAAAACCATGCGTTCCTCTGAGGGTTCCCGCCAACACTTTGATCAACATTTGACGAGCACAACATTATTCCGGATGCATTCGGTCGGAACTCAGCGAGCTGCCCGAGAAAATTGTGAAATTGTAATGAAAATGTTAAGAACCTATTCCTTTCTGGAGTGAGAAACGTCTTGCTTGTAGTGCTTTTCAAAGGATATGGATTTTGTTCTGGTTCTTTTAATGGATTGCCAAATAACTTAAAAAGGAAATGTGGTATCAAGCTGTTTCTCCAAAAAGAAATCCCAAGTTGATGCAGAAGATTAGACCGAGAAAACGGAGCTGGTAGCGTAAAAATAATGAACTTTTCGTGATTAATTATACAGCAGCGCCAACGATCAATTCCACATGATTACATGAAGGGAAACGGCTCCGAGGAGAAAAACTGTTCAACCGACTCTGAACGAGGCGCTTTGGGGTTTTCTGAGGCGGCTACCGCTCTTAAAGCCACACGTTTTACATCATTTTTACATACCAGACAGTATTTGTTCAAGGAGACACACACTCTTCCGTGAACATAATCCAGACAAACACACACACACACACACACACACACACTGGTGCAGACTGGCACTCGTCTTTGCCCTTCGCGCGCTGTCGCTCCACCGACACAATACCGTGGCATTTTCTGGCGTGTCACATGAGCTCGGAGACAGACAAGGCTGTATTATCAACAACTGGCTGGAGCTGTGTGTGTGTGTGTGTGTGTGTGTGTGTGTGTGTGTGTGTGTGTGTGTGTGTGTGTGTGTGTGTGTGTGTGTGTGAGAGAGAGAGAGAGAGAGAGAGAGTTCAGGTTGAGGGTGAGTCGTCAGCGGCAGACAAGTCCAGTCAAGTCCACCGCCTCCCCCTCTGTCTCACACACACTCGGCCTCTCGCCTCGGGAGGTGAGAAGCCGCTAATTGGCAAAGGGTGAAACACACACACACACACACTAGAAGGCAGAAACAGAACGCTAACGGACAGATGGACGTCTGGCTCTGAGAGGAGCCAGTAGACGGTAGTCCCGTCTCCGGTTAATAAATCTGCTCGCTGACTTTCTCCTCAACTTTCCCACAAAGTTATTATTATTAGACGCCACCACCGCGGTTTAGCCAGCGCACACCAGAGCTGACTTTAAAATGCGGGAGAAGCTCACCTCTGTGTGCGCATGTGTGTGTGTGTGTGTGTGTGTGAACAAAGGTTGAATTAAACAGTGAGTTGCACATGAAATCTGCATATAAATGTTACAAGGTTAATGCACACATTGTCTTCTATTTACTAGTTTGTGTATCTACTTTACATCTACTGTTGTTGATGCTCGTACCCAATCAGCTCATGCTAATCACTAGCATGTTGACTTGTTATTTGTATAGTATTGTTGGGGGAGGGGGGGTGTAATTATGAAGCTGTGTTTCAACCAGTAGAGGGCATAATCTTTTACTAAAATGTCAAGATTTGAACCCAATTCAATCAACAACACGACAACGGACCATTAAAGTCACGGATCGGATCACAAAAAGAAAGAGAGAGCAAAAAAAGGGCCGCAGACTCAGGTTTACCTGCAGCTCAAGGTCTGCACCAGGCAGCAGGCTGACTGAGGGGACGCTAAATCATGAATATAAAATAATAATACTTTAATTGTATATAGCGCTTTTCTGAATACTCAAAGATGCTTTACATAGGACAGAGACAAACAGAACCAAAGAAAAATAGAAAGACAAAAGAGCAAACAAAACAAATGAACAGAACATTTTTGGTACAAAAGAAAACTGTAGAAGCTGCAACGGAATGAGTCATGTAGTGGAGGGTAGGGAGCAGGGGTTAGCAGGTGAAGGGTAGGAAGCAGGGGTTAGCAGGTGGAGGGTAGGGAGCAGGGGTTAGCAGGTCATTTAGGAAGCAGGGGTTAGCAGGTGAAGAATAGGAAGCAGGGTTTAGCAGGTGGAGGGTAGGGAGCAGGGGTTAGCAGCAGGTGAAGGGTAGGGAGCAGGGGTTAGCAGGTCATTTAGGAAGCAGGGGTTAGCAGGTGAAGGGTAGGGAGCAGGGGTTAGCAGGTGGAGGATAGGGAGCAGGGGTTAGCAGGTCAAGGGTAGGGAGCAGGGTTTAGCAGGTGAAGGGTAGGGAGCAGGGGTTAGCAGGTGAAGGGTAGGGAGCAGGGATTAGCAAGTGGAGGGTAGGGAGCAGGGGTTAGCAAGTGAAGGGTAGGGAGCAGGGGTTAGCAGGTCAAGGGTAGGGAGCAGGGGTTAGCAGGTCAAGGGTAGGGAGCAGGGGTTAGCAGGTCAAGGGTAGGGAGCAGGGGTTAGCAGGTGAAGAATAGGAAGCAGGGTTTAGCAGGTGGAGGGTAGGGAGCAGGTGTTAGCAGGTCAAGGGTAGGGAGCAGGGGTTAGCAGGTCATTTAGGAAGCAGGGGTTAGCAGGTAAAGGGTAGGGAGCAGGGGTTAGCAGGTAAAGGGTAGGGAGCAGGGGTTAGCAGGTCAAGGGTAGGGAGCAGGGGTTAGCAGGTCAAGGGTAGGGAGCAGGGATTAGCAGGTGAAGGGTAGGGAGCAGGTGTTAGCAGGTCAAGGGTAGGGAGCAGGGGTTAGCAGGTCATTTAGGAAGCAGGGGTTAGCAGGTGAAGGGTAGGGAGCAGGGGTTAGCAGGTGAAGGGTAGGGAGCAGGGGTTAGCAGGTGAAGGGTAGGGAGCAGGGGTTAGCAGGTGAAGGGTAGGGAGCAGGGGTTAGCAAGTGGAGGGTAGGGAGCAGGGGTTAGCAGGTGGAGGGTAGGGAGCAGGGGTTAGCAGGTGAAGGGTAGGGAGCAGGGGTTAGCAGGTGGAGGATAGGGAGCAGGGGTTAGCAGGTGAAGGGTATGGAGCAGGGGTTAGCAGGTGGAGGATAGGGAGCAGGGGTTAGCAGGTCAAGGGTAGGGAGCAGGGGTTAGCAGGTGAAGGGTAGGGAGCAGGGGTTAGCAGGTGAAGGGTAGGGAGCAGGGGTTAGCAGGTGAAGGGTAGGGAGCAGGGGTTAGCAGGTGGAGGATAGGGAGCAGGGGTTAGCAGGTCAAGGGTAGGGAGCAGGGGTTAGCAGGTGAAGGGTAGGGAGCAGGGGTTAGCAGGTGGAGGATAGGGAGCAGGGGTTAGCAGGTGAAGGGTATGGAGCACAGGTTAGCAAGTGAAGGGTATGGAGCAGGGGTTAGCAAGTGAAGGGCAGGGAGCAGGGGTTAGCAGGTGAAGGTGAGTTTGAAGAGGTGTGTTTTGAGGGCTTGCTTGAATGAAGATAGGGTAGGAGCCTGACAGATGTGGATGGGGTTCCAGGGTGCAGCAGCTGAAGGCCCTGTCCCCCCAGGTCTGGCGCTTGGTCCTGATGGTCTTCAGAGTGTTTGTACCGGCGGACCTGAGGCAACGGGTTGGGGCGTGGAGGTCTGAAAGGTAGGGAGGGGCCAGGTTGTTTAGGGCTTCGTAGGTGGGGAGTAATATTTTAAAGTCTATCCTGTACTTGACCGGGAGCCAGTGGAGGTTGCGTAGGACCGGGGTGATGCAGTCATAGCGGCAGGTGGAGGTGAGCAGTCGAGCGGCAGAGTTCTAAACATATTGGAGTTTGAGGATTTTGTTGGGAGATCTGGTGAGGATGCTGTTGCAGTAGTCAATTCTGGAGGTTATGAGGGCATATATATATATATATATATATATATATATATATATATTATATATATATATATATATATATCATAACTTTGACCATGTGAAGTGTCAAGGGTCAAATATGCATCCCAATGACCATCCTCCTCATCTTAAACGAAGTGTTTTATTAAATGATTATTATTATAACATGAGCATGTGTAGGGGTTCCACAGTTTAACACACAGCTCTGCACCACCTCGCCGCAGGTGAAGCCGCGTCATCAGATGCAGCGTGTGCCTTATTTGCATAGAAACGCCGGGTCCCCACTAACACGTGAGCCTCCCAGCTAGCTGTTCATCAGCAGACGACACCAGGCAGACTACTGTGTGTGTGCGCGCGCGTGCCCGCCCGTCCGGTGGATGGGTGGGAGCTAGCCTGCTTACTTATCCCCACGTTAGCTTAGCGCTGCTTTCTGGCGCAGCTTGGAAACAGCTCAACTCCTCAACAGCAACTTCCACCACGCACACGCGCACACGCACGCACCACCCCCACTAGCGAGCAGACACACCAGCTAGCATCACCAGAACACAGCCGCCTCCGGCACAGCAGGAAGTATAACACACAAACACGCACGCACATGCAGGTAACTGGGGCTCGCGGGCGTCCTACCTGTTGACGCTCACGCGCTGAGCCGCCGCTCCGCGTCTGAAGGCTGCGCTGTGTCGCGTGACGTCACGTCAGCTGCTCAGCGGCTCAGTCTGGGAGGAGCGGAGGAGGAGCGGCGGCGCTTTGGCGACACCTGCAGGCCGCGTTCCGCATAGCAGCCTCAAACTGTTCAGCACTATTATTAATACAAAGGTGCTTCTCTTCAAATCCAGTTGTTTTCTGGGACAAACAGAGAAATACAACTAATTGTAAATAGAGCCATTAGAGTACAAATGATACAATAGTTTAAATCCCAGTCTATAATACAATAAGGAGTCAGACATCATGAGGGGTCCCGGGACAGAGGATGTCATGTGTACAGATTGTAAAGCCCTCGAGGCAAATTTGTAATTTTGGCTACACAAAATAAATTGAATTGAATGTAACGCAGAGCCAGATCACAGAGGGATTTAAAGTCATTTAATAGAACCTTGAAATGAATTCACGAGTCTGTGATGTCAGGACAAACTTCTTCTGTGATACTTCAGCATACATGCTGCGTGTTATGAAAGACCGCCAACCCTTCACGCCCTCTTCCATCAGCCGATAGCGGCCTTCTGACCCTCAAACTGGCTCTGCTTCACCTTCACTACTTCTCTTCTTAAAAAGATTCCTCCTCTGGTGAAAAAAAAATATTTTCTATGTACATTTTTATTTCACTGCCATTTATTTCTCTTTATTGTTCTTCATTATTACTGTTATTGCATTGTTGTGAACCACTTTGTAATGTTAAGAAAAGTGCTATATAAATAAAGTTGATCATCACCATCATGCGCGCATGCCATCAAAACGTCATGCTGGTTTAATCCCATTTCATCCTCATCTTTTATTTACAGTTTTAATGTGTTTTTCTTAATGTTTATACTGGGTGCTCATGCTTTTATTGTCCTCAGGACGTGTTAAACATGTTTATTTCAGAACTCACTTTCTTCCAATAACGTCCTCTGACGACAATATGATCTGAAAGGAGTAAAGCCAGCCGAGTTATTGATCACAAAACTTTATTTAAAATGTGTACGTACAATATATTACATTATTTACTATTTAAAGCGTGTGCAAAGTGTTTCTCAGGATGTCAGAGCTGTCGGCCTGTGACGGCACACGGCTTCAGATCAATCCTCTACGAGGAGGAAACCAGTGCTCCCAGCGAGTGGCACCAACAGGTCAACAGTGATGAAGGTTACGTGCGTTTCCCATGATACTCCATTTCCAAAACTGATTATGGATGTGAAGCAGTTTTGGCCATTTTCCCCGGAGCCAGAAGAGGACGCAGGGGGTGATGTTCTGTGACTGGAGGCGTGACGCCTCCAGTCACAGAACATCACCGCTGGGAAGTCAATATGTGGCGCTGCCGACAAAGGCTGCTGTGCAGGCGGGCGCCGCGAGACGAGGACCATTGGCATAGAAACCACTCAGGTACTGAAGATGAGGAACATGTGATGACATGTAGACAAACCTAAAGAGCTGCTGGTTTAAAAGAAGGAGGAAAAAGGGAGTCTTTAAATGTCATGTCGTCTTGTTAAATGACTTAATGAGGGTCGAGACCCAGAGGCCAGCTCAAAGTAACGCATCCCGACTGGCAGTCTGGCAGCGACGCTGCTTGGGACGATACCGGATGCGGAGTAAAGGGACATTTCACAGAACTAATAGCTTGTCACAGCGGTGCAGGCTGATTGGGAGCCACTCGGAGCAAAACATTCGGCTTTGGGCGCCAAAACGGGATGCAATCGTTTATTTATTTATTTCAGACGGGCAGTGGAAGGCTTTTCTTTGATCCATAGCAGTTTGCCTCTCTTGCTCGCCTCGTCCGTCTCGTGAGGAGCGTCCAGCCAGCACGAGGCGGTGGAGTCGGGTCAGACTCAAGGCAACGACTCAGCGGTCAGCTGAATAACAAGACTTCCACTCGTCTCCGACTGGACGAGCAGCAAGCCGGCGTGTCGGCCTGCAGAACTGGGCTTGAACTGAACGGGCAGCTTCAGGTAGTGCTGTGCCCTGGCGGGGACAGAAGGATCAATTTCAAATGTGAAGCACGATTACACAACATGAACGGCATCAGAAACCTGCATTGTCACATAGAACCTCCTTTATGAATGGAGAGGCGGCCGATGGCATGCAGCTTAAAGCTACGGTACTCCAGTATAAGCGTTCATCTTTACAGCTGGACTCACCTCAGGGAGTATTTGGAATGCTTGATGTGGAACGGCGCCGTTGGGTTTACAAATTTCAGCTGCAAGTCAATTAGAGAAGCCACACATCAAATACCAAATCCATGCAAAGCTCATGACAGCTGTTAGGGGTTACTACATTCATCATTTAGTACAAAAAACACCAAGACAGTCGTGCACTTTGTAATGGCAATATTGAATACAATGAAAACACAATGCAAGCTAGCATCTAAAATAATAAAAATGTCCAGAAACAACTCAAACTAGAACCCTTTAAAAAAAAAAAAAAAGGCCCTCGCTTTAACGGGGCTCGTCTTGGTCTGGGATAGAAAGTGCTTCATATGGACACGTTGCTCTTCAGTGAGGAAGCGAACGTGTCCTCATGAGCCCGGCGGGCCTCACCTCGTGCGTGTCGGGCGAGTTGTTGCGGATGTTGACCTTCAGGGTGCTGGATTCCCCCGTCCGCGTGGCCGGGAAGGCGTAGAGATCCTGTGGCGCGTACACGCCGCGTCGCGCCGCTTCCTCCTGGCTGGAAGGTAGAAATGTGTTTCAACAGCGAGCATAGAGGAGACGCCTGCTATAAAACACGACCTCAAAAAGGTACATTAAACTCTTCTAAAAACAACGTGGATTTAAAATAGGGTTTGCTTGTAACCCGGGTCTCACCTGGTCTTGCCTGCAGAGCCATCGATTCTCTTCCTGGTCTTGACCGTAGCCTCGGTCTTCACCAGAGAGCAGTCTCCCTCCTGGGGTCCCTCCACTGGTCCAGACTTCACTCCCTTTAGACACAGACCATCTTTAGTCAGTAAAAACTCCACTTCAGACTTTCTGCTTGTGAGACGCATCCTGCTAAATCTAGTCCTGATCATCTGCAGACACGTTTAAAACCCCTTCCTGAAACCCATCAGACTGCCAGGCGCATATCTTAAGCAAAGCCTCCAAACCTGACTCAACCGATTAGCATGTGACACACCGCGGGATTTCAACACTCACTTATCTTTTTCACGATCTTATAAACGACATTTAAGAAACACGGCGACAACAAAAGCGCCACCGCCGCAGCACTTAACCCGCTTCATGAGGAGCGTCTCCGGGCCCCTCGCTGTGCATGCTGCTCTTAAGCTAACTGGCTCTGTCATAACACTTCACATTAAAGCGCACACACAAGGCCTGAGGGCTCCGTCCCAGCAGGGGGGGGGGGCTCCTTAGCATCCCAACTTCTCTCATTTGTTAATTCTGTCACTACAGAGCGCTTTAGAAACAAGCAGTGAACAAGGTAAACCGGGAATACATGTTGTGCTTTGGAACAGAAGGAATGCTAACGATTTGGACATTTTCTGCTTCACACTGCAAAGGTCCGAGGAAAGTATTCCATTAAGGTTTGGACGGAGCATGGTTCAGGTTGTAGGTTTTGCAGTGGGGTTTCTATGAGGTTCTTCTCAGTAGTCAGTGTATGCCTACAGTCATTATCCATGTCAGTGGACCCGACGGGGAACTCTTCACAACCCCGTTAACCAAACAGGTATTTTACCTCGCAGGACCACAGGGTTTGCTGGTATTTCGCAGCCTGAATTAGTTTGTGTTTTTGTGCAACGTTGATGTTTTAAAAAGGAACGTTGGGATTCACCAAAATGACACGATCACACAAAGGAAACTAAAGGATGGAAGCAGCGTTAGACCACGCCCATGCTGTGAGGTAAACATACTGTTTTTGTCTAAGGAGTCGGGTTAGTTGAAGAAGCCGTCTGAAAGCAAGATAAGGCGGAGAAAATATATTAAATACAGCGTAGATTTACACTGAAACATAAAACTATGTTGTGCTGCTGCCCCGTCCACAGCAGCACCACGTTGCTCTACTGGTACTGGGCCGAGCTGACCGTCATTCACTGAAGCTAGTGCACCGACTGGAGAGGAACTTAGACAACCACATTTCAGGATATCCAAACTCTCCCCTCAAGGAACAGAAAACAAGAAAACAGGGATGATTTGAGTGACTCCTCGGCTTCAGTTATGATGAGAGCCTGAACTCTTTTAAAAGCGGTTTGGATAGGAACTGTATTTTGAGCGAAATTAGACCTCACACAACATATATAAAACCATGAACATTGTCTTTTTTCCAGTGGAACACCTTGACTACAGAAAGACATTTGCTCAATAGTACGCTGTTGGAGTCCCACTAAAGCAACACATGAGTCCTCACAGTGCCACAGAGCTGGAACCGGATCCTGGTCTTCTGCTGGGGTTCAGACACAGGGTGGCACTCCAGGTCCCAGAACTGGGCATAGTCCCCTCGGTCCCTGGGCAGGAACGTAATCGGCACCTGGGAGAGAAAGCGAACCATTAGAGAAAGCGATTATGATTCCACCGAATAAATGCTTGTTATACTCAAACACGTTCTCAGAAGCCTCATCACTCTGAACAGTTTTACTGCTGCTGTGTTCCAGTGGAACATACAGCCACTACAGCTTGTAGTTAGCACATCAAACTAAATGCTCAAAAGAACCACGCTTTGAAACTGCACACAATTATCAAAAACTAGCGTATGTATGTATGTATGTATGTATGTATGTAAGGTCTCCATGAGCTCAGCATGACTGAAGGATTCATGTAAGGTTTCCCAGCAGTCTGAACAACAGACGGAGGAGATGGATCAACAAGGTGCTGCCAACCAGACTGGAAACAACTAAACACCAGCAGTTCATTCTACAGACGTCACATTTAGACTCTCCAGTTTAAAAAAATGGCGGCATTCTATTTCGATGTCCCACTTCCAAGGCATTGGTGTTGTGAACAGTCTCTCCAGGACGCTACATGGAACAGAGCCAGTCATGTCATCGGGCTATGAGGAGGTAGGAGTAGTTGTTAGAGGGACTTTGTTTCACGACAGCATATTAGAGCCATTGTAGGTCAAAACTACTAAGAAACTGCAGAGGAAATATTCAGAGCAACACATCTACAGGATAAACATGTGTATTCTGAAATTAAAGTGGTGCATTTTGAGAAACTCATATGCCGTTGAGACAATCGATATGCACTTTTGTAACATTTGAATAAAGTTGATAAAATAACCGAACGTATTAAAAATAAAATGCATTAAAAGGAAACTCATTGTTGAAAATGTCACTATGTATATAAAAGTACTGAAGTGGTCTAAACTATAAAAGTAGACATTAAAAATAAATGATTTATTTGGGATAAATAACCTTAATCAATTGCTTGATTATTATAGTTTTTAGGCACAGACGATGGGCCAACAGTGTAAAAAACAAACCCAATGAAATGCTTTCATTGGGTTATTAAAGTGTGTTCTGTACGTCTTCCTTCATGACTGTTCGAGCTCTTCATCTGTAAAAACACTCGTTTCTTTAAAGCTAGATGCCCTGAAAGTAACGCAACATTAAATGATTTCTTTTGAATGCAGTATTTGTGTTCTATGTGGAGCCGGGAGGCAAACCATTTTGATCCGCTGGTCTAAACCTAACCAATGGAGCATGTTCTGTGAGCTCAGAACAGCTGGAGCCTACCTGCATCTTCTCATACGCGCCCAGAGTGCCTGAGGTCCCGGAGCATCTGAAAGCAGTGTAAGTGGCCCGGTAGACGTCTCCAGTGTTGTCAACGCCCTGAGGAGAGAGAAGGGACCCCCGCTGTCACCCAACGGGCCAGCAGCAACATGTGAAGCTACAAAATACACACATCACTAGAGACAAAAACACTCACATCCTGAATCTAAGAAATTGGAAATAAACTGAACTACAAATCAAATGAAATAATTTGATTGCTGAGGAGGGATGCCGAAGAGAAGAACCGTAAACTGTTGACAGAAGAAAGACGATAATAAGCACAAAATAAAATACCTTGACATATGGAGGAGCAAATGATGAGAGGCACCACCTCACTTCACCGGCCCCGTTCTGCACCTCCAGCTGGGCCTCTGAAGGAGAGAGCAGAGTGAGAGTCTCCCAACGGAGAGAGAGAGACACAAACAGGCAGACTGAGAATGTCTGTCTGTTTCTCCAACAGTGGCGCTCAGAGCGGTACTGCTAAATGGTTAGATTAATTTATAGAAATAACTCATAGTAATCTTTTATCTAAATATTCTTAATATCCCCCAACAATCAAAAGACATGCTCAGGTAGAGATTCCACACGGTTAGCTGGCTAACAGTCCGCCGGATGCAGCGACACAGAATGGATCGTTTTAAAAACAAGACGTTTTACACTCATGAGGGAGACAACCAGAGCATGAGTAGATAGATAGATAGATAGATAGATAGATAGATAGATAGATAGATAGATGAAGGTGGTCTTCTCATTTCTTTTAACAATCAGAAGTGGGCCTCAAGTTACAAAAGGTCAGTCTGAAGATTTTAGGTCTCTAGATCAAAGAGTCTACGACCCCCCCCCCCCTACCTGACGTGTCCCCTGAGGTGGTGGTGGGGAACACGATGGTCTTGTTGCCGATCTCCACCGGGGCTTGAGGCGCTTGCGGGGTTTGCGGCGGTAGGGAGGGCCTGGCAGCGAGCCGGGCCACGGGCAGCACTGAGGTGGCAGCCTTCGGGGGCAGGGCCGACAGGGTCCCGTCTGCTGGGGCCGCGGACACATCCAGAGCCAGGTCCCCACGGATCTGGACCCTAATGAACTGAACCAGTGGTCACAAGGCACACGGCAACTCGTTAAAGGAGGGTTCGGACATTTTCCTGGTGCTTATCCATAGTCAGTGTATTAGTTACAGTCAGAAGTATAGGAGCAAAGCAACGTAAAAACACATTTTAGACACCTAAAAGAAAGTAATTTTACGTCGCAGATTAAGGCCGTTGCTGGTTTACCGCGGCCTCGATCGGTTGGTATGTTCAATTTATTTGATTTTGTATAGCCCAGAATCACAAATTTGCCTCGTTTGTGTGACTTCCAGATGCTTATTGGTACCCTGGTTTTACAAGTACAACTGTGGGAGATGTGTTTGTTGGGAGGCTCCCCAAAAGAAAAAGAATGTAGATATAAAAAGGTTTTACACATATAATACAACATTTAAGAAAGAATAAAAATATCTGAGAAAATACAAAACAAAAATCAGACAAACAAAGATAGTTGAACTTTGTGTTATTGTGTGACAACACACAAACAGCAATGAACCAGAAACCTTGGTTTTCTGAGAAGTCAAATTACTGGTTTCAGTCAAAAGAGTCTCGTGGCTTTGAAAAAAAAAAAAAAAAAAAAAAAAAAAGCACAGACGGACATAAGTTTCATCATCAGTAGTAGACAGCGACGTAAAGCGGTGACAATATTCTCAATATAGCAGCTAAACCGTCCACAGCAATACACGTCTATGATCCTGCTTCTCTAAACTGGAGCCAACTGGCTCCTCCCATAACTATCACTATCCCTCCAAGTTCTCACAGCACATCACAAGATTCATGAGCGACTTGTCTGGAGGGTTGACGAGCTGAAGGTCCCGGGTGTCCCATACCTTCTGTTGACCGTCACACTGGACATAAATCTGTCCGCTCCACGGCAGCAGGGTAGATTTACTTGCTAGTGAAGGGTTGGGGCTGATCAGAATCTGCAGGTGGCACCTTGAACATTAATAAAGAAACAGGACACAAATGATTCATTAAAAGTCCCATGGGATGAGGATCACATCAGGCTGCACTGCCCCGTTTACATACACCTCAAATCAAACAGTCAACATTTAGCATATGGCATCACCGATATAGTTTGGTAAAAAAAAAATGAAACCACAAGCACGTGTGTTCTTACTGGGGCTCGATAACTCCGTGCTGAGGGGTGATGGTGAGGCAGTGAGCGGGCCAGGACAAGTCAAAGCGCAGCTCTCTGGACGTATTGTTCCGGATCTGAACCTGACTGGTGGAGGCCGTGCCGTCTGAAAACAATCAGCAAAAGAAAGATTTGTGCGACTGGGTACTGATCAGTACTCAAAGCTGAGGTGTATAATGGCACATAACATGCATTTAGAATCTGGAGTCCACTCACGGATGGTGGGTGCTGCTAGAACAAGATGTTCTGGGTGGACGGTCCAGGACTCGGACTGCCGGTGTACTGGCTCTGAAGCCTGAAGGAAAAAAAGAAAAGAAAAAAAAGAGTCATGCATTGAAAACTATTTTCTTTGTCCTTCGTGTCCTCCAGTAGCACCAGCATCTCATTACTCAACACAGTGAACCATTAGTGGATAGCAGAGGGGCTCCTGGTACCTTTAAGGAGGGCTCTGCCGCTCTCAGAGCTGGACCCTGGGGGCCTTTCACCGGCAGCACGTCCAGAGACACGTTGACGTTCGTCAAGCCTCTGGGGATTAAAACAACATTTAACTGAACACCGCAGCTTATATGATGCATTTCATTGACTACGCTCACGATAAAAATAAAAAGTACAGTCCTACAGTATTGCTTTTTTACATAATCACTGTGCGTATTAAAAAAGTAACAAGTTATGAGGTAACTTGCGTTAGGATTCAATTCAGCAAGACATTTCTCAGTTTTTCCAAGAGTTCAAGGCAACGCGGGGCGAGTCCTTGATCCACATGACCAGTTTGTTTTCTAGGCTTATTGCTTTGGAGGAATGCATCGTTGTGTCGTAGCATAGCGTTAGAAGGCAGACCGTACCCGCCGGTCTCTGGGCGCAGCCTGGAGGGCGGCAGCAGCTCGGTGTGGCCGCTCCGCTCACCGTCGCTGCTCTTGGTACTTCCCAGCAACGACACCACGACCTTGCTCATGTTTCCGTAGAAAATGTGAGCTTCGTTGGGCCGTTGGGGCAGGTCGTAGGCTACAGAGAAGGGGAGGAATCAGAGAGACAGCAATGTTCTTCTATAATGAACCTCAGTGTATCGAGCATCAGATAGAGACGCTTTGAAGAACCGACTGTAGATACTAATCCCTTTTCAGTAATAGTCAGCATGTGAATACGTTGCAGATAAATGACCTTTTAGTATTAGCTGAAAGGTCTTATTGAACAGGTTTTCAGACTCGTCTTTTCCTTCTTTTTGTTTTAAACATACATTTCTTTTAACTGGCATTATATGGACATCTTACTCTCTGTGACGTTTTCCTCTCCCAGGAACTTCTCATTGAAGGTGATGTTTTTCAGCAGACTGTTTTCAGACAGAGCCTTCCTCACAGTCTCATGTTTGCTCTGAAGCAATCTGAAGAAACAAACGCACAAACAGCCGTTATTGGTGAGGCAGCTTCCTCACAAAAGCCATCTGGAATTGGATTTATAAATTATTAAACAGCACTTTTAAAGATTTCCGTTATTTGAATCTAAAGTCCAGCATTCCACTCATCTGCAGGTCAGTGTATCACACATAATGCTGTGTGCATTACAAAGCTGACCAGACGATACTGGGTTTTGATCTTATTGTGGAAATGAGAAAATAAAAAGGAATTACTGGTCTGATGAATATCAACAGTTTCAGTTCCCCTGCATTGTTCTCACTGAGTGCATCTGTGCACAAAGTTTGCATTTGAAACAGTTTAAGGCGATGCAGGTGAATTGAGAAAAGAAAAGAACTCAGCGGTTACAGGTTTTCTGAAATTATACATTTGAATATGTAAAGGAGGCATTGCCTTTCCAAAAATGTGTTTTTTGTTTTGTTTTGTTTTTAGGAAGATGTGAATATACTGCATGTGGTTCAGGTAAAACAAATGTATATTTCTTTCAAAGTAGTAAAATAAACACCTGAATGCGTGTTCTGTGGATGTTTTCTTTCTACTAGTCTGAAAGAAGACATGTTATGGACGCTAAATAACCCAAGAGCTTAAAATTGACCAGCATATAAAAGAACATGTTTATGTCTGGAGTGTCTCCACTGAATTTGCCGTCATGGTGAACGGAGCAAAGCAACATTGATACAAGACAAAAGGACATTGTGGTTACAGCAGAGCTTTGTAATAAACTTTTCCTTAGAACGGGTCAGAATTAATCATCAGCTATAATTGACTACCAATTCCCACAGCACATTACAACTTTAATAGCATCAAAGCAAAGTGTGTTGAAGGTCTCACCTCCTGTACTGCTGCCTGGAGACCTCGTCTCCACAAAACAGACAGACTGTCGCCAGGAGCGCATCGGACGACTGACACAGGGCCAGTTCTCTCTGGGTGGACTTCATCAGCACCGTGATCACCTGGAAACACACAGAACTAGTGACACGGACAAGGCGCAGAAGAGATCTTCTAAAGAAGAGTACCAACGATAGCTACAGTCAGGTCCATAAATATTTGGACATTGACACATTTTTCATTATTTTGGCTCTGTACACCACAACAATGGAGTTGAAATAAAAAAATCAAGATGAAATCAAGATGTGCTTTAAGTGCAGACTTTCAGCTTTAATTTGAGGGTATTTACATCTAAAATCAGGTGAACGGTGTAGGAACTACAACAAATGTATAAGTGGCCACCCCGTTTTTAAAGGGACCAAAAGTAATTGGACAAATTAATATAATCATAAATCTAATTGTCACTTTTAATACTTTGTTGAAAATCCTTTGCAGTCAATGACAGCCTGAAGTCTGGATTCCATAGACATCACCAGACGCTGGGTTTCGTCCCTGGTGATGCTCTGCCAGGCCTCTACTGCAACCGTCTTCAGTTCCTGCTGGTTCTTGGGGCATTTTCCCTTCAGTTTTGTCTTCAGCAAGTGAAATGCATGCTCAATTGGATTCAGGTCAGGTGATTGACTTGGCCATTGCAGAACATTCCACTTCTTTGCCTTAAAAAAACTCCTTGGTTGCTTTCACAGTATGCTTCGGGTCATTGTCCATCTGCACTGTGAAGTCCAATGAGTTCTGAAGCATTTGGCTGAATACGAGCAGATAATATTGCCCGAAACGCTTCCGAATTCATCCTGCTGCTTTTGTCAGCAGTCACATCATCAATAAATACAAGGGAACCAGTTCCATTGGCAGCCATACATGCCCACGCCATAACACTACCTCCACCATGCTTCACTGATGAGGTGGTATGCTTTGGATCATGAGCAGTTCCTTTCCTTCTCCATACTCTTCTCTTCCCATCATTCTGGTACAAGTTTATCTTTGTCTCATCTGTCCATAGGATGTTCTTCCAGAACTGTACAGGCTCTTTTAGATGTTTTTTGGCAAACTCTAATCTGGTCTTCCTGTTTTTGAGGCTCACCAATGGTTTACATCTTGTGGTGAACCCTCTGTATTTACTCTGGTGAAGTCTTCTCTTGATTGTCGACTTTGACACAGATACACCTACCTCCTGGAGAGTGTTCTTGATCTGGCCAACTGTTGTGAAGGGGTTTTTCTTCACCAGGGAAATGATTCTTCTGTCATCCACCACAGTTGTCTTCCGTGGTCTTCCGGGTCTTTTGGTGTTCCTGAGCTCACCAGTGCGTTCTTTCTTCTTAAGAATGTACCAAACAGTTGATTTTGCCATCTCTCTGATGGTTTTGTTTTTTCATCCTAATGATGGCTTGCTTCACTGATAGTGACAGCTCTTTGGACTTCATATTGAGAGTTGACCGCAACAGATTCCAAACACAAATACAAATACCTGAAATGAACTCTAGACCTTTTATCTACTCCTTGTAAATGAAATAACGAGGGAATTACACACACACCTGACCTTGGAACAGCTGAGCAGCCAATTGTCCAATTACTTTTGGTCCCTTAAAAAGAGGGTGGCCACATTTGAATTTGTTGTAGTTCCTACACCGTTCACCTGATTTGGATGTAAATACCCTCAAATTAAAGCTGAAAGTCTGCACTTAAAGCACATCTTGATGTGCTTTTTTCATTTAAACTCCATTGTTGTGGTGTACAGAGCCAAAATAATGAAAAATGTGTCAATGTCCAAATATTTATGGACCTGACTGTACAAGACTAAAATGAAGGGCCGTCGTTATTCATAATAAATGATTGTATCATCTTGGTTATCATAATAACTCCTCTACCTCTTGCGTCCTCTCCTTCAGTACAAACTGGGACGGGGCCAGGCTGATGACGCAGGGCTCCATGATGGATCGCGTCTGCACGTCGGAGAAGGCCACGGCTTTGATGAACGCCGCCCTGGAGCCGGTGTTCCTCACGCACAGGCACACTTTGCTGACGCGGCCGACGGCGATGTCGCTCAGCGTGGCCACGTATCCGTCGGCCAGCTTCCTCTGGTCCTCCAGGATGATGTTGCTCGTCCCGCCGTAGCCCGAGAGAGGAATCTGAGGGGAAATATAGGAGCCCACTTACACTTAAATCCCATTTATTTCCATCGGGCAAAAAAGCACAACAACACGAGGCGGGAAAACAGAGACAGACTACAGAAAAGTGAGAGACATGCAAAGAGATGGCCGGCTCCATCCTCACAGTGAACTTGACCCCGGGCTGAGAGGGCCGGACTCCAGACTGTTTGATCTCCAGCTTGGCCAACATGCAGGCCACCCTGGTGGGAGCGAAGAGCAGGTGGACGGCCACGTCCTCTTTGGGCCGAATGGACAGCTCCCCGTCTCGGGTCAGACGCTCTTCCAGACTGAACATGCTCTCGAGCTGAGGGAGACGGAAAGGTTTATACACTTCATATCTTCTACCAGTGCTTCATCATGGTTCTATTGCATTTCTGTTTTATTTCTGTTCAATTGCAAAAGGGTCAGGAGAATTTGTACAGAGTTGTTTTAAGCCTTTTGTGGCTTCGGAGGGAGCTGTGTGAAGTCTGATCAAATTTCCCAAGTGATGTCACTTGAGCATAGATCGTAGATAAGAACAGGACGTCGTCATGGTGACGTCACCCATTGGTTTGTGGACTGATGTTCAGAAACGCAGAGATCGGCGATTTGGCCGTCACCATCTTGGATCGCATTGATGTTTATTTTGCAGCCAAAATAGAAGTCATTTATATAGACTTCTATACAACCAGAGGAGTCTCCCCTGGTGGTCAGTAGAGAGAATGCAGCTTTAAGACATGAAGCATTGGCTTCAGTGACTAGTCAGCTGCATTTCCGTCAGCTTTGGTTGGTGTTGGGAAGACTACAATAGAAAATTAAAAAATTAAAATTGCGGCTCTTCATCTGTGATCGAGGCTCAAGGAAGATGAATGCACAGAATAAAGACAGACATTGTCTCCGGTTCGGCTAGGATTATTTAAAATAGTCTACCATTGGTTCAATAATGTTACAGGAACGCAATGTTATTCGGTGCAGTACTCCTTTAATAAACACATGAATGTATCCACCTCGGCCCGTCTTTTCTATCTGGTTTTAGCTCCACGTATCTGTGCAGTCGGTTGAACAAAGAAAATCTTGATTAAATAAATACACCTTTGGTCACAAACACTTAACAAACGCAAGGCACTGTGGAAATAAAACTAAACTCTGCATGTGATTCCTGGCAGGCAGTGAGAACACACAAAAAAATCTTTGCGAGGATGCTCTTACCGAGGAGGAAAAGAGAGGGGATGTCTTTAAGATAAATATTACAACTGACCTTAAAACAGTCCTGGTCTTGACCACGAATGACCAGCCGCAGCTGCTGGGCGGCGTTGGTCGAGTTGTTCCTAAGAACCAGCTTCTGTTGGCTAGAAAACAATGGAGACAGTTGGTTATGAGATAACAGGCAGTGTGTCATTATCTAAATGTCCTCCATTAAAGTCAAACCTGCATCCAGTTAAACCTCTAACGAAGGCATCGTTCTATGGGGATTGAGCCTCGTTACTGTGTCTGTACTTTACCTCCCTTCAATGAGTATAAATAAATTGTGCATTATGTTGAAATAGCATCTGAGAAATAACACTCCCTGTAGAGCCCCTCTGTCCCTTCTCATGAATAACATTATACAACTCTTAATAGAATAAGAAGGCCCACTGGGCCCAGAGTTTTTTATTGATTACTTTCCAATGAATAATTGATAACAAAAAACATTTTTCTTTTCCTGCAACCAAGTAAAGGTGAAATGAATGAGGAACTGAAAAGTTGCTTACTCAGCTCGTCCCAGCGTGACCCCTCCCCAGGCTACCAACTGTTTGTTGGAGAGGATTGGTGGAACGTCATTGGCAACGGCGGCAGCAGAGGGGATGGCGGGCTTCCCAGAGTCCTCTGGGACCACTTCTCCTCTCAGGGTCACCTCGTACTGAGGACCCGATGGCAGCACCAAGATGGTGAGGAGGCTGCAACACAACGAGTCATCCCAGTAGTGAGTCTACCCGTCCACTGGACACGTCGTGATGGAATGAGCCAAGACGACGCTTACGACCATCCAACAACACAAAGTGCATTTCATTGAAATGTTGTAGTTTGGTTAAATCTCTTTTAGGAAAAACAGCAATGGATATGACTTAATGCCCAAACCATTGCTATATACCCTCACACAGTCCTCCGCTTTAGAATATGCCAGTATTTTCACACACACACACACACACACACAGTTTCTCATTAAGTATGCATTCGGTGACCCAATTATACAAAAACAATATTCAATGAAAAAAACATTGCATCATTGTTCCACTCATCCAAAAAGGCCAAAACGTTAGGTTCCTTCAGAAAGTAGAATCACCACCTCGCGGTTGCACAGTTTACTTCCATGTCTGTCCAGAATGTCATCACTTCATTTTTATTCTTGAAGATATTTGTGTGAAATTGTCATAATTAGCATATAAATTCATGATGGCCAAAGCGGTACATAAACCGACCTAGTCTCCCACTGGTTTGTGGACAATGGTTTTTAAGCTTACATGAACTGAAAACACACGGTGAAAGGGTTAAAGTTCAAAAACACGGACAACGACGTTAGCAACCTGTCAATCACAGTAGCCCCGCCCCTAAAGCATTGACTCTAAATCAGTGATTCTCAACTGGTGGGTCGCGGACCCGTTTTCAGTGAGTCGCAGGCCTTTGCCTGATAAAAAAAAAAAAAGGTCTTTTTTTTTTTTTTTTTATCTGTGGTTTTATTTTGAAAGGACTTTTTTATGCAGCGCAGTGTCGTTATTTTGCCGGCTCTGGTTTCAACTGGTTTTGCACTTGTCCCTCCATGTTTTCAGCAGCGTGGGCCAGGTTGGTTCAAACCATCCTGATATGAGGGGGACTCTGGGTTTTTAGGATAATTAAATTAAACAGCCTACTGAATATAACATTGACAACTGATGGCGCTGCCTGCATGACAGGAAAAAACTCAGGGGTTGGGAGGAGAATTGAGTGCTGCTTAATTTTCTGTAAAGCACAATGTTTTTCAGTATTTACTGATGAGGTAATCACAAGAGAAGTTAATGTTGTATATATGAATACTTTTGAATTCCACTTTTGTTTAATTTATTTTGAGTTAGTGGAAAAGCTGCTCCTCAACACAGTGACGTGTTCCACAGCAAAGTGTTTGTCATAGATTCAGTGAGAGTGTATTCTCAGTTTAAGTTAGGTCATTTCAGTCTTTTTGAAACTACTTCTTAGTTGTTGGACTGTTTGTGCATGAAAGCTGTTGAGTCTGTTTAAAAATAGCTGAAGATTCTGAATTGTTATATATGTTGTAATACCTCGTGTCCTGAAGATGCAGTTTTAGTTTTTTAATTAAAATGCAGCTAATTGAGTGTAAAAGGTAATAGTTCCCTCTCTAGCATCGCCACCAGCTGCTCGTTTTGGTTATTAAACTTGTTTTTGTGTTAGCGTACAGAATATGTACTATCTCAGGTTCAAACTGCACCATCTTTTCATTAAATACATTGGAGAAGTTGAGAATGTTCCTCGATTTGGGTCGCGGCTTGTCATTCAGGGGGGATGGTGGGTCCCGGAGCCAGACCAGTTGAGAACCACTGCTCTAAATGACCATCATTTACTAAATGAACATCATGCTGTATTGAAGAAGACTTGAAACTAGAGATTGAGACATAAACTCATGTTTACAATGTTTACTGAGGGAATAAATCAAGAGAGAAGTAGAGTCATTTATATAGACTTCTATACAACCAGAGGAGTCCCCCCCTGGTGGTCAGGAGAGAGAATGCAGCTTTCACACATGAAGCATATACTTCTATACAACCAGAGCAGTCACCCTGGTTGTGGCCAAAACACATGTTTTATGGTCACAGTAACCTTAACCTTTTACTCCCAAAATCAAATCAGTTCATCCTGAAAGTCTCACTGACGGGACTTCTGTTGGTTACTTCAATAGCAATAGATGTGTCTATACCTTTCTCGACATTTCCTGCTGCCCTGTGCTTTGAAGGACACCACGATGCTTTGCTCCTCTCCCATCCTCAGACACAGATCCTCAGGTGCCACAGAGAAACTGTCCTCAGCATCACTGCCCTTTAAACAGGAATGAATGAGACAATGAAGGAGAAGAGGGCAAAGCTATGGACAAGACAGCAAAGAAACACTGGGTTGAATGTTGGGAGGCAACAAGGAGGAAAAGACGGAGCATAGATATATATATATAGAGCGGGGCATAAATTGATTTAATCAATTCATTTTAAATGGTTTAGGACCATCGATTTTTCATAAAAAAAATGAAAAATCAATATTCACTTTCTCTCGGGTAATTACACAACCACCAGGTTTCCTGGGATGTGAATGGAATCGCATTCCAACATGCGAATGCATTTAATCTTGTTTAAAAAAAGTTTTTTTTCTTCAGGGATACATTCTTTTCCAGAAACATCTTTAACTCGTGTTTAGTGAAGTTTGATGAAAGGTAATAATTCCTTTGTCGGCCTAGTTTGTTTTTAAGAAAAAACGTGGTGTGATGAGGAAAAGTCTGAGATTAGATTTTTCTGCCCTATCGTCCAACCCTAAATGGAGAAAACAAGAAAAGAACAGGAGCAAAATATCACTGAATCCCCACTGTATGTGTACGTGCCACAGTCTGAGCCCAAAATGTCAGAGGCTTACCTAAACCCCAAATCTAATAATAAAAATAAAGGTCAGAATTACCTTGAGTTTCAGCTGCACGTCAATGTTCCCTGCGTTCTTTAACGGCAGCGTCTGTTGACTGGATTTACCCGCTGCAGCACACAGGCTGACCGTCTAGACAAAAGTAGCACAGCAACACTTCAGAGGACGAGGAAACTTCAACAGGGAATGAAACTTTATGTTAATAAAAGTTCTGCCTCCCATCAGCTTAACGTTTGCAAAGCAAACATCCACAGTTGGGTTCTGTGTGCTTACTTAACACTACGATCCGTAGTTTGGCAAATAGAATAAATCTGGAAATTTGGAAATAGAATAAATCTTTTAGAGCTGAATAAATAGAATAAATCTTTTAGAGCTGCCCTGATGATGCTTTTTTGCCGCCAATACAGATTGCTGATTTATGAGCCAAATCGTCCGTTACAGATCGTTTTTGTTTCAACCGCCCTACACATCACGGATCAACTGCGGTCCGTTGCAACACTGATTAGCTTAGCTCGTCTAAGTTGGTCACTGCTAATGACAACAGTCCCTGTGTATTCTTACAGTTTTTGGCGTTTGAAATATACATCGTTCTGGTTCAGTCATTTTCAGTTACAGTTGATAGAGCAGCTTCTTTTCTTTTGGCCCATTTCACGACTACAAAGACGTACTAGTCACATGGCATAAATAATGTATTTTCTATGTATTTGTGTGCAGAGCTACACTATCAGTCTGAACAAATATTAATAATAATAATAATAATAATAATAAGCCATATGGCAGTTGGACTACCTGGAGGTCTTTAGGAGCATGGACCCTTGCCGTTCCAGACCTGGCCCTGAGAGGAATACTCCTGATCACATGACAAGGACCAGGAGAGTCCACTTCAATGTCCACCCGAGCGCTGTACTCATCCGCCGGGCCGAGCCCGCCTGACAAGCACAAGCAGTTAGCAGGAAGGCACTGGGTTTGATTAAAATATGCTTGTATGTGTCGCTGTACAGCATTTAAAATAGTTACCTTATGCACTCTACAACTAAATGCATTTAACCCTTTCCCCACCACAAATACAACATCATTTGTATTTAATAATACCTGGTTTTAGGAGGTGCTGCAGCCTTGTCAGCACCTCCTCTTCCCGCATCTAGGCTCAATAAATCAATACATACATTTAAAATCAATGAGTGCATTTTCTCTGTACTATATTCCTTTTTATACTGTAAAAAATACTAATACTTATTTCCCCCTGGAAATTCCCGACAGCACACTGTACTATATCATCAGTGACTTTGGCATAGATCATGAAGCGTTGATGTGAGGTTGGCGTTACCTGAAGAAACAGAGTACTTCTGAGGGGGCCTGAAGTGGACCCAGACCATGAAGCCCTGTGGATTCTGAAACAAATCAAAATCAAAATGCATCCTGTGAGTGATGAAGCCATCTTAATTAATGTTCTGCCTTTCAGAATCCAAACAAAAACACAGACCCATCCCCTCAGCAAGCTGTAGACACACGCAGCATGAAATAACAATACAAGTGACCCGAGGTGCTGATTGAAGTTTTAATGATTTTAGGCCTTTCTAACCTCTCCGTAGCTGGCATGCATCACGTGATTCATCACCGAGGGCGATGGCAGCGGCGTCCCGTGTGCCGCCTGCTGCGCCGCCTCAGAAGTGATGGAAACGGGGTGCGTGGAAAAGGTGAAGCATCGCCAAGCTGTCGCGTTCTGGAGAAATGAGACGTCAGACGTGAACATTCAGATGAGATTTATTAAACTCACTGCTGTGTTTTCGCTGCTATGTAAAGCAAAGCAAGTTGTTATAAAAACTATTTCATTTCCTCAGAGTTAAGACCAGATTCATGCTGGAAGTAGGACCAATTGAATCCAGTGTTTAGATTAGATTATGTTTCAGAACATGTAGAAATCAGAGATGGCAATCTCATATTTCCGTGACTGAAGAAGACAAAGTCCAAAATAAGCAAATAACCACAAAAGATGACAACAAATTTAAAAAGGATAACATTTTGTTTCAGTTCACACCGCCAGGTCTAACTTGGGCTAAGAAAAGGGCCGTTGGTGCATCTCTGGTAGAAATGTACGGTTGACTCACAGCGCTGATGACCAGCCGGATCGGCACTGTGGCATGAGTCCTGTTGAGCAGTTGGAGGGGAAGGGATTTGGCGCTGCCTCCAGGAAGGTCTCCAAAATCCAGACAGCCAGATTTGCTTACTTCAACCTGAGAGTCAAAGTTAAGTTGAGATCCCCGTCCTACGCAACATATTTAAATGATGCCCATGGGTCATTTAGTGGCGGCACTCACCTCTATTGCAGGATTCTCTGCTATGGCAAACAGCACAACCCTTTTAGCAAAGATGTTGGCCCTGGCAGCGACCTCCGTCTCCGCCGATGCGGGCCAGGAGCAAACGCTGAAGACACACTGGTACACGCCAGCCTGTGGAGGGATGAACAACACCTTCTGCTCCTCCGTGCTCTTCGGGGCAATGATAGTCTTGCTCTTCACTATAAGCCACTGGTACGGTAAGCTGTCCACCTGCAGGGGTCGGCATAGGGGACGGAAGGAAAAGGGGTCCTTCAATAATTTGTCCGCTGGTTTCGACAGATATTTTAAAACAATTCTGAAGATACTTTTATGCCTCAAATTCGTCACCACCCTGCACTCTCTGCCCACCTTCTCTCCATCGATGGCCAGGCTGGTGACAGTGATCGACACCTGCTGCCATCTCTCGGAGGGGTTGAAGAGACTGAGGGAGGTCTGCGAGGCGATGCCAACGCAGCAGGCGTGAGGGAACCGCAGCTCTTCTGGCACCACCACCTGGCCTGAGGACAGCAGGGGAACAGGCATAGCTGATGCGGGGAAACGCTGCCCCCCGGTGGAGGAGAAGTGCGATGTAACGCTTTACCGTCAGTGAGTGTCAGAGATGCAAAAGACTTGAGCACTAGAATTTATCACAGCAATTACAAAATAAGAGTTAAACTGCTTGTGGCAATTTTCTGATTTGCACGAGAGAATGATCATCTCTCTTAGATTTAACAAACTGCCCACATATATAATTAGTTATGTTATGACAGAATATTAACAAGACGACAACACAGTGAATTACAATAGGTAAAGAAGTAAACTCTCATATAAACACCAAGTCCACTGCTACCTCTCAGTTCCTCGAGACCGCCTGCCCCCAGTGGCTCTGCAGCATATTGACTGTAGGGTTTCCCCATCATTCCCAAGTCCTGCTGGCCCTGAAGGGGTCTGGGGAGGTGATGGGGCCCAGCAGACCCAGACATCCCCAGATGACCCGATGAGGGATGGATGTGTCTCACTGTGAGATCACTGTTGGGTATGACTGGGGGGGGGGGAACAAAATAGAAGAGGCAGTTGCATCACTGTCGATATTTGACGCATAACTCTGCATCTTTATTTATGCAAGCTGACAGAAAAGACATGCCTGTGGAGGAGACGCCGAAGAGACCGTTTCCTGTTGCTCCCACACGGTAGCCCCCAGGATGCAATGGGGCTTCTGGTCCCAAATACTGCTGAGCCAGCTGGGAGTTGAAGAGCGAGCGTCCAGCGAGGAGGGACTGCATATCTGCTTGGTGGGGAAGGTCCAGCAAGCTGGCACAGCTGGGCTTGAAGCTGGGGATGGGCACATAGTGAAGCCCCTCTGACAAGTAGGACGGAGGCCTGCCGAGCCCGCTAGCATACCCCGAGCTAGCACCTCCCCACGACTGCGCGCTCTGGGGAGCTGCTGCGGCGCTGCTGCTTTGCTGGATGTTCACATTACTGCAGTAGCCAGAGTCCACTTTAGTGAGCCGTCTGGCATTGGACTCGGGGAGCTGCTTGTGGTTCCTGCAACCTGCTGAGAGATCCCCAATTCTGCCCCCATGGCAGTGGTAGTTACATTCACTCTGGCTGCGCGTGCAGCTCAGACTGGAAGCACTGCGGGAGGGCTCCGGGCTTTTACACTGCTGTGCTGGTAGCGGGTCCAGACTCTTAGAATGCTGCGGGTGCACCTGGTCCAGGCTTTTGGGCCGGCCGAGTAGATCGAGGTCAGACGGTGCATCTGGCTCCACGGGGGGAGTGGGACTGAATCGGATGATGGTGGTGCTCAGTGCCAGTGTGCTGTTATTCTGTGGACAGAACAACCCGTGACACTTAACAACAATACTGTCAAACTTCAGCGTTGAGATGCATCTTGTTCAAGATCTCCAGATTTCAACAGCATTGCCCCCATGACGGTGACCTGGCTTTGAAAATTCCTTTTAAGAGAGCACGGCCCTTCATAAGGATGGTTACCGGCGCCCGCTATTAAAATCTAATTATTAGATACTGGAGTATTGATAAGCGACAACAAGCAGAGCAGAACGGCACGGGTGGAGGAAGTGACGTGAACCAGGAGAAGAAGATAAACACTCCACCCTAAGTGCAATACAACCTTCACAAAAAGACCAATACCGTATCAATACACCTGTTCAACACACATAAGCGTTTAAACATTAAGAGAAGTGTTATTTCAATCTGCTCTGGCCATCTCTCATCCACCCCCACTATGTTTACACAAGCACAGCGATTAAGGATACATTCTAATCCAGGAAGCAATGATTTTGTGATGAAAAGCACCAATAAGAGTTTTGATGGGAGGAGTAGTTTCAATAAACATCCTTACGATACCCATCGCTACTCGTGCAACAACTATGGTTTAGGGCGGTTGCAGCCTGGATAAGGTTTGCTAGGACTCGTCCTACCGCACCTTTTGCCTCTCAGGTGTAGGTATGACCGTGCCATCATTCATGGAGATGTACGTGAGCCTGCTGAGACCCGGGCTGGAGCAGGTAGACTGAGGAGAGAGGTCAACAGCTGGACGGTTGTTTGCCAGACCACCGCTGGACGACGCGGGGGACCCCATACTGCTGAGACGAGACAACATGGGAACAAAGAAATAGATCACTCAGAATGCAAATGTCCCGTTACGGTCAGTGGTAGAAACTTAAATTACACCAGACAAGAGCCTACATGTTGAATATTAATGTTCATGAAACCATTTCATGAAACCCATTTGGATGAAGTTAAAAAAGGGTTACTACTTAACAAAAAGCCTTGTATTCAATTCTTTTGACATTGAGACCATGTGAGATACGTACCTATCAGCACAGGGAATGGAGGTCTGACTTGGAGAGGAGTGAGTGAGCGGGGAGGTGGACGGTCTGAAGCTACACTGAGTCTCCTCCACCGCGGGCTCAGAGAACCCCTTCAGCAGGTCTGAGGAACAAAAGGTACTGTTAAAACACACACACACACACACACACACACACACACACACACACACTCATGAGGTCATCAGGGTGTGTATTGGCAAGACTCTGGCGATATGATAAGCGTCATGATATTTAAGGACATTTTGAGTTTCTAATAGATACGTTTAACATGTCAATATCAGTTTGTATAAAAAATAAAAAAACACACACGCTCACAAGGCACTGGTTATTTTAACCCCCACACGACACAGGACTGGATATATGAAGTAAATTACAGTCATGTTATGAAAAGGGTAACTTTATTGGTCAGAAAAGTGTTCATTAAATTCGGGACCGAGCCGGTCAGATATGTACAACCCACTAGGCCACATTTTGTTGAGGTATCGAATGAATGATGAAGTGATTTTTATTCTTCCCAACATATTTTTCCATTGCTCTTTGCGTGCACGCTTTACCTCTCCTGAAATATACAAAGTTACCAAATTTCAATAAACATTTGTGGACAGCAGAAGAAATAAAATTCACAGTGGCAATACTTTCTAATTGCATGCAATATGCTGTATGCTGATCTCTACAGTTGTTTGAGTAAGGGAGCCGTTTAAAATCACAAGCCCCATAACTTCTGGTTTTTACTCACCAGACGCAGCGTCCGGTGCAGGCTGAGTGTTTTGGCAAGAGAAGCCAACATGTTTCTCCAGAGAGCTACGAGGTAGCGGAGCAGCCGTGGTGTTCCTGGGTGGTGGTGGTTTCTTCTCTGGAGAATGACTCTGTCTGTCCTGCTGCTGCTGCCCTGCACTCCTCACCCTCTGTGGCGGAGAAGAGGAACCTTTAAAACAAGGCAGGCTCGCCTGACCTTTCCTCAGGCCTGGTGGGCTCCTCGGTGAGGCGGCAGAGCCTTTATCGCTCTGTGATGTTTCTAAGGAAGACCTAGTATTGCTGGACGCTTGTGAGTTCACTTCCCCTGGCTTGACACCATGTTCGGTAAGGGTCCCGCCTGAGGCAGCACATGTCTTCTCGCATGCTGTAATTCTGCCTGCAGGAGGCGGGACAGAGGAGGCCTGCCCTGAGCCGACTGACCGTCGGGCAGAGCTGAAAGATGTACGAGGGCGAGGAATAGAGCTTCTTTTTGAGTGACCCGTATGGCCTGGAGATATTGAGGAGCTAGTGTTTACCGTCAGCTCTCCTCCGTCTTTGTCCTCGGTTTCTGTTCTAGTGGGCTTTTGTAGAGTCTCCCGATCCACTCGCTGAGCTGAGCTCCCCTGTTCCTCAGGACGTCCTGCCTCGGGGTTCCTGTGAGAGCTGCTGAGGTCGGGGGCCCAGCCGGTCAGGTCAAAGGTAGTGTGCCCCACGGAGGCGTCGCAGCTGCCCGACACGTCGGTCTGTTTCAGGTATTTCTCCATGTCGAAGGCGCTCAGCTCTCCCACACAGGTGCTCCTCTGCAGTGTGTCCAGCAAGCCGCTCTGTTCCGTCTCCGGCAGGATCTACGTCGAGGGAAAACCATGGTTTGTTTTTAATTTACATTTCCTGTTCCCACACCAGAAAACAAAGAATGTTTACTCAGATTATGAGCACTTTTGCAGTGCATGGTAATGACCAAATCAACGTACATACTATTAAATATTAGAGTAATATTTATAGCAGGAAAAATAAAGCACCGCCATACATATTCAGCAGAATGTCGTCCTTCTGCGTGGCTGACGGCAGGTCCAACGGGTCCTGCGAACCCGGGTCGATTCCTCGCCCTGCTCCTCTTGGTCAGCGCCACGATCATGGCCGCCAGCTGCGATGGGTCGGTGCTGATGGACGCATCTGCAATGGCTGAAGCGATTGTGCTGATACTCAGCATCAGGTGGCTGCTGTTATTGTCGAGGGACACGCAGTTTTGGTTACCCGGGCTCGAATCAGAGCCAGAGGCTTCACTGTGGTCAGGTAGTGCAGCTCTGCCAGTGTGGTCCTGAAAAGGAGAAGGGATGTTCTGTCATACATAGAAAGCCATACGCCATGCACGGAACCCTACATGGAGAAACAATCAACATATCCAAAAAGTCCCTGTACCTCCTGTTCCCGTGGTTCTGGATCAGTAACACCTTTCGGTGACATCCTTTCACCTGGTGCCTCAAGAGTTTGGTCCAGGTCCTCTGCGAGGAGATGAGCATGAGTAACAGTGTCAATCACTTAAAAACACAGAAATCTTCTGGTACTACTACATGAGCGGCACTCCTCGTGAACACACCTGTGATGAGGGTTTTGTCTGCTTGACTGAGTTCCATGGTGTCACTGTGAGGAGACTCACTAGCTGAGAACTCTGAGGGGTGAATCAGGGGAAACGGTTCCCTCTTCTCTGGAGAGGTGATGACGTAGCCGAAGGAGGGCTAGAGGAACCAAGACCGAGGTATTAATACACGTTACAGTCAGACGACTTAAAAACAACCTTCTTCATTCCTGCCAGAATCATTCTGGAGTTGCCCACCAACAAAACATATTTACCCGCTTCACCCAATCCACATCATCCAAGCTGCCCAAACAGCCCAGGGCTTCAGAGCGCTGCTCAAAAAACTGGCCCAGCGTGAGCCGCAGGTAGCTGTGGTCGCCCTGCTTAAACTCTGAGGCCACCTGCGAGGCCCTCATCAGGACATGGCTGTTGGTGGGGGCCCTCCAAGAGGAGTCGCTGTGGAAGGTGCTGTTGCTGCTGGCTGGTTCAATCTGCTCCTCCTGCGCAAACAGCAAGCGAGGGTTCATACACATTCTGACCAATGGATTTCCATGACTTTAAACCAAATTTCCATGACCAAACATTTTGTGAAATCTCGGTGGTCACATGAAAAAGTGAGAAAATGTAGTATTTAAACTAACAATGAGAATACAAAGCATACAGTAAACCTTAAATGACACATGAAAGCGTATGCCTGTTTATATTTTGAGCGTCTTTCTTTTAAAAGCATATTAATTATTTCAAACTCAGTGTAAATGAACGACATGAACACATGAATATAACACATTTACATGACTTTTACAAAACTTTTGGGATTTTATTTTTTTCAAGGACTTTTCCAGGCCTGGAAATAGCCATTTTAAAATTCCATGACTTTTCCAGGTTTTCCATGACCGTAAGAACCCCGTTTAGCAGTCTGTTAGTGTCTGCGCTCACGATATGGCACCAAGACATGAAGGGACCAAGTGGGGCTGTCGTGTACCTGCATGAACTGGTGCTCCTTCTCAAATTCCTCTTGATCCTTTGCCATCTTTTCCAGAGCGTCACCTGTGAGGAGGAAGAAGGAGGTGTGGATTTATTAACGTATTCTTCCCCAACAGTAACGCTACATTAGAGCAATCTTATAGTAAAGGCAATAGAGCGTGTACGTACTGGCAGGAACAAAGTCCTCAGTAGGAAAATGGGAAACATTCTCCGATGTCTTCCCATCAACCTCTTTCTCAAAGGAGGAGTAATATGCCAGGTCGGTCACCCACTGCCCTTCTTCATTCTGGTACACCACACTCTGAGCGGCATCGGCCCCTGAAGAGACAAGCAACGCCGTTAACGTCTCATACCAACGAAGTGCTTCATGAAGGAAGCAAGAGGAAGAAATGTCCTCTTGTTTGGTTCCTGATTTAGTCTTATTTTGTTAGTATTCATTGATTTCTGGGCTTCAGCGGTTTTCTTTTTTTTGCTCTTCAAGATATACAACACAGAATTACAATCAACTTTAAAAAGGAAAAAAATTCAATAAAAATAAACTTAAGGCAAAAAAAATTATAAATAAAAATAAGGCACAAAATATAGTGACAGTATTGCACAGAAATATGTATAAAGTGTATAAAGTGCACTATGCATTGCTACAATACGTAGAATGGCTTCAGAACTGGCATTATAATAATAATAATAATAATAATAATAATAATAATAATAATAATACCAGTACTGAAGATCTGGGAAAAAGAAAAAAAGAAAAAATATATATCACATGTTTACCTTGTTCATTTAAAAGCCGTCCATGGATTCCAACTAATGCTGAAGTTCTTCTACTTATTAATCCTTTTTTGGAATCCTTAATTCTTGGGCATGTGCCAGGTGCATGCATAGTCTTAACTATATTAACTTACATTCCACCTTTCCTCCATGTGATCCTAATTATTTACCTCCCCGCCTGCATTACAGGAACAATGGCGATGACTTCATTGCATCCCATTGTCCTTCTGACATGCTGAGGAAGATTCATTTGGATGAAGAGTATTTGCACACGGTCCTTATAAAAAGGTGTTTAATGGATAAGCATGGTCTCGCGCCTCAAATGTATGACCATGCAGGGTTCATCCTTTAGCACACGTGGGTCAGAGGACATTTGGGGGCGACTCGATAGCCGAGGCCGCAGAAGCCCTGAGCAGCAACTCCCTGGTACGACTCCGCTAGATGAGGAGCATGTTGCTGCATGAGTTCCATTATGTAAGAAGACCGAGTACCTACAATCAACTGTGTAAATGTTAGAGCTAAACCTCACAGATAAAGCCAACCTTGTTGAAACTCGCTCTCCAGGTTGTCTGGGCAGTGGTTCCAGCCATCATCAGAATCCTCTTGGTCCTGGTGGAAACTCTGGGAGAAATACTTGGGCTCCAGTGAGGTGGAAAGGGGATTGTTGCCGTCCTCACTGGTGCCGTCCGAGGCCTCTGCTGCAGTCACATCACCACAAGGCCCTCCCCTCCGACCCAAGGAATGCCTGGAACCATCAGGCTCATCTAGTCCATCATCATCCTCATCATCATCATCACAGTCTGGCAGCAGCACCTAGGGTTGGTTTGGTGACAAAAAGGCATAACAATGACAATTTGTTTGAACACTCGTCTCTGACCTCTCAATTCAATTTAAACGTGAAATATTACATGTTGACCGTACTGTACCTGGGAGAGGTGGAAGCTCCCCAGGGGGCCTTGAAGGTGGGAGAAAGTTAGAGTTGCAGAGTCCTGAGGCCTCCTGAGTCCAGCTCCACTCCTCAGGTAGGCTGAGTCCAGCAGCCGGTCGACAGTGGGCCCAGACTCTGTGTTCTCCATGGCATCCTGCCATTCAAATCAGAACCACATTGATAAAACAGAGCCATCGATCATATTCATTAGTATTTTAGCCTGGGCAGCTTTTTATTTAATGTGTTCTATTGTGCAGTCCTTCGTTTCTTCTTGTTAAATCAACAGTTTATTTTTCCCCCCACTGACCTCATGTAAGTATCACCACCATTCAATTAAAGTAATACATTTATTTTTTTTTGCAAAGAAGAAATACCATATGATATTATAAAATTCATTAAAACGCTTCTGTACTCACCAGAGCCTCCTGCCGGTCCAGGGCCATGCTCCAGTTGACGGGAGAGAGCCTCTGAGTTCCCCTTGATGCTCCAAAAGAAGAGCTGGCCTCTCCTATTCCAACAGGACCCACACGGTCGCCCATCTGCAAAACGGTGTGTAATTATTACACTGTTTCAATGTAAAAGTGTGTATGAAAAAAAGAAAATGCACAAAGACACCTTTGTCACTGCAGATAAAGCACAAGTGTCTGATAATATGAATGATACCTGTGTTTCTAGGTGCTCCACTGAGCAACCAGCGAGCCTCATTCTCACCTCAGTAGGTCTGGAGAGACCGCTCCTTCCGTGTCCTGGCAGACTCGGGTCCTCATCCTCACCAGCAGCACTGCTCCCCACGAGGCCCAGACCGCGCAGGACATCATAGGTGGTCTGGCCGGCGGTCGGAGGGAGAGGGATGGTGGAAACTCCTCCGTCGTTTCCACTTTCCTCACTCCCACTGCTGCCATCCCCACCATCCCCTGGAGTTACACAATGACACAATAAGCAGTGCTCACCGTAAGATTAAATCAGTCTTCATACATGTACATTCCCTCAAAACAGCTCCCTGTTGTCTGCATATCATGACATGCATTCACAAAGAACCAAAAAGAGAGAAACAAGTGCAGGACTTGAAGCTGCATATCGTACCCGTGACTGGAGGGTTGATGACTTGTCCCTCAGCGGATCGTCTGTGTTCGATGCCAGACAGCGATGGACCACCGCGGCCGCTGGAAGCCTCGTCATCAGAGCTGCCTCCCTCTAAGCCCGGCCTGAAACTGGGCCGGTTACTCTCTCCAACCTGGGCTCACATGGAGATACAAACAGAAACGGCATGACGCAAAACTCTATTTAAAGTACATTTTGATCCGAAATGAGGAAGCTACTGCATGTAGGATTTTTTTAAAGCCTTATACTGTATTTATACATTTGAGAGTTTTAGAAGTCTGATAACATTGTTTTCCATTTCTGACCAGTTGTCTGGAGGTGCTGGGCAGCATCCGTGTCCTGGGGCCTCTGCTGTCCCTTCTGGCAGACTCCAGCTCATCCTCGGTGTCCTCGTCGCTGGCCGGACAGGAGTCCATACCGGTAGCAGCCAGACGCACGTCCGGCATCTGGAAGTCCTCCTGAAGAAAAGGTACGCAAGAAGATAAAAGTAAGAGATTACAAAGAAATGGAGAATAAATTATAAGGGGAAAACATTTAACGGTTGTTTGAGTTGAGTTAAGTGTATGATTCAGTAAAGTAATGACAGAATTGTAGGTAGAGAGTCAGAGCTATTGGGAATCAGACTTAACCGTGTTTTCAGGCAGAAAGATCATATTCACTCCTCTCCATTTAAGGCGGAAGCAGCAAATGGGCACAAACCAGTTAGGGTGTAAATATGCTCACCTGGTCGTAGTCATCCAGGAACTGGTGTCTATACTGGTCTGGTTCTGTAGAACTTGGGTTTGATAAGCTGTCAGTAACATCAGGCAGACCCTATGAACAGAAATACATGTAGAAATGGGGACACTGAGACAAATGGATCAAGTGAATGACAGCTCTTAAGTTTTCTAATGACTAATGCTGGCGAGGTGTCAGAGACAGAGTCAAATACTAAGTGTTTCAAAGGAGACTTACTGCAGCAGGAATCTCTTGGCCTTCCACTCGGCCTCTCTGCATGGCAGGAGGCACCAGATTATTGAAATATTGCTCGAGCTCATCGTCAGGCAAGTGGTTCGAGTCAATGTCATCATCTGGGAATCAAACGCACGTTCACAATGACTCAAGATTTGACAAAATGTTGGCAAAGTATGTTTAAATTTTTTTTATAAATATAATAAATCAAGGCTGTATGAACCTGTTGTGTCGCTGTCCATGCTGTCCACAGACATGAGCTTCTCGTTCACCAGGAAGCTGGAGTTGCTGCCATCGAAATGGTCGCTGTCCACTCCCTCACTCTGCACACCGTCCTCCTCGGCTGATGAGGGCTGAGCCTGAGGGAACTGCCCGGGAAAAGGAAACGGAGTCACAGGTACCTGGTCATAGTTTGGTTGGAGATTAAAAGAAAACAGCATTTATAGACGAGAAACAGTGTTTAAAATCTAAAACGCCATCCTATTTGTATCCTGAAAGGAACTGGGGTGGAAACAGACTATTCAAAAAGATGAAATATGCCTAATTATGAAAAGAAAATTAAAACACAAAAGGGTTTTCAATCATACGAGTCCAGCCTCAAAGTGGGTCACATTACTTTCTCTTTCTGATATGCTTGTGAAAAAAGGTCCACATTTCTAAGAGCAAGAAAAAAACTGGTTATTATCTATAGGGCTACATTTTGAGTCTACGAATTACTGCAAAAGAGCAATCACAGATAAAATGTACAACTGTCAACCAGTCAAGAGCTATCAAAGTGTGTACCTTCGCCTCTGTGCAATCTTTATGTCCAAAATGAGCAAACGTCAGAAGCCCTGTTGACAGATCTGTCAGAAGAAACAGGAAAAACCATGTACATTAGTATCATTCAAAGAAAATGTGTCTTCACCTAATCATGACAATTATTTATTCTTTATACATCGTAAAACACAAATATACATCCATATAGTATTAGATGGAATAATTACAGACTCTGAGGCTGGGCTGTATCGGCACAGTGTTACACCGATTGACCTTTTCACATCATAACACATTCTAAATGGACTACTTTGTATTTCTTGTTGTTATGTTTGTTTATGCCCAAGCTGAAAGGAAGCAAACATGGACCAAAGCCGTTGCCCTCGCAACAAATTGGCAATAAAAATATATTTACCCGTCCCAAGTTCTGTGGGCCGGCCGAGGCCCGAGCCCATCGGCGTGGTAGGGAGCCCCAGAATGGAGCCCCGGCTTTGAGATGCGCTTTCATCCAAATTAATCTTCACCAGCATGTCTGAGAGACGGTGGGCTGCAATGAAGTCATCCGCATCGTCCCTGTAATGCAGGCGGGGATGTAAATAATTACAATCACAAAGAATGACACGGAAAGAGAAGGTGGAATATACATTATGAATGTATCTCCCTTTGTAGTTATATAACACACACACACACACACACACACAACATATATTCATGTATTAAAAGTAGGATGCCATACTTTTAGCATGATTCACTGTCGAATGTACATAACTGTAAAAATACTCAGTGAAATACCTAAACCTAGATGGGTTGATTCACAAAAAGATAAATGAACATTGAGATACATATGCATTTTATAGCATGGATTATGCTTTTAGGAAACAATCTCCTGCACTGGTTTGAATCAACAAGCAATGCAATTACAAAACATTTAGAAAAACCTGCAATTACAGACCAATTCAAGGAACTAAAACACAAGTTAACATGGCAAAACATAAACCAGCAGTGTGAACTACATGTATTTATATACTCACAAGTCATCTTTGAAGCTGAGGGCGAACTTGGGCTGTTCTCCAACAGATGACGAGTTGGCCTCCAGATATGAAGCCTCAACAGGATCTCCTCTGTAAAGCAAGAGCACAGAGCACAGCTGGTACTAAACAACCGATTGGTAACAGGCTCAGCAGCTCCCGTCATGGTTGCTCCAGAACGACATCAGCACTGACTCCTGTGAACACCCGGATTCTTTAGTGGGCCATGTGGACACCAGACAAGACTGCAGCAACATGCATCCATGTGCAGTTATATATTTGGCGCAGTGTTTTGTCATTATGTATTTCTATCCCATCTATTTTTTTGGGATATGAATACTTGAATTAGCAAAACCACAAACTTCCAAAACAGGAATTAGAATAATGTCCGCATCCATTCATTGTCCCACGAGTCAGAACAGCTTGTGAGAGTCAGAATGATGAGAGCATTTCCACAAAAAGCCACATCTGTCCAAAGCAGCAGCGCCCACCTGTTGTCAGCCCCGGGGTTAATTTTAGCCACCGTCGAGGCGGCCACTGGGAGTCCTGGACCCGAACCCAGCGTCACATCCCCCAGGGTGGCGCGGCCCCCGGTGCTGTCCATGGACCTGCAGAGGAAACTGGGGAAGGCTTCATCTTCCAGCTTGTAGAAACTTTCCGCCATGGTTCAGAAGGGAGCGCGTGGGGCTCTGCGTCATCTGTCACGAGCAGGACTAGAGGACCGGGGACAAGAGAGGCAGGTCGGTGGGACAAGAGAGGCAGGTCGGTGGGACAAGAGAGGCAGGTCGGTGGGACAAGAGAGGGACAGGAGAGGGAGGTCGGGGGGACAAGAGAGGGACAGGAGAGGGAGGTCGGGGGGACAAGAGAGGCATGTCAGTGGGACAAGAGAGGGACAGGAGAGGGAGGTCGGGGGGACAAGAGAGGCATGTCAGTGGGACAAGAGAGGGACAGGAGAGGGAGGTCGGGGGGACAAGAGAGGCATGTCAGTGGGACAAGAGAGGGAGGTCGGGGGGACAAGAGAGGGACAGGAGAGGGAGGTCGGGGGGACAAGAGAGGGAGATCGGGGGGGCAAGAGAGGCAGGTGGGTGGGACACGTCCAAGGCATGCGAACGTCACAACTGTCGAGGAAACTAGTTCAAACTAAGGGACGTTAACTAGCCAACTTAACTTCGCTAGGTTAGCTCAAGTGCTAAAAACAAGGCGGTTGCTAACTAACTCTTGTCTCCAGTAGTTAGTTGTTGCAACACTAGTTACAGACATAGATAAGTTACCCTGCGTGCCTCGTGACTTCTAGAGAGTTAATAACACCAGGGTCCGCTTCTTCTAGAGTTAACAACACCAGGGTCCGCTTCTACAGTTAGCGCTGAACCAGAACCGTAGTTGGACTTCTACTCACGTCCGACCCTCCAGGAGAGCACGGGTCCGGTCCAACCCGAGTTCCGTGTCTCTGAACCGGGACGGACACGTCGTTAAGTTCCTAAAGTTCTTCTTGTTGAGTTCTTACTCACTCTTTTCTTCCTAAAAGGAGGCGCGACCGACCAACTGCTCGTAGAACACAAGCGGCGCTCAGAAGCCACAGGAAGCCCGCGTGAGCGTCCATGTCACGTGGGCGGGACTTAAGCAACTTAAACTGCTTTGATTGGACAACAAAACCGAGGAGGAGGACACTGTCAATCCAGATAGGCTGGGATTCACGTCACTCCGTCGGACTTTTAGACACTTTGGACAGTTTTGGCAGCGGCCCATCGCTGCATCCATGGAGCTGAATGAAGGGAGGCTTATTTTTAGACTGCAGCCACAATGTAATGCAATATAGGATACAGAAATATACAATACACTGTGGAAATCCAGTATTAGGTTAAAACATCAGTTGAAGTTAAGTGTTTGGTTCTCTACTATGCAGAGGGACATAAAAGCAAAGAGTAGTGTATTAGTTACCGGAGTTTGTTGGATCAAGACCCCCAAGCAGCTGAGAGTGCATTCCAGTTACCAATACCTGAGGTACCAATACGAGTGAGCCATGAACTTAAATGTTGTCCTTCCCGTCAAGACAAATCACATACTGTTTATGTACCTTCATTAGAGGAAAGCTGAGAGAAGACATTTCTCAGTGTCCGGAAAAATAGGCCACATTCAGTTGCCTTCAAAGAATCATACTAGTTCAAAAGTTTTAGAATATCATTCATAAAGTATCAACAACAACTGGGACCTTTTCACCCAGCTCAGCACTCAAATAAGTTTAGTGGACCAATTTCCTACAAAATAAATGTGTTGTGCCGTTTCCACAGAGGAGCGATCCCACGTGGTGTCAGCGACTCATGGATGAACGCTGCCAGGTCCTGTGTGGAAGGAAAACTAGTCCAAAATAACATTCTTATCTTGTGCTGTTTATTCTGACTTCCACCACGTGTGATTTTAAACCACCGTGAGCGCTGGGCAATAGCACTTCCCTCTGCAGAGACTGGGTTGAGGGGGCTTCACTGGCCATGTAATGCAAATTTCACAAAATCTCCATGAAGGAAAAAGAGACCACCACATTTAGAAAACAGAATCTTTATTAGAAAAGAATGGCACTTGTGTGGGTCCCCCCCTCCCCATCCCCTCTACAGTCAAAGTCCCTCAGCCTCCGGTAAGGGCAGCAGCGCTCTAGAGTAGAGTCTGTGAGGAGGCTGAGGGGGCTCAGCGTCACAGTGCTCTATGAGAGAGGAGGGAGGCAGCAGGTGACCACACCTGGTCCCCGCTCTGGGAGGATCCAGAGGCGGGAAGAAATACCTGAAGCAACAAACAAAAATGGATGGACACGCAGATGACAAACACGCAGGACAGTGGGAAGACGATGACAAAGGAACAGGGGAGGGGGGACATGTCAAAAGGAAGTAGAAAGGAAACATTTAAAAGAGGATGACGTATGCTTTAGAAAATAATAGGAGGGGAGAATGACAGAGTAGAGACGTGGGTTTATTCTATCAAAAGGTGGATGTGTGCATGGTTATTTAACAAACATGTTGGAATCAAGACAAAGTGGAAGCTGTGGCCAAACAGAACCGTGCAGGTTTTAATTCCATAACAGAGCTCTTAACCAGTAAGTATTCAGCTAGGACATGACACATCTTCAATGCATTGACACACAAGGCAGCTGGTGCAGAGGAGACTAGTAATACGCAGGATGCTGGTATGTCTTTGGAGAGGTCAGCTGCCGCAGGGGAGGGGCAAAGGGAGCTCTCTTGACAATCCTGCATGCAACAAGCAGTACAACACCACATTACTTCAAACAAGCCCACTCCAAACAACTGGAATGCAAGAAAGCCTTTCATACAAAGATCTAGTCTAGGTTTCCCTTTGGTTACGGCGAGAAGGCAACAGGTCGTGCGTTACTACAGTTAAAGGGTGACTCGGGGTTAAACAACTGCAAAGGTGGTAAATACGGAGGTTTTGTTGAGTTACGAGGGTGTTAAAAGTTGAACATAAATACAGCCACGTACCGACTCAGTTTCACACTTAACCTTGGTTCATCGAACATCAAATATGAATTAATTTGTAAAACAATATTTAGCTGTACCTGTAGCAGATGAAGAGTCAGAAAGTGGGCCACTTAAGGCTACTGGTCATACCAGACCAAGTCAGGGCTGGAGCCACAATAACCAGAGTGCACTGAACTGAGAGGGTGAGTTTTATTTCTTATGAAATCAATGTTTCATTTGTAAAAGAAAGGCTGTTATCTCTTCTTTTGACAAGTTACATATTCTCGCTTTAACGTCAGAAATGTCAGTGGCTGTATTCATACCCGTGTGTTCATACTCAAAACTCATATTGTTATTACGGTTGGTTAATGAGCTCCATTCACGCTGTCCTTCTGCTCAGCAAAGAGTTTGGCGTTACTTGCTCAAGGATGCATTGAAATTGAAGAATTACTGAGCTTTGATTTAATGGCTCTTCTCAAAATGGGTATCGAGTTGTAGGCACTCAAGCGGATCAGATTTCTCAATATTTACAAAACACCACAATGGTTCTGCTGCATATCCCAACATATAAATTTGAAATAATCGTCACATATCAAATTTTATATAAAAGCGGTTTATTTTAGAATATGCTTAGCGCTAACAATGACAACGCAAAGTGGAAACTACTCTTGCATGCATCTGTACAAGTCAAGAGGAAATCACTTATTTAAAAAAAAAAAATCAAAAAAATAAACACACAGCACATCCAAGTCCGCGGGCTCGGAAGCCAAGCTCTTTGCATGATTTGGTCAGTGTGGGGCACAGGAGGCTGGTCAGTGAGCGGCTGCAGTCCCGGTCAGTGCGAGGCATGAGAAGCTGTCAGTTCTGCCCGGCTCGGCCCGGGCTGGGTGAGTGGCGGCGGACGCACCACACCACCTACCTTCCTGCAGAAGTCCCGTTCAGGGCGTTCTGGGAGGTCTGGACCGAGGAGCCCACAACGGTGCTCATGGCTGAGGGCTGACCGGAGGAGCCGGTGAGGGGGCTGCCGTCCCCTTTCAGGATGCCCGTGCACTTCCAGTTGTCCATGTAGTTTGCTGCAGAGGGGGAGGTAAAGTAAGAGTTCACGCTGCAACAGGATCGACCAAGTGACCACGAGTTCATCACTTCCTCCACAAAGTGGAAAAAGCAGATGGAAGAATGTGTCATTTGGTACGGTCCTTATTCCTCTATTTTCTTTCTTTTACATGACACACATGTACGAGTGCAACAGAGATGAGAAGGCGCCACGGCACAGCGGCGACATTCATTATGCATTGACCTGAATGAGTTATTCTCATTTGGATAGCGCTGTGTGTCAATAGACGGACAGTCTCAACAAAACCAGGTCTTTTATTGTATTTGTTGCCCAATGCTCCAAACTATTTATTTATTTGCTTGCAGCCATGCATGTGGGCAAATTCGTTTTTTATGTGCCGTCGCTGTAATTTGATGCAATCGTTACACGTTTTGTAGCCGTTTCCCTTTAATACAAAGGAAAATCCGTTAAGTTAGATTTGAGTCCTTATGTCTCATTAAACAATACTAGCAAAGTAAAGTGCAATACAAGTAAACAATTTTAAACCTGACTGTTACTCCTGACTGAACTGAACAGAGGGATCGGTGCTACTGCCAGCAAAACGATGCTGTGTGAGTAAAGATGCAACAGAAGTGTTTTGACTGACACACAACCTGACATGAGGGGGAAAACATTTTGGGTATCTGACTGACATCTGTTTCTCTGACTGAGTGGAGGGTGAGAGGCGTCTGACGCTCGTACAGGGAAGTGGTTCTCCTTTGACACGCTCTTGTGTGTGTATGTGTCAGACTGTACCTTTTGGTGACGCAACTTCTGCTACAGAAAGTATAAGGAAGGCTTCTGTTTCTTTAGGCAGGTGAGTGAAGTCTGACACCTAGTGGTGAAATACGGTACGGCCCCATGTTTGGCTTAGATTTAAAGTTTTTATTTTTAAACCCTGAGCCAATTCTACCATCGTGTACATTACAACTTGGATGATTTGAGAATAACTTTATCTGTGTGACCCGATAGCCAAGAGGTTAGGGCCCATACCACATGGGCTCAAAGGCCCAGAGCACCGACCTGAACAGTGGGACTTCAGCTCCGTTTGTGAAAATGGACCACTTGATTCACAAGGCATCTGCCAGGCATCACATGTTTAAAATCACACAACACCTCCCAGGAGCTCCCAGGAGGTGTTGAGTGATTTTAAACATGCTGCACCAAAAAAAAAAAAAAACTGCTGTCAGTATAGCCGTCGCTAAACGAAAAAGGAAGACGATGAGCAGTCGTCAACCGGAGCAACACCAACCGCTCACCTTTCCAGAGGCGCACGCAGCCATCATCACCAGAAGAAGCCAGCAGGGTGCTGGTGATGTTCCAGCTCACACGCCACACCTGGGAGTTGTGGTTGTCGAACTGAGCCACAATCTGCACCTCCAACTTGGTGGCTCCCATAGAGGCGCTCTCCTTCCTGTCCCGAGGGATCAGAAAATGCCGTTTACACAGTGGTAGTTTGTCATTTCGGTCTCCTAGACTTGTTTAAAACGGTTGCGGCTGCAGAGTAGCGTGCATGTTTATGGAAATAGTCACCTCATGGGGACGAGCTTAAAGATTCGGACATCTTTCGTTGCGATGGCGAGCATGTGGAAGGATCTCCCCAGGTTTGGGGCGAATGCGATGTCATGGACCGCGTCGGTGACCGTCATCAGCGTCTCTGCTTTAGCATATTTCCTTTACAACATTGGGTGAGACAACATTTTTAACAATCATTGAGTTCTTCTCTTACCTCCCATGTAATTTTGTATTGCTTATAAAAGACAACACATCTGGAGTGCCTACCTCGTGTTTTCATTATACTCATAGATCTGGACTTTCCCACTGTATGTCACGTTACTGTCGTCGCTCCCCACTGCAAACATTGGCGGGTGGGCCCGAGAGCTGGGTGGCAGGAAGAACACAAGATAGGTGTCATACGGTCAGTTCACATATTTTAAAAAGAAAAAAAGAAAAAAAAAGAAGGTTGGTAGCAGAGAGTAAATCTACTTGCCCAGTCATTTTTTACTTGCCAATTCATGAAATAAATGTGTGGTTATCAAACAACAACGACGATTAATTGGATTAATTTTGCCCAAATCCTCCAACTCGACCCAACGAAACAAGCGCTTCAGATCATAGATTTTGTCGTCGAGTGCCCGATCAATACAGATTTTTATTTTCATTTCATTTCATTTATTTATTTGAACAGGGACCGTACACATCAATCAACCCAGGGGTAAATGTGTCAGTCTTAGCTAAAGCTAAATTTCAACCGTAGTCCCTGACTCTCCTATTGCAACAAGAGCTACATTACAGCGAGGACTGGAAATTAACCACCGGAAATCTTCTATACATATTTCAACGTCACAGTTTTCTTTCCCCAAACAGAGTCCAACTGCGGTCTAACCTCGAGGGGTTCCAAGAGATGCAGCTGCAGCTGAGCTTGCACGAGATCTCGTGCTGCAGGGACCACTGACTCAGGTTCATCACGTCGGGGGCCTCGTAGATCCTCACCACGCCGTCGGCGGAGCAGGTGGTCAGCATCAGGCCCATGTGTTTCGGGGCGAACTTCACGTCAGTCACTGAGGTTCTGCTGTCAACTAGCGTGGTTCTCTTAATCTACAAACAGAACAGCATGGAAATAATTGGGTCAGGTTGAACAGACTGTAAGAAAAGTGACGTCCGCCCTGCTGGTTTAGAAGGACGCTCCGGGCCAGACAGTAAGAGACGGCAACCATTTGGCCAGTTATTGACCTTTGATTGCCATCAGTGGCAACCACTTTTCAACATATAAAAACAAACACGCCCCCCAAAATATAGCTATTTTTCATATTTTTTGCATAAATTATGTTTTTAAGTTAAAGGCAGAACAGTAACTAGAGCTGGGCGATATGGCCAGAATCTTATATCGGTCATTTCCTATCTCAATAACGGCTTATATATCCCAATACGTAAATATAAGGCGACTTAAAATGGCAACCGTAGTTTCAAATTCGATAACCAGAAGCTGATGCCTGGTCTACAGCCTGGCAACCACTTTATTTCTTTTAAGTTTTAGTTGAGCCATGAAGCTGAAGCTGCACTAACCCAGTGGCTCAGTCCTCTCTGCTTGTCGTTGGACTCTCCTACGATCTCTTCCCACACAGCAGCAGTCCTGTCGAAGGAGCAGGAGGCCAGAACCTGCCCGAACTCTGGATGAGCCCAGGTCACTCTCCACACTGATCCGCTGTGTGTCTGCAGGGGAGAGAATGCATCTGTGGTCAGCCCAAATAAGCCCAACAGCAGTCTGAGATGTCGGGCTGTATGTGCATCAGTGAGCCCACAGGAGACACCGAGCAGGACAGCCGCCCGTGGGCACAGCGGCTCCAGCAGCAGGGGGCTTACCTTCCAGCTGGCCGTGCAGTGCCACTCTCCATTCTCACTTTTATCCCAGACCTGAGAGAAGACGAGAAACAATATGAGGAAGTATTGGCTCAGTTGACCACTAATAACACCTTCTGCGTGACAGGTGTGACGTTACTACACGTACACGCGGTATGTTAAGCCAACTCTGCAGTGTTTACATGAGCTGCACAGCTTAAGTTAACCTAGCTTGTACGCTAACATGAGCTGGACAAGACGGCACGTTAGCCCACGGTACCTTCACGCTCTGGTCGCTGGAGCACGTGGCCATTCTCCGGCCGTGGAAGTCATACGACACGTCATGAATCAGATCTTTGTGGTCCGCTGCGATGCTCCGCGCGACGAACATGGTTATAACCGGCTAGCAGCGAAACGAGCTACCTAGCTGCCTCGCAGGCCCGTCATGTGTCTAAACGGTACTAGTGCGCGCGCGCGAGCGAGTCCGTAATGTTTGGCGGGTCTTCGCAGTGCGCGCGCATCACGCCACTTGACCACAGGGGGGCGCATTCAACCCCATTGTATTTTACACCGACGGGTAGATCCAGTTTTGGGTTACTTTTTAAAAGTCTGTGTTGAAACTTGTCGTGCCGAATTGAACATCAACCAGAATATAATTTAGAAAAATGTGAAAATGCAAAACGGACCAATATATATTATTTCACTTTAACACTTTACACTTTAACTCCACTTCTAAGTAAACGGACCTCCTCCTCCGTTCACCCTGGGTTGCCAGGTTCCGTCTGTATTTTCCTACATTTTTCAACAGCACTCACATTGAACACTTTAAGACAAGACGTCAATGGCAGAAGTGTTTGTCAAATGTTTATTTTGTATTATGCGCTACTTTATTTGTCATTCTAATCATGCCGTGTTTATATTGTGGAAACATAATAATAATAATTAGGGTTGAACAAACTAGCTTTCAGAATGCAATAGTTTACTGCAAGGGTCAATGTTGATACGTATAACATGTATATGTTAATCTCTCTCTCTCTCTCTCTCTCTCTCTCTCTCTCTCTCTCTCTCTCTCTCTCTCTCTATATATATATATATATATATATATATATATATATATATATATATATATATATATATATATATATATATATATACATATACTGTATACGTACACATATATATATATATCACAATAATAATAAAACACCCAGAGTACGTTTAATACAACAATATGTGATTTACTTTTTATTTTTGGCAGAAGCCCACAACTGGCAACCCAAGTCCGTCAGCGTGCAGCAGTATTGTGCCGGAGCAGCAGACTCCCCGCAGGGATCCCCAGGGTGACACACACACACACACACACACACACGCACACACACACGGCGGCTCACATGGCGGACACAAAGGAGTGACTTAGTGAACGCCGCTGCAAACACTCCGTGGTCACCCAGCGAGGGTCTCCGGAAGCAGACACGATGGAGGGAGCGTTTGAGGAGGTCGACTCGTCCGGGAGATGGCAGAACCTGTTCAACGTAAGTCTGTCTGGACCCGGGGCCTCCCGGGGCCCCTGAGACTGCCTCCCGGGGTCTGTGTGCCTAACGTACAGTCCTCCGTGTGTAGAGGTCGTGCTTTAGGGCTCGCAGCTAGGACGGAGGAGTCGTGCTTAGTGCACATAGGCAGGACGGAGGAGAACTAGGAGCTAGGAGTCCGTGACTTCCGTAGCGAGGTAAGCGTGCGGCTCGGTGTCGCTCAGCGGGCTGGTGACGTCAGCTCAGATTCTGAGAACTCGTCAGGACTTCCAGAGAAACGCGCATGTGTTTCCCCACCAGCTGGAAGCCCGCGAGCCCGAGGATAAGCGCAGGAACACTGGTCCCGCTCTGAAACAGGTCCCCGGAAACAACCACTTATGCGTGAGACACGGCTGTATCTATGTATTTTAATTACGGTAATAACGAGTTGTGAGCCATATTCACTGTACAAGGTGAACCTGCTTCCTGTTAAACTATAGTTAGGTTGGTTTGTTTTGCTTTTATGTGTTTACTAGTTAAATATATCCGCTTTATCACATAAAAGGAAAGACAGCACACGTATTTCCAGTGTTGTGAAAAAGAAGTGCACAACACAGCGCATTTGACAGCTAACGATCAGAACCAGGTTTTAGAGTTAGATAGTGATATCACTGACATACAGTCACGTGTGTGTGTGTGTGTGTGTGTGTGTGTGTGTGTGTGTGTGTGTGTGAGTTAAAGCTGTGTAGTCAAAACGCATTGTGATGTAAAGCTCACAGCTGATTTAATTTCTCATTTACTAGTTAATTTAACATGTACACTTGGTCAGGTTTATGTTTTTGTGTATCAGTATAATTATGTTATCATGCCCTTTTAGGCTCAATATAACTGATATAATAATGTAATAACTGAAACTGATATTTCCTGTGAGGGTTATCGTACCCTGAACATCTCATACATAGTTCCAATGAATCCAACAGACCTTTTTATCATTGTGTGTGTGTGTGTGTGTGTGTGTGTGTGTGTGTGTGTGTGTGTATATAGAATGCTCACTGATCGTTTCTCAGTGTGTGTCCCACACTCCTCATCAACACAATGTGATACTCATATCTCTCCACATGTTTGTTTGTTTGTTTGTTTGTTTGTTGTTGTTTTTGGTCTGACAGGAGATCCGTAACCAAGCCAGTGAATATCCCTACAAAGTGGCCAAACTCCCAGCGAACCGTAATCTGAACCGCTACCGAGACGTCAGCCCATGTGAGTCCCAAGACCAACCAGTTGTGAATGAAATTGTGTATTCCTGCGATGGGAGCGGCGTCTTTGTGATTTGTAACCGCCCCGTTGTTGTCTCCACCTGGTTTTAGTCGACCACAGTCGGGTCAAACTGGAAAACTCCGAAAATGACTACATCAACGCCAGTCTGGTCATGGTGGAAGAAGCCCAGCGAGCCTACATTCTCTGTCAGGTACGGCTCGGCTCAAGCAGTGTCTGCACCCGCTCTAATACACCTGGGGAGTGATTTGAAGGAGGATGTGCAGGATTCCCCCTGAGGCTTTGTGAGCTTCTGCTCATGATATTTTCTTTCTCTCTCTCTCTCTCGCTGTATATTTCTTTCTTTTGGTCCACAGGGGCCTTTGAGGAACACCTGTGGTCATTTCTGGCTGATGATTTGGGAGCAGGGTTCCAAAGCTGTTATAATGCTCAACAGAGTCATTGAAAAGGGATCTGTGAGTAGATCTTTGATTCTCTTGTTTCCAGATGTCAGCTCTTTAGATTATTAGCTGTGGATGTTCTTACTACATTGCATACATTGTCTATGATAGTTTGACTTTGTCGGTCATATTTAAGTCTACTACCAGTAAAACTGCCAGTTTTCTGTGTTTTATGTTATGTGTTTTTGCTATCAAAGTAAAACCTGCTTCTTCTGGTCATCTCTTGAAGAGCACTTCCTCATTCTGCTTCATCCTCAATAGCTATTTCTCAAGACTTCTCTGAAGCCCACAATGACCCCTCCTCTGCTTTGAATGACGATTTGTGTCTGCTATAATCCTCCTCCACAAAGACGAGATGGAAGAACCTCGTTAAAAGTCACATCTACTCCTTCTCGCCAATGATGCATTCAGAATCTATGAACATGCAAATATTTACTGTACTATCTTTTTATCTCAAACGTTTAACTGCTGGACACGAGATGCCTCCTACTTCACTCTAAAACGTTTCCATGTGTTACTTGTGTACGTTGCATATGGCCCCATGATTGGCTTCCAAACTAACTAAGATTTAAAGGGACAGTTTGAATATTATGGGACTACATGGCACTCGGTTTGTGACTCAACAGCAATGTCTCTCTGAAGATAATCCACAGACCTCGTTTCAAGTTGGGACTATTTTCTTTCAACCATAGCAGACATCGCTACCACCGACATATCCATAGCTAGGCAACTCTCACCAAAATAATCTAGACTGATGAATAGCACTACAGTTAAAAGGAAAAATACTGTAATGTTTAATTATCTATTTTTGGGGTGAACTGTTCCTTTTTAAGATGAGCACCTTCAGCAGGTGAAGGAGCAGTAAGACGCTGAGCACAGCTTTCAGCTAACGGGCTTTAAGAGCGTGCAGACGGCTCGTCAGGGTGGCAGTGCTTTGTGGGAGCTGCTTATTTATGACTTGTGGTAAACGAGCTGCCAAGTCCTCTCGGGTTTAGTCTCACAGCACGATTGACTGCAGTGACCCTGGGGGAAAGTAACCTGATCCAAAGTGTTATTTGTTCTCAGTGCATGCCTTTACATTGGTGAAGCCTTTCTTGATAAAGAGGGATTTCCTGAATTTCTGCAATCTTCTTGGGAATGAAGTCTGCGATGCATCCTCAATCAACGCGCTTTATCCCGCCAGCCTTTCTTATCTAAGTCCACTCATTTAGTTGTGTCTCAACAGGAAAAGTGTGCACAGTACTGGCCCACCACAGAGGAGCTGCAGATGTCTTTCACGGACACGGGGTTCGTTGTCAGGCTGCTTTCAGAGGAGGACCAGTCCTATTACACAATCCGAGTGCTGGAACTGCAGAACACAGTGGTGAGCTAATCATGTTTAAACTTTTCTTATGCAGAGTAGTTTGAGTGATATTTTGTGTCTTGTGCAAGGAGAGTGAGGGCAGTAACTGGCTTTGCTTGTGTCACTTCATCCAGCTCTGGGAGTTTGTTTAAGCCGTCTCAACTAGCGTTATCCTGTGGGGCGTAGCTGTTGGGCAGCCCAGCGCCCGAGCCCGGGGGTTATACTTGTCAAGCCCCCCCGATATGTTTATGCTGCCTCCTCTATTTTATTGAGGTAGCCACTTACAAAGATCATCAGATTCGGCGATAAACAAATTTTCCTCAAAGTTCCCTCCGGACCCATTCAATTCAAGGACCCGGGGCAGGACCCGGGGAAGGACCGGTTCCAGGCAGCCATGAATCCATGGAAAAAGAAAGTAGAGTTAGTAATGTGCATTGAAGAGACAATAGTTTATCCAGATGGAGAGAAAGAAGAGGAGAGGAGGAGTGAAAGAGGAAGAGAAGAGGAGCGAAAGAGGAAGAGAAGAGGAGCTCAGTGTATCCTAAGATGTCCCCCAGCAGTCTAGGCCTATAGCAGCATATCTAGGGGCTGGACCAGGGCAAACCTGAGCCAGCCCTAACTATAAGCCTGAAACAGCCCTAACTATAAGCGCTATCAAAGAGGAAAGTCTTAAGTCTACTCTTAAATGAGGTGACTGTGTCTGCCCCCCGGACTGAAAGTGGAAGCTGATTCCACAGAAGAGGAGCCCGATAACTGAAAGCTCTAGCCCCCAACCTACTTTTTAAGACTCTGGGAACCACAAGTAACCCTGCATTCAGTGAGCGTAACGCTCTAGAGGGGTAATATGGCACTATAAGCTCTTTAAGATATGATGGTGCATCACCAGCTAAGGCTTTATAGGTGAGGAGGAGGATTTTAAATATGATTCTTGATCTTACAGGAAGCCAGTGGAGAGCAGCTAGTACAGGAGTAATGTGATCTCTCCTCCTAGTCCTCATTAGTACACGAGCTGCAGCATTCTGGATCAGCTGGAGAGACCCAAGGGACTTTCCGGAGCAGCCTGATAATACGGAGTTACAGTAATCCAGTCTTGAAGTAACAAATGCGTGGATCAGCGTTTCTGCATCACTTTGAGACAGGATGTGCCGGATCTTTGAGATGTTCCGTAGGTGAAAAAAGGCAGTCCTTGAGATCTGTTTCACGTGGGAGCCAAAGGATAGGTCCTGGTCAAAAATAACTCAGAGATTCCTTACGGTGGTGGTGGATGCCAGAGCGATGCCATCCAGGGAAACCATATCGTCAGATAGTTGATTTCTGAGGTGTTCTGGGCCGAGTAGAATAACTTCAGTCTTGTCAGAGGCATGTCGTCTGGCTGATGGGACGACAGAAGTCTCATGGAACAGACAAGCGTATCCACAGCTGGAGTCTCCACCTCTGGAGAGGATACATGTTCTGTTTCCATGGGGGGGTGGTTTCCAAGTGACAAATCAGCCCCGAGTCATGCAGAACTCTTGTCTCCACTCTGCCCCAAAACATGTCCTGACATCCCGCTCCGCTGCAGACGGGGGAGTCGAGGGAGCTCTACCACTTTCACTACACCACGTGGCCGGACTTCGGCGTCCCGGAATCCCCGGCCTCCTTCCTCAACTTCCTCTTCAAGGTCCGGGAGTCCGGCTCGCTGGGACCGGAGCACGGGCCCTCGGTGGTGCACTGCAGTGCCGGGATCGGACGCTCGGGAACCCTCGCCCTGGTGGACACCTGCCTGGTGCTGGTGAGGACAGGGGGGGGGGGGGGGGGGGATGTAAACCAATTCAAAGAAAATTAAACCAATGGGTCTGTTCAATGTAAACGTATCTGAATGGAGTACTCACATCCTTTTTACTGCAGTAAAAGTAGTGTGATAATGTAAAAATGTCCCGTAGTTGGTTCAAGTCCTGCTTTCAAACCCCCCACAGATCCTCTTTTGTATCCTCAACATGTCGATGTGCTCTGCAGATGGACAGGAGGAAGACCCCGTCGTCGGTGGACATACAGAAGGTGCTGCTGGACATGAGGGAATACCGCATGGGCCTGATCCAGACCCCTGACCAGCTCCGCTTCTCCTACATGGCGGTCATCGAGGGAGCCAAGCTCATGCCTGCGGTAAACTAAAATCGTAAACCAGATTAAACTGAGGTTTAACTTGAAATCACGTTACGGCGAGCTTTTAAAACGAGCTCAAAAATAAAGAAAGATTCCATTTAAACAACTCTTTAGTTTTTCACTCCAAATTTGTTTAGATTGAATTATTTTGCACCGAAACTCAAATTTAGATCCAGTACGGGATCCAGTATTAGCTTTAAATTTACACTTGAGGGTGTGTAAACCTTTTGAGATGGATTGAGCAAAATAATCAAGTTCCTCAAAGAAAGTTGGGGGACGGCCTCGACCGGTTGAGTTTTAGAATCCTATAATATTTGACCTATGTTGCTTTGTTTATTGGGCCAACACGTTCAGAAATCCAAACATCTCTGCCGAGTGAACACGAGTAGCTCGCTAATATGAGATTAAACTAATCCTCGGGCGTTGTTGCAGTATCATGCTTTTTCTTTTCTTTTTTATTACTTTAGAACCATTATCGGTATTGGTATCATTACGCAACTGAACAATCAGCCGGCACACCTCATACTTCCATTGGTTCCTCTACCTGCCCCTGATAATAGCTTGAAAGCAAAACTGCCACAATGCCTTTCTTTTAGTTTTGGAATCGCAGCCCAGTATATCATGGCCATGATGTGTGATTAAAAACTAAAATGTTTTTCTATTTGAATGTCGCTGCTCTGGAGTTGAGAGAGCCCCATGAAGCCAGTTTAGCGCAGCTATGCTCAAGTATAATCACAAAGTTGAACTTGGTCGTCTTGGTTTACTGGGAACAGCTGTGGTGGTCACGGCGGGCGGTCCAGAGGTGTTCTCTCAGCTCGCTCCTCTCCGTCGTGACCTTGCGTCTCTGTGTCTCGTCCCCCTGTTCGCAGCCCAACCAGCAGACCGAGAAGTGCAGAGACGACCTGGAGCCAGACCTGCCCCCTCCACCCCCTCCCCCACCAACTCCACCCCGGCCTCACCTCAACGACAGCATGCCCAACGGTCAGCCAGGACCCCGTCTGGAGCCCCAGGCCGCCTCGCTGTCGGCAGGGGAGCCGGACGGCCCGGAGCACAACGTGGCAGAGGACTCGGGGCTGTAAGTAGTGAGCTTTTTGGACCCCAGAGAAAGTGATCCCTCATGACAGTTCCAGTTCTTGTTGTTATGCTCTAACTAAGCTCGCTGTCGCTGTGCGTGAGCCGGATCACTGCCGACCACTTACCCGCTAACCGGCTCTTTTTTTCAGTGTCAGAAAGCGCCACCGGGAGGAGAGGATCGCCAGCACCTCGCAGAAGGTCCAGCAGATGAAACAGAGACTGAGCCACTCGGAGAGGAAACGAGACCAGTGGCTGTACTGGAGGCCCATCCTGCTCAACGTCGGCGCCGGGGCCGCCGTGGCCGTCGGCCTGCTGGTGTGCTGGATGTACTCCCAGTGAACACACTTTGAAATGAGAAGAAGAAACAACAAAAACCCGGACTCCTATTTTTCACCAGTACCTGGGATTAGGTACCTCCCCTAAGTAGACTAGACGGTAACACGAGCATAACAGAGGGTATTTATTTCTTAAGGTCAAATATTGCGGGAGCGCTAGATCAAAAACAAGTGTGTGTGTGTGTGTGTGTGTGTGTGTGTGTGTGTGTGTGTGTGTGTGTGTGTGTGTGTGTGTGTGTGTGTGTGTGTGTCATGTTAAGATCTTAACAAAGAAAAACAAATGAGTAACATCTCAGGATCTTGGTGCCAGCACGACGATTTCCTTTCCTTCTCGCCACTCGATGAAAGTGCTGTATCCCAGCGAAGCGCTCTGAGAGCAAACCTACAAAAGGTGCAGTGCAAAGCAAGAGACACACAATAACTCTGCCGCGTTTAGTTTATTTCCTTATCTGTAACGGTCAGGTGCGTGGCGATCGTCCGTGGACACCTTTAACATTTCATATAACTTGTTGACTGTCCATCCCATCATAAGAGCCCAGAGCCCAAATAGTTGCTTTTTCTGCAATGAAATGTGCATATCATGCACTCATTTAGAGGTTTTTCCAGAGCACCACTTGTTCTTCCACTCACATTTAGCAGAGCATCCCAATACGGCCAGATATATATTTTTGTGTGACTGGATACTTCATGGAGAGCTGCCCTGCTGATGTTTTAAACCTCTTTTTTTCTGTTATATGAGCACCTTCTTTTCATACATTTTGGTTGTTGCGTTAATCGTAAATGTCCGTCACTGCTTGGTACGTGTATGTACCCACTGGATGGGTTCATGTGTGTACTTTCACATTTATTTTCTTTGTAGGAAAACCAAAGTAAAGGTGTCCCTAAACACCAGGCAAGCTGTTAAATGATGAAATATTGTCCTGGAATGTATTTTTCTGTTGAAATCTCTTAAACATAACTGACACAAAACTGACGCGTGTCTTCGTATTTTGAACACACAGAAGTGGTGAAAAATTGGTTGTGAATTGACAGAGACCAATCTAAAGCTATAGTAGTGCAATTGAGGAGTTGGAGCAGAGCACCTTGGGGTGTAGTGAGGAGATCGTGAGGTGTTCGCTGGTTGGAGATAGCTTTAAATGTGCCTTGAAGTGAATTAAATGGAAGAGAGAAGAGAAAAAGGGTGTGCTCCAAGGCGTCCTAGCGTGATCAGATAAAGGTTTATGAGAGCTGTTTCCCACATAACATGAGTAACACGCGAGCGCCCCATTGGCCGGTTAGCAACGTCAGGTGTGATACAGGGAGTGGTATCAAGAGTTGATCATACACCAAGTGTGTCATGAGCATGTACTGAGCCTGGACGGGGAAGTGGCTCATTGAACCCAGGAGAGACACGTTTGACCGTAACATTCCATTCATTGTTGTTTTTCCACACTAAGATTTCCGTGGGAGTTTTTTGTACACTGCTAAAAGCTTCAGTGAGAACATGATGGATGGTGTTCTTGAAAGAGGGGAAAAAAGAGCAAAAAAAACATGAAGTACTTCCTAAAATAAAACATTCATCCATTTGTCTGTTTTGTTACCAAACCCTTCTTGTCTGCGTGTGTTCTTTCTTGTGTGTCTTGTGTCATAAAAGCAGCTCTGCTGCGCTCCAGTCCTAATTTCATTCCGACTCAGAGCTAAATCAATGCAGCCAGACCGAGGCCTTCCACCAGGGTTCCAGGAATTGATTCAATATTTCAAGAAGAGGCCTTGCTCATATCGACTACTGTAGTAATTTAATTTTCTCTCATCTGTGGGATGGAATTGGCCTTTGTGGAGAAGGAAGTACTGTATTTGTTGTATTAGCTGTCCACCCCCTTTTGAGTACTATAAAAAGAATAATTATATAAATGCTATATATTAGAGAGCAAAACAAATCTGAATTGTCTGCATAATATAAAACTAGTTGATGTATTATTAAATAATAACTGGTAAAAAAGAAAAAGATCTAATCGCTGTTGCAATTCGGACTACAGAGGGGTCCTTTACCGGTTGTCGCTGAACACGCGACAACAGGGCGACCAAAACAATCCCTGAATAAAAGTCAGATATTTCTTCAAACTAAATTAAATTAAACCTACCCTAAAATAAAGTGGATATTTACCGATATCCCACTTGATCTATATTACTTCGTCCCAGGTCGACATGGTCGAAGACAACAATATTGAGCACCGGACGCCGTCAGGCATCCGCGGGGCCGCGTTCCCGCTCGCTCGACCGCCACAGTTCAAACTGGCAGTTGTGGTGGTTGTCATCCACGGGCTATCGCACTAAGTGGATTACGTTACAGACGACAACATGATTCCCAGGATCGAATATTGCCTCAGCACCAGTGTAACGTGTGAGACAGGGCCCTGCCTCTAACGAGCTCCAGCTGAGATGTCTCTGCCTCCAGAGAAAGCGGCCGAGCTGAAGCGGATCATTCACAACCATCTGCTCAAGGTGAGCCAACTGAACCCGTGTTAATAAACAATGTAAACAATGGAAGTAAACACTGTCCCTAAACAATGTACCTTTGTGCGCCGCTATCCCCGAGAGGCATGCTTTAATAGTCCTGGGCTTTCTTGAAGGGAAAAACACATTTACGCCAAACGCCTTTTGAACATATAGCAAATTAAAATCCACGTGCCCATTGAAGAAGAGTACACATTATACATGCTTTTTAAAGGCCTGGAACCACTACACGTAGTCTTTCATGAAGTTCGGCGGGACCAAATAAGTATATGGTGGCATTATTTAACAGGGTTTGGTTGGTTTCTTCAAGCTGTCAGCCTGTGGAGCCGAGCAGTGGGTCAGAGGATGGAACCAGTGTAGTGTTGGACCTGTGGGATTATTAGCAACTGGTTCAGGATAAGACCCACTAGATTCGGATATTCCTGTCTGGAAAACATGAATCTCACAAAGACACAATCTCTATTTGGAAACCGCAAGATTCCAATGAGAAGCTCTTCTTACAGGTCTACTGGTAATAATGAACATGATGGGGGCTTCTTCCTCGTGAAGACTTGAAAGACCCTGAGCGCTGCTCAGGAAGAATTAGCTGTGGGGGGAAACCAAAGATGCACAAGGAGTCTGTTGTCACAAGATATGCTGATGCATTGGTGAAAGGCATCTGTTTGTGGCTCTTGTTGAGGAAAGTGTGTGTGGTGTTGACCCGGTCTCTTTGGGTCCCCAGATGGACATGAGGAAAACGTGTGTGTGTGTGTGTGTGTGGAGTTTACCCGGTCTCTTTGGGTCCCCAGATGGACATCCACGGGAGGATCCGAGAGGTGCTGGCCGAGACTGCGAGGAGCGACCAGGGCGCACGTGGAGCCCTGTCTGAGGCGGATTTCCTCCACGCTCTGCAGCGCAGGGGCATCATCGAGGATGTGATGAAGGACCTGCACTTTACTCAGGTCGGCTGACACGCAAGGGGCCGATTACGCAGTTGATTGCATAGATTCATTTGATTCAAAACTGAATGCAAATAACACAACTTTCTTCAATAATGTCACACTAATTTGAACCCAGATGCAGATAACACATTCTCAATTGTACATATTGGTATGAATTCAATCCCCAGCTGACTGTTTTGGTGTTTGTGTCATGTTGGTCTGCTTTGGTAGGAAGGCACAGCCGATGCAGAAAGCGGGGCCCCTCCAAAGCCGGCTCCTCACTTTGTAGACGAGAACATTACTCCACTTAAGAAGAGTAAGAGCCGTCCTGTTCAAGTCCGAATAAGCCAACGGAATAGCACGGCCTGTTTCATTTCTCTCAAATTGTCCTTCTTCATGTTGAAACGGTTGATTCTTTTCATTCTCTCAGCCAGTGTTGACCCATACAGGCGGCACTTGTATGTCCAAGTGCTTGGCGGTAAGGCCTTTCTGGAGCACCTCCAGGAACCAGAGCCTTTACCCGGTCAGGTGTGCTCCACGTTGACACTCTACCTGCACTTCCGCAACCAGAGGTTCCGCTCGAAGCCGGTGCCCTGCGCCTGCGACCCGGACCTGAAGGAGGGTTTCCTCCTAGAGGTCTACACAGACGGCACAGGTATGTCGGTCAGTCGGGACCGGGGTTCTTATGATGCGGCTTCATTTGTTATCTATATTATTATCTAATACACATTTTTTGGGGGGCCCGTAGGCGAGGGCAGCAAAATGGTGGATGCAACCTCCATGCTGTCCCTGTGTGACCCGGTTCACTTGGTACTGATCCGGACGGACACCTCTGGCGAGACGGCGCTGGTCTCGTCCTACTTCCTGGACTGGAGGGCGGTCCTCGGCTCGCCCGGCGGGAAGACCTGCTTCGCCGTGGAGCTGATGGGCGTTGGTGAGGAATCTGTGAGGAGAGACGGCATGATTCTGAATTATGAATGTGCTTTTAAAAAAAAGCTACCTCTATGGCTGAATGAAGAATGAATGATGCAGCTCTTTGGAGTTTATTGTGTGGGAATGCCAGCTCACACTGATATAGATAACAGTAAAAAAAAACATTACATTTACATTACTTTCTAAACTAAGAATCTCTCTTGGACAATATGAAAATGATACCCTGATCATCCAAAATGATTGCGATTTGCGATATTATCCCGATAATCATAAAAATGTGCTTAAAACTCTAAAAACAGCACTCAAACTGGATTCACATGACCTTGCATTTTGTTATTGCATCACAGATAGGCTCCCTTGCAGGAATAAAGAATAAATATACTTACTTACTACTAGTTTGATGTTTTTACAGTGGAACTTGTTCAGCTTTAAAATGTTGGTTCCTGACCTTTCTGGGTCGTGACCCTTAAACCATTTAAAAACTGCCTTCTTCAACCCTTTTGAAAAAAATATTGAATACTGTTAAGAGGCCATAGCATGTAGATTATCTGTAGTATTTTCCAATAAAGGGAAGAGAAAATAAAATTAAAATAACCCAAACAATATTTTTTGTCCTGTTGATTATCTTGTAACATGGAGGGGTTCGAGTCAGCATATGCAGAAGTGTAAGTTTTTGCCACAGAAAGACTTCTGTGGTTTGTTTGTAAGTGTTGTGGCTACCAGCTTCCAGTAACTTGTCCGTGTGTGTCCGTGTCCAGGAAGTGAATGCAAAGTCCCGGCTGGTGTTCTGACCGTCAGTCTGGAGCTCTTCCCTCCTCTCACGGAGACTCTGAGCGCCGCCGTCGTCAGCACTCAGGTGACTGAATCCTCCGTGCTGGGGACCATCCATCTTCCTCAGGGCCGATATGAAGACAGCGATGTGAGAGAGACAAAGCTCCATGTGTAGTAACTGGTGTTCTGTATGCTCCTCATTCAGCAATCACTGGAGAGGCAGAGGACGGCAGAGAAGGAGAGGCTCTTCCTGGTTTATGCCAAACAGTGGTGGAGGGAGTTCCTGCAGATACGTCCATCCAACCAATCCAAAATGGTCAAGATCTTTGCCCAGGTCACATGTTTTTGCGTACTTTTAAGGACATTCGTTTCATGACTTGATTCTTTTTTAGGAGTACATAGCAGAGTTGCGCATATATAGCAACTCCTAAAAAAAAATATATATATATATGCAGACATTGCTTAGGGAGTTAAAAACACATGATTTAGAACAACCTAAAATATTGTTTTCCCTGGTCTAGTGTGTTTGTGGTTTGGGGAGAGGACTTCTCATATTCATAACCACTTTTATTGAAGCCTGAACTCGTGGAGTTCCTATCTGCTCCAACTTGTCCCATGGCCTGTGTGTGTTTGTGTGTCTCTGCAGGACGAGAACGGCGTCAACAGGCCGACGTGTTCTTACGTGCGCGTCCTGCGGGCGGGGCGGCTGCTGGAAAGCCCCCGCCAGGCGGCCCGCTTCGTCAGCCTGCTGGCCCACGAGAAGGCCCCGGTGGTGGGAGGAGGAGGCAAGCAGGAGCAGTGGTGCACCTTGATGGCTTTCCTGTGTAGAGGGAAGGTAAGGAGAACCGGCAACAGAGATGGACTCCTTTTTCAGAACACAATGCACATTACGATCTGAACTGTCAGACGGACAACAGAAGATGTATAGCTTTTCACACCAAGGTTCCTGGTGGAGGCAGCTATTCTATATTTATATAGAACAGCACCAGAGTTGTACTGTGTCGCTTGGGTTGTAGCCCAGTGGTATGACACGGCGACACTCTTCTTTTGTTAGCATTATGCAAACAGCTAAATGTTGTGAACAGTTTAGTTCACAACATTTTCTCTCCATCTCTCTGCCTGTTGAGCCTTCTGCTAACTAAAGCTAAAGGCTTAGCCGCGGCCGTTAGCAGAAGGCTAAGCTATTAGCTACGTTCAACACCAGCACATACAGCATCAGAGACATACAGCGTCACCGAATAGATTCAGAGTTACACTTTTTAAATCGTCCAGCGCGTTGAAACATTTAAGTTTTAAAACTATCTGTAATTCATTCTTTTTGTGAAGATGTGCGCTAAAAGAAGATGAGATGAAAGGAACGGTGTGAAAAGAATCATGATTGATATATATCATATTCATGATCACTCTTAGAACATAATCTGCAACCAATGCATCAAATGAAAGGAGAAAGTGTCGTTGAGCGTCTCCTCATGTGACCAGTCTGCTGTGCAGACGGGGTTATTAATCTATTATGAATGTTGTCCGAAAGCAGTTTGTTCCAAGAGTCAGAAAGCATCACATAAACTGGGCTCAGCTGCATTTACATTCACCCTCTTTTATAGCCGTTTGGGTCATTTCTGAGAGTGGGATGTGTGCAGAGTGGACTGAGTGATGCGTTTCTCTGCTCGATGGCGGGGGCTTTCCCAGACCACCACAGGATGAATGTTCCCTGCCTCTCCTCTGAGCGGCTGGCAGCAAAGACACAACGCAACTCTCGCAAAGTGGTCCTTGTCAGCTGTGATTTATGAGTTTCATTCCAGGGAAAATTAATTTATCCTCATCAGTCCCCAGCCTGTTCCGATGCTGCCGTCCATGTTAGCACTTCTAGAGAACATCTATCATTCTGACTGGCCGGGAGCCCGAGCCCGCTCCCTGCATGAAGAGCAGCAGCTCAGGCCTCTTTACCGGAAGAGCTGCGAGTGGACGAGGCGTCGCTCCTGCACGGCGACCTCCAGCAGAACGTTCCTGTCTGTTCAACCCTGAGAACGTGAGGCAGGAGAACCGTGCAGAGGAACAGGGCACTGTACCTCTGTGTGAACAGACTTCTCATTCATCAGGCAGTGACATGTTGAAGTAGTCAAGCAGATGGTGTGAGGACGGTCATAAACCTCTTCTAATCAGTCTCAATATAGGGACTTGGAATATATGAATGATTCTAAAACATATCAATATTTGGAGAATAAAGTCAATACATTTCGAGAGTAAAGTTGCAATATTTCGAGAATAAAGTTGTATTATATTGGGTATAAAGTCACAATATTTTAAGAGTATCTGCGATATAAAATCGGACTATTTCATGAATAAAGTTGTAATATGTTTAGATGTTATTGCTCGAATACGCTGTCGTACATTTTGCTGCACAGCCAGCCTCCAAGTAAAACTCAGGCGTTTGTAAAAATGGAAATGAATTATTTTAAGAACAGGATTTCTGTACCACAACGATCTACCTGTTGGGTCAGGATCCTCTGAGTGGAGCTCATTGTTCGTCCCACTGGGGTTAAAAGAACCCGTCATGAGGGTGCCGCTCTAGAGGTGCTGGCACTACATTTAAGGAACTCTGACTTTAAGAGAGCTCCAAACACTAAAACACCACGTTGATGATGTAGTTCCCTCATCTCAGAGGTCTGTCTGTCCTCCCCAGGGCGACTGCGAGGACCACGCCGCCCTGCTGTGCAGCCTGCTGCTGGGCTTCGGCCTGGATGCGTACGTGTGCGTGGGCACCAGAGCCAAGGGAGGGCCGCACACCTGGGTCCTGACCCGCGGCGCCGAGGGGAGCGTCACCTTCTGGGAGAGTCTGACGGCACACAGGTCCTTCTGTTCTTTTGGTGCCGTTTCTTATAACTCGGCTGCTTTTAATATTCATATGTCGGATACGAAAGATATGTGCGCACATTTTAGTTTTGTAACTATTCAAACTCGTTAGTGGGACATCAGAATGACTTTTCCGTGGGATGTCACTGCCAGAAACAACTTCTGAGACGGGCAGCTGCTCATGTTTCACTGACGGACTCTGGGCGTTGTTATGATGTTATAAGGCTCTGACATTAGGAAGGAGTCTCGCTCCTTGGTTCTGAAAGCTCGTGAGCAGATGTGTTGAAACAGTGTCGGCTTATTGTGTCGACGACAGAAAGCACAGCTTACTGTTGTCTAAAAGATTTAATATTTAGCTGATTTGGACATCGAGGATGAGGTCGTTGCCTGCGATGAGCGATGTATTGTGATGAGAAACAAAATCCTGGGAAAACAGGCTGAACGTTATTCTTTAATCACGCCCTCAAAACAGCATGGCCTCATGGATTTAATGCTAATAATATCTAGAAAATCTGTGTAATGACAGTCCCGTGTGTGTGCTCAGATACCTGCACCGGGCCATCGACCCGGACGCCCCGCCCCTGGCCCCCCAGCCCCGCCCCGCCTCCCCCTACCGCACGGTGGGCTGCGTCTTCAACCACCAGAGCTTCCTGGCCAACGGGCAGCCCTCCGACGCCGTGGAGCTCTGTGTCTTTGACTTCCAGGTAGCAGGACGCTCCCTGTGTTACTTACAAGTCCATTGTTATACTTATTGACTATGAAGAAACGTCATCATGCTGGTCACAGTTGTTTTCTCTGCCAGCTCATGTGTTCACAGGCAGGGACAGGCTTCTGTTGAAATGAGTATGATGTGATATTCTGTGGCACGTTCACTATGCTTTGTAAATATCCAGTGAGTCAGACAGCCAGTGGGCGGTTGCCAGGGGAATGAAACCGGCAACCGTTCCATTCATCAGCAACTCACCGTCCTGTTGCGTTGCCCTCCAGCGGCTGCCACAGCCTCGTGGTTCTTTTCCCCACAGGAACAACTAAAGTACGGCAAGATAAGAGCTTACCCCCTCTGTCCCTCCAGAATCAGTCTCGGTGGAAGGCGATGAGCGAAGAGGCTCTGCGGTCCGTGTGCGCGCCGGGCTCCACCGCCGCTCTGCCTCCGCTCTGCGCCCCGTCTCTGGATCCAGCTGCTGCCAGCAACCAGCTGGAGCTGGAGATGCGCTTCCTGGTTTCCGAGCACAGGAAGGTAAGCAGTGCCGGACCAGATGAGGACGCTTACAGTCCGGGAGGTTGAGGGCATGTATGAGTCACTGAGAAAAGCCAGGACCCTTTAAGTCAGTTTTCTGGGCAAAGTGTTGAGCTTCGTGGCTCTCTTCCCCTCCAGGACCTGGAGCTGGCGACCGTGTGGGACGACCACCTGTCCTACCTGCTGTCCTCGGCGCTGTCGGCCTACGAGCTGGAGCGCTGCACCGGCGTCTCCTGCGGCAACGAGGAGTTCCAGGACGCGGTGAGGAGGGCGGTGCCGGACGGGCACACCTTCAAAGGCTTCCCCATCCACTTCCTGCACCGCAATGCGCGCAGAGCCTTTGCCACCTGCCTCAGGTGAGCTGGTGGTGTTGGGAGGAATCCCTCCATCTGATTGGTCAACCCCATTCAGCCAGCAGGCTGTGGGAACATTTCCACAAATTCTGGAAAGTCGCCTAAGCGTCCTGCAGGGATGGAAGTCCGAGGCAGCGCCGCCAACCTGTCCCCTCCCTGGGACCAGCTGGTTTACCCGTACAGGGCTAACCCTAACCTTATTCTACTGGTTTCATCTAGAACCCAACCAGGGGTTCTATCGTTTCTACAGTAGCCCAGAACAGACAAACCAAACACTGGCTCTAGCCAACTGAAATATCATTGTGTGTGTGTACATACATATAAAATGTGTGTGTATATTTTGTCTTTGTTGTTGGATGACATGCAGTACATCTGTTCCATGCCCCGTCTCTTTTCACTTCCTGTGCAGGTCTGTGTTCTGTGAGGAGATAGTGTGTTGCCGTGGCGATCATGTGAGGCTCGCGGTCCGTGTCCGCGTGTTCGCCTACCCGGAGAACGCCTGTGCCGTGTGGCTCATGTTCGCATGTAAATACCGCTCTGTGCTCTGACCGCCGACCCACGGTGCTGCACAGCGACCCGGACAGGAAGGAGGCCGCGGGCCTGGTACTGGTACCGGTACTGGAGCAGCCGGCCCACGGTGAGACGACATAGAAATGAACTCGTGACATGTTTGTGATGTTTGTAGACTCTTCATTTGTACAGACACATCATTGTATTTATTTATCTATTTTTGTAAATAAAGTGAACCTTTCTTAATATCTTTTTGGAGCTTATTGAAGTCATTCTCCGGCCTTTCAAGCCTTTGGATAAGGAAAAGCCTCAACAACAAAAAACATTGACAGAGAAATAATACATTTAGAAAGAGCCACTGAGGAGGACATGTGCACAGAATAAGCAACATGATAAAATAGAAATGGAGAATCCATGATGAGGGATGCATGGAATGGGAACGTCTAGATAATTCAGGTTTCATCAAATTGTTGGATGTAACGAAAAATAAGAGACTCACTATGTGAACATTTAACAAATGAAATGACCGTAGGGTCGGATGAGGTCATTAAAGTACGGCTGTGGACCCGATGGTCAGTGTGTTCTGTGCATGAGAGGACGATGAGGTTCAAAACCAGGTGCACTAAAGCTGGATGGAGCGTCAGCCAGAGACCTTTTCATCCAAATCTAACATTTTGGCCTAAAACATGCGTCTCAAATTAAAAGAATGCAAAAGATTCTGTTCTGCTCTCTATCAAACACAAAGTTTGTTGCTTTTCAAGACCTCAAACCTTCTCAATCACTTCTAATTATAAGAACAGCTGATCCGAGGTGCCTGCATTCTGAGGTTACTACAGCATGCTGTATGTAATGGTGGGAATTATAGAACATTGAACACTCAATACACACAAATTATTATATTTAAAATGCAACTATGCTGCTCCTTGCCAGGACAATGTATGAGTTAGGACGAACACACGTGGCATTAAGTGACCCATACGTCTCTGAGGAGGCTGTGAGCGTGAGGTGAAGAGGTGGTTCAGTGTTTAGGAACGTGCATCAGGAGTGAAGATGAGCCAAAGCCATTGAAGGAGGCTGTGGTGTAATACATGAAGTCAACACTAGATGGCGTGTTAGGACAGACGTTGGCTCACCCTGAGCTGCAGCTGACATGAGGTCCACTCAGCTCCCTGAGAGAGATCCCATCACAAGAGATACAGAACAAATGGAGCAATCATTAAGACACACATACACACACACTGCAGGGAGGACTGGATGGAAAATGTATTATATTTTACGTTTCAAGATAGGTTTTCCTTTTCATAAGCCACAGTAGAGGCATTATTCTCTGGAGAGCTGACTGCAGCGTCAGAGAGGTCAGTGACTCATTGAAGTTCGCCCTGATTGAAGTGCTCTATTAATTGAGGCTAGTTTTTATATTTTTTTATGGAGTGTGCTTTGTTTATTTTTTTCCATCGCTTCCACCATATTGCTCCGAGCTGTTTGGAGGTTCTGGGGGAATCGTCGACACATCAGCCCCAAACTTTTTGACAAGAAGCCTGTGAGGATGGCCAATTAATTCAAATGTTCCTTTCACATGGCGGCTCATTTGCAATTCTGCATTTGCCCCAGAGTTGTTGAACACGAGGATCAGGAGGGAGGCTGAAAGAGGAATGGAGAGCTAATGAATAATTCCTCCCTTTACTGAATGTCACACACGCGCACACACACACACACACACACACACGCACACACGCACACACACACACGCACCCACCCACACACGCACACACACACACACACACACGCACGCACACACACGCACACACACACACGCACCCACCCACACACGCACACACACACACACACACACACATAGACACACACGCACACACACACATACACACACTCCAGCACATACACACACACACACACACACACCTCCGTTTCACTCATTACTGTACCACAGGAAGGCCGTGCAGCACAGGAAGTGTTTGATGAACTCAGGTGTGTTCAGCCGTATGAAGCAGCAGCGTCAGGTGTAGTTGACTAACAGGTGTAGTTGACTAACGGTGTAGTTGATTATCAGGTGTAGTTGACTAACAGGTGTAGTTGACTAACAGTGTAGTTGACTAACGGTGTAGTTGATTATCAGGTGTAGTTGACTAACAGGTGTAGTTGACTAACAGTGTAGTTGACTAACGGTGTAGTTGATTATCAGGTGTAGTTGACTAGAAGGTGTAGTTGACTAACAGTGTAGTTGACTAACAGGTGTAGTTGATTATCAGGTGTAGTTGACTAGAAGGTGTAGTTGACTAACAGTGTAGTTGACTAACGGTGTAGTTAACTAACAGTGTAGTTGACTAACAGTGTAGTTGACTAACGGTGTAGTTGACTAACAGTGTAGTTGACTAACAGGTGTAGTTGACTAACAGTGTAGTTGACTAACAGGTCCTGTGGGACAGCGTGAGACCCGGAAGAGAGGAGAGAGGGAGGCTGGGTTCTGTAGAGGAACCAGAGCCTCCCTCTCTCCTTGTCTCTCCGCCCGCTGCTGATCACGCTGCTGATCACGGTGAGAGTTTTAAACCAACGTTGACCATTGAGAGATTTTAGGCTGTTGAGCTTCATAACTTCTTCTTCCAGACGAGAGGAAAGAAAACATTTAGATGTTTATTCTACTTTGTCGGTTTGCGTCTGTAGATTTCTCCTAAATCCACCAAAAGTAGATAATGCCTCATTTGCGTATTTAAACTTATTTATATTTCAGAAATCTTCTAATACAACAAAACATTGTTGTAATGTAATGAACTGGGAAGGTTCCAGTGTGATGTCTAGTAGTTCCATCCAGTTTCCCTTCAGCAGTTTGTTCTCAGCCTGAAGCAGACGTCTCCAGCAGCTCTTACGTCCTCCAGACTTCACTCTGTCATTCCTCTCTGTGATACATTCACAGACGGATTTATACCATATTGTATTACTAAAAACATTTTTTTTTTAATCTTCTGATTTATGAAAAATCCAAAATCTCCTCTATTAAAACCTTTCACTCTGATATGACAACAAAATGAAATAAGATTTTTAAACCTGCCTTTATCCAATATACAGATTTCTGTTCTGGAATATATACGCAAATCTGCTCATATTTAGTAAAAAATATGCTCATTTGTATATTTAAACATTTAAACAAGTGTATTGGTGATATCCATTAATGATAATATTTACCCTGTTCACCTGTAGTGTCCATTAAATATTTCTGTATTAAATAAATAATGTGTGTGTGTGTGTGTGTGTGTGCATTTCTATCATGAACAAAATGAATTATCAGCTTCAGTGTGAGCGGCGTTGCAGCCTGTGTTCTGGGGGTTGGTTATGAAGAGGATGAAGACGAGAGAAGTTGCAGGTGGAGATTCTGATTCCGATTCCGTTTGAATTCTCGTGGGCGCACGTTGTGTTTCACACATGCTGTAACGTCTTCCTCCTGTGAGGTGGCATCAGCTGCTAATGAGAGTTTTCCATCCGCCTTCACTTCACAAGTATTGCCAATAACTGGCATCAGTTGTTATTAATGGTGTTGATTGGGAGAAATATATATTGTAGCTCGTGGCCAACTTTGTTGTATTACTATGGCGCGTTTGTCTTATTATGCCTCGCGGTCAAAGACGGAATTTCATTGAGAAATCATTTCTTTGAGAAAAACATAATTTGAAAAATACCTGTGGTACCAAATCAGTTTATACTGAATATGTGTGGAGAGTACCATTTCACTGAGGTCCCAAGGTTTCTGTTTTCACAACAATTAATACAAAAAAGCAACCTTTTGAATATAAGTACTAAATATAACATGAAAAAAATTGCCTTTTAATTAGTAAAATAGGGTCAAATGCTTTGTGCCACATGTTCAATATTCTGAACCTAAATTATACTTGTGTGTGGTGGTTACAATATATGTGTATGTGTACAGTGTTTACAGGAATATACTGCAAATATACATGATCTATACTCTGCCAGCTGTAAAGCATTACTTAAGGTGACCAGACTACACACACACACACACACACACACACACACACACACACACACACACACACACACACACACACACACACAGTAACTGTTCCACATCGGGAGGAAAGACCTGTGCTGCTCTGTCCACACTATAAACAGCTCATGACTCTTTATCAAAGTGCCCTCACAGATGCATGTGTCCAGTCATTCTGAGCAGAGTGAATCACCAGTTCCATTTCCTGTTTCCCAGTTCACGGTGGTGGGAAGCGGTCTCCTCAGGCCGGCCCTCTTAGTTTGCAGAACCACCTCGTTACGGCGTAGTCAGCGCGTGAACGTCCCACAACGTGTCGGCCTCTGGGCTCTGGGAGAGTTTGTCAAGGAAACGAGAAGACTAATGGCGCATCTCCTTATCTGTGCTGTTTTTCAATTGTGGTAATACGTCTACTGACAGACACTGATGTATCAACTAATTACAGCGTTTTAGCCATTATGGAAAAAAGGAGAGAAAAAAGCAGGGATTTTCATTGCGTTTACAGTGTGTGTGTGTGTGTGTGTGTGTGTGTGTGTGTGTGTGTGTGTGTGTGTGTATTGCCATCTTTGACAGACACAGGTGGTAATTAATTAAACATATTTAAATAACAGAATGGATGTGACAGAAATTGGTAAGGAGCACATATTCCTTGTTTTTACCTCCAGATATGGTGATGACGCCCACACACACACACACACACACACACACACACACACACACACACACACACACACACCGCTCTACATGACCGACTCTAAGATAATTGTTCAAGTAGTCATTAGGGTGTACCTGTGTCTCTGTATGCGCTCAATTATTATATAATAATATCTTCTCCGCGTCTTATACTGCCTCTCATCTATTTCTATTTTTGAAATGTAAAATAATCCTGGGGGGGGGGGAGAAGAAGGAGCGGCAGAGGGAGACAGCATCGGGCATTGGAGGGGAAATGTGTTGCATGGCCCGGAGCCTAACGGGTAATAAAGTCATTAATTCAGCTGATTAAGTTGGCCTTTGGGTTAAAGAAAAATCATATCCGTCTCCCTTTGAGATTGTGACTGGGGGAAGCAGAAGAGGGAGAAGCAGCTAATTAGTGCTGCGAAAACAGGAGGGGGGGGGGGGAGAGACAGAAAAGAGAAAGAAACTGTTTGTGTGTGTGCGTGTGCGTGTGCGTGTGTGTGCGTGTGTGTGTGTGTGTGTGTGTGTGTGTGTGTGTGTGTGTGCGTGCGTGTGCGTGTGTGTGTGTGTGTGTGTGTGTGGTGGGGGCGCAGTTAGGTGTTACGACTGAACTACTAATGAGGCGTGTTTGGGGTGAAGGAGTGACAAGCTCATCAAAAATGCTGCTTACCAAGCGAGCCGCTTTCCTTCAAAGAGTTTGCCCGGCTACCTTTGAGCCTGGCACCCACACGTAATGATGTGAAACAAGAGAGAGAGAGAGAGAGAGAGAGAGAGAGAGAGAGAGAGAGAGAGAGAGAGAGAGAGGAGAAGTTAGGGTCAAATGTCAGTTTGCATCACCGTTTAATGAGCTTGTTGTTGGAATGCAAGAAGATACGGCAACGAGGACAAAAGCAACAGGAGAGGCAGCCATCCTCTCCATCCTCTCATCCTCTCCATCCTCTCATCCTCTCCATCCTCTCCATCCTCTCCATCCTCTCATCCTCTCCATCCTCTCCATCCTCTCATCCTCTCCATCCTCTCATCCTCTCATCCTCTCCATCCTCTCATCCTCTCCATCCTCTCATCCTCTCCATCCTCTCATCCTCTCCATCCTCTCCATCCTCTCATCCTCTCCATCCTCTCCATCCTCTCATCCTCTCCATCCTCTCATCCTCTCCATCCTCTCATCCTCTAATCCTCTCCATCCTCTCATCCTCTCCATCCTCTCATCCTCTCATCCTCTCATCCTCTCCATCCTCTCATCCTCTCCATCCTCTCATCCTCTCATCCTCTCATCCTCTCCATCCTCTCCATCCTCTCATCCTCCCATCCTCTCATCCTCTCCATCCTCTCCATCCTCTAATCCTCTCCATCCTCTCATCCTCCCTTCCTCTCATCCTCTCCATCCCCTCCATCCTCTCATCCTCTCCATCCTCCCTATCCTCTCCATCCCCTCCATCCTCTCATCCTCTCATCATCTCGTTCTCTCCATCCTCTCCATCCTCTCATCCTCTCCATCCTCTCGTTCTCTCCATCCTCTCCATCCTCTCCATCCTCTCCATCCTCTCATCCTCCCATCCTCTCATCCTCTCATCCTCCCATCCTCCCATCCTCTCATCCTCTCATCCTCCCATCCTCTCATCCTCTCATCCTCTCCATCCTCCCTATCCTCTCCATCCTCTCCATCCTCTCATCCTCTCATCCTCTCGTTCTCTCCATCCTCTCCATCCTCCCTATCCTCTCCATCCTCTCCATCCTCTCATCCTCTCATTCTCTCCATCCTCCCTATCCTCTCCATCCTCTCATCCTCTCATCCTCCCATCCTCTCATCCTCCCATCCTCTCATCCTCTCATCCTCTCATCCTCTCCATCCTCCCTATCCTCTCCTTCCTCTCCATCCTCTCATCCTCTCATCCTCTCATCCTCTCCATCCTCCCTATCCTCTCCTTCCTCTCCATCCTCTCATCCTCTCCATCCTCTCATCCTCTCCACCCTCTCATCCCCTCCATCCTCTCATCCTCTCCATCCTCTCATTCTCTCATCCTCTCCATCCTCCCCATCCTCTCATCCTCTCCCTCCTCTCCATCTTCTCATCCTCTCCAGCCTCTCATCCTCTCATCCTCTCCATCCTCTCATCCTCTCATCCTCTCATCCTCTCCATCCTCCCCATCCTCTCCATCCTCTCATCCTCTCCATGCTCAATCCAGAATGTGGCCTGTAGCGGACGAGCTTGTTTGTACCGTAACCGATTGACGGAAATGCCTTTCGCTATTGGAGGCAATTGTTGATCACTTGTATATAATATTAATATTCAATAAAATAGTTTTTTTAAGTATTGTGAATCACTACAACCTCCAGACATCCTTGAGCATACAGTCATAAATGAGCCCAGAAATCAGCTGTGGACAGAGAGACAGACAGACAAATGCACGCACATATACGTCCGAATACATGATCTCCCCACAGGCGAGAGGGCCACTTCCCTGAAGGCCACTGAGTTCTCCGGAAACATAAGGCCGCAGAGTTTCTAACTGATCTTCATTCTTACGACAGCAATAAGTCATAATCACGAGAACAAAAAACAAATAAAGAGAACATTTCCCGGTCCATATTTAAAATACTTTCTGAAAGGTCCCTGGTCAAAATCGCCTAGCTAACCCTTAACAGCAAAGGTGACTTACAATAATCAATTAAAGTTGTCAATAAATTTTGTTTTAAATGTCCACCCATTGCTTCCTCCCCCCCCACCAACTATACCACTTGGTACAGTCCAGATTGTCTTCACATTAGAAATCAAAGCAAACAAGAAACCAAAGAAATGTAATTGAATGAAATAAATCCCAAATAAAGCAAATGTATTGATCAATAAATACGTTGTGCATATCCAAAGGACAGACATCAAACTAAAGTAATCAATGAAATAAAAGGGAGCGCGTCCGTGGAGAAATAAAGGTGGAAATGATACGTACAAAAACAAAATCACGATCGCACGTGATTGTCGTTCAGAGAAAAGCTGAAATCCAGTAATTAGAAATGAAGTATCGTATCTCTATGATATAACCCCCCCCTCCGCACACACACACACACACACACACACACACACACACACACACACACACACACACACACACACACACACACACACAGTCCCACTCCTCCCACCAGGGAGCTGCTGACCCCTCCACGACTTCATCATGGGCCTCGAGCGGCGGGGGACCTTCAGCACTCAGCTGGATCCGACTGCATGAGGAGGGAAGGGGTAGTGCAGCTCATTTTAAAAAGTGGGACTATTCCATGTCTTTTATCTCCGCCTGACTCAATTTAGCAAATTACTGCTGATTATGTGCTTTTTGTGGGTTATGTGAATATAATTATGCTTTGATAACATTGTAGAACTATGAAAGAGGGACATGTGTGTGTGCTGATCAGATCAGATCCCAACACCCGGACATCTGTTCAGAAAGTGGATATGAGTGTTTTTCCTCATGTCTGCGGTTCGGAGCACAAGGTCAGCTTCAACCGATATTCCAAATCATAACTTTTACACTGCGCGGCTCTAAAACTGTGACTCACACTGGAGCGACCGGGTTTCTGGAACTAAATAAAGTGATGCAACACCCGAAACAGCAGTCAAACCCTGAAGGGAGGAAGCTGTCGAGTTACGAGTGTTTGGAGTGTTTGGATGTTGTGTTGTGAAATGTAGGACCGGCAACCTAAAGCCGTGACCCAGAGATGTGAGAGGAGCTATGCTGATTAGTTATGATCAGTTATGATTAGTTATGATCAGCACTGAAGTTGGTTCAAAGATTTAAACCGATCTTTTTTGTCAATTTTTTTAAACTTTTTCAAAGAGACACAAAGGTTAAAGGTTGGACACGGTATACGCAGTTTGATCTTTTTTTCTCTTTCAACACGCGACCGCGATCGACACGCCTTTATTATTGTAACCATGGCGATGGAGCTCCCCTTACCTGAAGGGAAGTCGTTCATTTTTCTCCAAACCGCGATATTCCCTTAGACTAACCAGGCCTCTCACAGCGTGCTCCATCACACAGCACATACGCACTAACAGGGATCCGTCGCACGCCTTTTGGTTTCCGTCACTGTATCAAAGCCCACCGTGTTGAAAGGGAAGTGGTCGTTGGGTCACCTCCCGTGCTCTCGGCTCACTAACGACCACCTCACGGCCATTGGGAGCTGCCAATATGCAAAGCTGCCCCGTGTAGCTTTAATGTCCTATAGCAGCACCATAAGGACTTCCAGGGGTTAGCATCCTGTGGACGGCCGGGTGCATCTGGTCCCATGGCAGGCACAGAGAGACTCCTTTGTCAGGTCCACAAAGGAGAGAAGGAGAGAGGGAAGGAGAAAGAGGAGCTCTGCTGGCCTTTCTTTATAAACCAATTCAAAAGGACTCTCTCTTCTGGAGTCCATTAGAATAGCAGAGTGTCTTCTTCAGGCGCAGAGAGGGACAAACAAATGTGCTCTGTGGCGGCTGCCAAATAACCTTGGCCGCCGCTTTTGAAAATGGTGCTCAATCAAAAGAAAGAGAGAGAGAGAGAGAGAGAGAGAGAGAGAGTGAGAGAGAGAGAGAGAGAGAGATTCGGAGGGGGAGAGAGAGAGCTGTGTGAAGCAGAGGGGAGCGATTGAGACTGGGAATGAAGAAAGAAAGTGAGAGGAGGAGAAGATGACGAGGATTAAAGAAAAGGAAATGGAAGATAAAAGCAGGAAAGCAGTATATTAATTATTTGGAAGGACAGTCGAACTGTTTGATAGCAAACATCAAGTAAATCAAGGTCCGGGTCAAACACGGCTTTCAACCCTTAAAGGGGCGGTTCACCCCACAATACATTGGAGTGCTATCCCTCACTCTAGATAGTTTGGTGTGAGTCGCTTACTTTTGGAGACGATTTTACCGAAGTTAGTCAACCTCACCCTGCGTTTTGAGTGTTTCCAGTTGTTATCTTTGTTGTCACATTGCATGTAGACGTAGTGACGGTTTAATGGCGTCATTGAATACCTCCCGTTATTCTGACGTGGAATTGTTCACTCATCTCCCTACTTCTAACTTAATAATAATAATAATAATAATAATAATAATAATAATAATAATAATACTTAAATTTTATATAGCGCTTTTCTAAGTACTTAAAGACGCTTAACAGTCACACGGTTCAAGTCGCAAGATTTGGCTACTTTTGCTTCCGTATTTGTATTTCTTACCTGACAGTGTTCACCTGGGTGAGACGGGTGTGTGTAGCATCTAAATGAGATGACAGGTGACGGTGCCTCCATCCGCCTCTAAAGGTCCAACCAGCAGGGCAGGAAAACCCCCTGTGGTCCGTTTACTGATACTTATAATATATACACATGAATATATACATACATATTTATATATATACATACACACATGAATATATACATACATATTTATATATATACTGTATATATACATGAATATATACATACATATTTATATATATCCTTCCTCTTGTGTTAGGTTTTTAGATTTTTAGGTTTTAAATGCATAAAAGAACCACATAAATCTATATTTTGTGTTATGACTTGTTCTGCTTTTCATTTTGTGTTCAAGTTCTATTGCTGAAAAAAATAATACTTTTTAGCCTTTTTCTTGAAGTAAATATGGATCGAAATTGACCCGTACCATAGATGTTACTATAGTTAATAATATTAAAATGAAAACATAAATAAAACTAAGTTATTTAAGAGATGTGTTCTAATACCCCTCAGTCATAGTCAGGTAACACAACAACCTTGTATTTATTCATATGATTCTCTTGATTTCACAATTTTTTAAAATTGAAATCGAGGTATCCTGACAAAGAAAAGGCCCAGAGGCCCACACATACAACATACAACAATATGTTCACGTATAAGGAAGCCTAACAAGGTAACTAAGAGATGAGAAACAAATTGGATGATAGATAATTGTTTTTAGTGTATTTTACAGCTGATTTAAGACATGGGTCAAAACCGACCCGTTAACTCAAGAGATGCTAACAGAAAGCTAACACAAGGAAGGATGTATACATATATATATATATATATATATATATATATATATATATATATATATATGTATACATATATATACACAGGGTATATATATATGTATATATGCCCTTAAAAGAAGTTCCAACAGGCGCTGGCATCAGAGGAGCATCAGCTGATTTGACCCTTGAACCTGTAATGGAAGCCAGAAAAGGATTTGGCTGCATAATAAAGGAGGTGGGGGAAGAGGGAGACGGGGAATAGATGGCAGTCAAGTTAAGAGAAAGAAAGGGTTAAAAAAGCTGGGATTGTTGAGGAAAGTGACATTTAAAGTGTTTCTTCCTCTCCACTCGCTGCTTCCCCACCCCGTGGTGGAGAGGAAGAAATCACAAAAACAGCCTCGATGGAGGAAAGCTTTCAAAGGAACCTGTTACGGAAAAGTTGTTTTGCTCCGGCCCGTTTACATCCTCCTCAGCGTCCCTGGAAGACTTTACTACGGCAATTAGGGCTTTATATTTTCAGGGGAATTTTAATGCCATTTCAAAGGAAGATTTAATTAACAGTCAGCTTCAGCGTTTTTACACCAATTTCACACACCTTCAGTGACAGTAATTGCTTCGGGGTTATATTGCGACGAGAAATGTTCTTTGAACATTTCTCGTCATAATTAAAAAAGGAGTTCTATTTTAGTATTCTTGTATGCAAACAGTGTTTGTGGCAGATGTTTGTCCGTGTATTTGTGCGTGTGTGTGTGTGTGCGCAAGCGAGCATGTGTGCATGTGTGTGTGTGTGTGTGTGTGTGTGTGTGTGTGTGTGTGTGTTTCTGAGCTTGTAACTGGGGAGCTACGGACGTGGGAAAACCTTATGACATTTCACATAAATGTATTGGAATTCTGGGCTTAATACAAATATTTGCAAAGAGTATTGTAAATCATGCTGAATTATTGGGGAGTGCATGACAAAGTGAAGGACAATAGATCCAGAATAGTCCATTAGCAGAGCTGCCAAAAAAGAGCTTCTCAAAGCAGTTTTGTGGAACCTCAGGGTTCTATGCTCTGACCTCAGGGTTCTATGCTCTGACCTCAGGGTTCTCCGACCTCAGGGTTCTATACTCTGATCTCAGGGTTCCATGCTCTGACCTCAGGGTTCTATGCTCTGACCTCAGGGTTCTATACTCTGATCTCAGGGTTCCATGCTCTGACCTCAGGGTTCTATGCTCTGACCTCAGGGTTCTATACTCTGATCTCAGGGTTCTCTGACCTCAGGGTTCTATACTCTGATCTCAGGGTTCTATGCTCAGGTATTTTTCTTTTTTTTCTTTTTGCAATTAAGAATATTTCAACCAGTTTATTAATTCTAAATCAACTGGTACCTGTACTATAATGTTGAAGTGGCCTTCTCTCCGTCCTCTTTGTGTTTCAGTCCTGCGCCAGTAAGAGGAAGCGCAGATCTTCTGGATCTAAAGCTGCAGATGGAAACCCAGCCTGGAGCCACTAGGACCGCCCCCTTTTGATCAATGACCTGGAAATGAATGAATGAATTTAGTAAGTTTCTAGTTAATTATATTCTTATATTATAATTGATTATACAGTTATTCTTGCAGGTAAACATGTAAAGTTCTACATGTAGGGTGAGAAGGGGTGAGGGTTTTATGCACTACTTCCTGGTGCTGTGGGTTCTTTTAATTAAAATAAACATCATGTGTTCTACTTTAAATGCACACAGCCTGAATGACACCTTGTGATGCAGGAACAGAATCTCTGTGTTTTTGTGACGTGAAGCTAAAGGAAGTTTGTCAGGCTCAGAGAGAAGGTTTCAGATGCAAAGGAAGGAAAATACTGATGTAAACTGTGGCTCTAATTACACAGAGACATGCTGGTGTACAATGATTATGTTATTATAAGCATAAAAAAGACCAAAAATAAATAAAGGGAGTGGGTAAAACAAACTTGAGTTTCATTAATTAATTTCATTAATTAACAAGCTAACCTCTCACGAAGGACCCAATGTTAAAACACTGAATTGTGTTTTTTACGTTTTGTTTTTCAAAATATTAAATAAACCAGATATAAGTAGTGGGGGCTGACGGGCAGATTTGTTTACCTTTGGACAGAGTCTGAGAAGCAAGCTGTTTCCAATTGTGTGCTATGCTAAGCTAAGGCTCTAGCTTCATATTTAGCGGACAAACACAAGAGTGGAATCCATCCTCTCACGTAACTCTCTGCCGGAAACACGCTCTTCCATGAAGTGAAGATGCAAATGGACCACCGGTGCTGTGTTGGATCATTTACCATCAGTACTCATCCTTACTGGTTAAGGAAGCATATATGTTTCTCCTGGTCACATAGATCTGCTAATATGTTGATATGTTGTCTGACGGTAATTGAAATATATTTCTGCATCGAAACATCTCAAAGCCTAATTATTACAAAATAATCTCATTCCTTATCAATATCCCAACCTGTATCCATCATTGAGGGCATCGGCGTGGTCCTGTTGTTTGGAAACAGTTAATAGGACTTTTTTCTGATCAGCCCAGAAGAATCCAATTACAGCACTGTTTGGAGATCAGCGAGATTACAGTGTATCTGAGGAAAACAATCAGAGCCTATCTGATTCCAGCTTTAGCGGGAGACACGTCCCTGTAATGAAGTCTCTTCCTCCCTTTATCTCCCCACACCTCCATCTTTCTCCCTCCTTTCCTCTCTTATTTTGTCTTTCCGTTTCTCTCTCTCTTTCTCTCTCTGTCCTTTTTTCAGATCGCCTTTTTGTCTCTTACTCCTTTTCTCTCAATTGCTTCTTTTTTATGCTGTTCTTCCGATTCCACCATCTTTTTTCTTTCCTTTCTCCTCTCCTTGCACTTTCTCCTTTACTTTCCACCCCCCTCTCTCACACACACACACACACACACACACACACACACACACACACACACACACACACACACACACACACACACACACACACACCCCTCTTCCTTTCCCTTCCATCACATAGTGTGGCCCACTGGGGGTTACTGCGGCAGGCCTGAAGGTGGTGCACATACACAGAGAGCTGAGTGTGGCGGAGCGGGCGTTTTTTTTTTTTTTTTTTACCTCAATAATGAAAATATCACAGCAGACCCGGTGGGTAGCGATGACCTTTGGAGAGCGCTGCATTTTCGCTTCGCTTGCTCGCTCTTTCGTAAAAATAAATAAACAATGCACCGGGCCACCCGTCCCTCCCGCCCCCTTTCCTCCGCCCCTGGGCCATGCAGCTCAGCAACCACAACGTAGATCCATACCACTGTGTAAATAATTTATCAGCCACTGAAAAATGGGGGGGGGGGGGGGGGGGGGGGGGCAGTATTCTGGCAAAGAATGCCGATGATGGAGATGGAAGAGAGTAGACGGCCAGGACAGGAAGATTACTTATGAAAACGTGTCATGAAGTCTCGATAACCGAACTTTGAGCGATAAAACCCACATTGTCTCCCTTCACCCCTTCAATCCATTGTGTATCCAAATGCTAAAAGTCAAACGCTCCATAATCTAAAAAAATGCAGCAGGAGCTTGAGGTACATATCATGACATCACATCACTCCTGACTGCCGGTCCATAAACGGGGAACAGATGAATGCATTATTGTCTCCATTATGTTGAAATGTCAGCGTGTCTCTGTGCCGGATACAAATGGAAGCATCAGTCCAGATATGTCACGGGGAGGCAGGAGATACATACTTATATGTACTGATCCATGAGGTTCTGCAGGTGGTAATGCTCTCCTGTGTCTCGGTCTTTCTTATGTCACTTCAATACACCGCAGATTTGACTGTTTTTAAAACAATTTCCCTTGGGGGGCTTTATTTGTAGTTTTTATATTACATGCAAACCAAATAAGAATCTGAAAGACTGGCTAGATGTCAGATGTCCTTACACAAAAAGGGTCCGTCAGGAAATGTCCTGTTTTTAATGACGCGCTGGTGGTCTGCACATTAGATAATTTAGACAAATTAAACCGGGTATAAATTATTATTTATTTAAACCCATACAGATATATCAGATTATGGAGAATATCTAAATAAAGAATACAACTACAAACTACTGATGATTCAGGTCATTATTTTCTAGGTCTGGTGATAATTCTTAAAAATTCTTAAAATGTCAGAAAAACCGAGCAAATTTGATCCTAGCATATTTTTGCCATTTTTATAAAAAAAAGTAAATAGCACCTCAGCTCTGTTGCCAAAACCATAACTTTAATTTTCTTCTGATTCATATATTATGAAGTACACAAGTGCAATAACACTACCGTACCTTGTGCACAATCTCACAATCTCACCTTTCCCATTGGACCGCCTTGATTCCAGTAATGCTAACAAAGCCCCAATCTATTTTAATCCAATTTGTCATAATCCTGTTACATGCAATCTGTTTCTGGCCAACCTCGTGACCTGTACGCGTGATTGACAACTTGACGCCGCGGCTCTTCTCTAAAGATCAATGTTGTGTTGTTGATCGGCGGTAAAAGGTCAGAGGTCGATGATAGACGTCAATGAGCCCCCCATCTCTACTTGACACGCTTTCTCTACCTCTCTTCTTCTTCAGTTTCACACCAGAACAGGACCTGAAATACTTTACATTTGGTCCTGACTTTTAATTGAATGTCCACATCATGTCTCGAGTCCCGACTGCACAGCGACACATATTGTGTGACGCATGCCGGGCTTTATCCCGCATCCTTCATTACTATGTAATGATATTCATGAGCTGGGCCACCATACGGCCGTATGAGTGTTGTGTGTGTGTGTGTGTGTGTGTGTGTGTGTGTTTCATGCTATAGATCCAGTCAGCGTCTCCTTGGGGCCATTTGGCTGAGGCCTTAATGACCGGTGCCCGAGATAATCCCCCTGAGGGGACACGCGCTGCACTCTCCTTTGTGGGCGGAAAGGCTCTGATGATGCCTTTGAAGGAATGTCACACCGGTGTCTCACTGTACGTCGCCTCTGGCTCACACACACACACACACACACACACACACACACACACACACACACACACACACACACACACATGACCTGCCCTGCAGACATATACACAGAAATACACAGAAATATGGAGGTGAACCTCTCTGTATTTGCATCTCCACACATTTATAGAACACATTCAAATGACACACACACACACACACACACACACACACACACACACACACACACACACACACACACACACACACACACACACACACACACACACACACACACACACACACATACACACACACACACACACACACACATACACAGTGGGGCCCTCACAGTAGGGGCCGCAGTAATAGGCACCCTGCCATCTGGAGACCCTGTCCAGGGGGCCGTAAACAATAGAGCCACTCAATATGGCATTATCGGTGTGCATGAATATATGTTTGTGTGTGTGTGTGTGTGTGTGTTGTTAATATAGCAGGGGACGTCACTGGATCCTAAACCAATGTTTTCTCACCTCCTGCATCCTCCCTGAGGCTGTTAGGTGCTGCTGCTCTTAATACATTCTGAATAATGTAAAGACTCATTTATTCAATACGTAAAAAAAGATGGACAATGTGTGTGTGTGTGTGTGTGTGTGTGTGTGTGTGTGTGTGTGTGTGTGTGTGTGTATCATGTACACCATGGCATCATTTCCCTTTAAGTCGGTCAGTCTCTCTGCTGCTTCCTGTTTCTTGGTCTTGATGCACCATGGTCGCCACTAATTGGGACAAAAAAAGCCGACTGCAGGAGACGGATGTAGAGGAGAGCAGATGACTCAATCAGTTGTCCGTGGAACACCAGTCCAATGTCGCTCGGCGGATATTTAGCGAGTCCCTTACTGTTGAAATTCTACAAGAATTCATATAATTTCAGGTATTTTAACGTGATTGTTTTCTTATCAAATCTCATGTTTAATTTCCCCAGCGTTATTGCCGTGTCTCATCTCCATGCATATATATATATATATATATATATATATATATATATATATATATATATATATATATACATATATATATATATAAAAAAAAAGCAGCATCCCTTTGTAATAGCAGAATCAAGAGCGAGATCTTTTGGTGATTTTGTTTAAGGTGCGGAATACTAATAACCATTTATCCTTTGTCCCCGTTCCATATATGAAAAATAATTGTCATAACCAAATCTCGCCCCTCCTCACACCCCCCAGGCCTTTTATGAAAATCAGATCTGGAGAGCGCCTAATTAGGCGTGATTCGCGGTAAAGGAAGGGGAAAAGAGAGGAATGTGAATAAATTGCGAGCAGGAGGAGAGAGCGGAGCGACAGACTGGTGATTAATGTGAAGGCTGTGATGCACGGCGACGGGAGACATGGAAGGAGGGAGAGGGGTTTCTTTGAGAAGGGAAACGAGGACGCGGACCAATATTTCTGTCTCAAATCTGGACAGATCACATGCACACCTATGTTATCCCGACCTTTTTGGACACGTGACCCGTCCAGAACAGGCTACCTGTGGCCCTTTGGCGTGGCTTAAATATGTCCATGGGTTACATCTGGTCATATTTAGCCCCTTGATTTATGTCAATAATCCCTAGAGATCTGAAAATGTAAAAGAGGAGGCACTAACCATATCAACATTTTTTACTTCTCGTGACCACTTGGAGATCCACATTGGGAACCTGTCTTCCAAACCGCAGGATGCACGTTGCAGCTAACGGCTTCCTGCAAACCAGGAAATCAGATGTACAACCACGACACATTTGTTGTTGTGTGATTGGTTCATATCTACGATCACCATACAGCACAGCATGTTAAAAAATCCGGAGCGTTACGAGCCGCGTCAGAGGACCGGCTGCCCGTCCCCCAGTCTGGCTAATGGTTGTGCTAACGGACTAACTGGCCGCATTGGGAGCTCACCTCATGGTTAGGCGTGTAACAAGCTGCTGGTTCTGCTGCTGGCTGCAGCTCCTTCAGCGACCAGCGGCGCTGCTCCTCTGGTTTGGCTGCAGTGCTAATTGATGGAAGAAATCACAGGAGTCCTCCCCCACCACCACTAATGGGAGTCTCTCTCTCTCTTTCTCTGTCTGATTCACCTCATTATAAAGGAAATGTTCACACATGGTACCCAAGCTATTCCCTTTTAGATGGGGAACATAGGCTGGAGATGGAGCCTTTTCAGACTTTTCTTTATAGATATTGTCTCGTTAGACATTTGTAAATGACAGATGTGCTGATGACTGTTCAGCCCCATGTTGTAACATTGTATCCCAGTGGCTGGGTGGCAATTGGTAGGACTGGGAAACACCTCCATTGGGCTGGTACCATTCATATTCAAACACAGTGCTTACGCTGCAGGCCAGCCGGCAGTAGGGAGTAGATGTGCCGCCGCTCCCCAACGTGGTTCAGTCCAACCTGACATGTCGACATTCTGCTGCAATTTAAGTCTTGTACACAAAATGGAGAAAAAGGAAAAGGGTGAGAAACAAAAATATAGGGAGATGTACGTCGTGGTTGTGGGCAGTGCAGGTGCCATTTAAAGCTAGGCTGGGTAATCTTCAACATTTTTATTATTTTTAATTTTATTTGTTGAAATAAGCCCGTCCAGTAATTTCCTTTGGCCCTGAATAAAGGGATTGGACGGCTACCTGCCTGTCCACCAATACACACTCTGCCTGTGCATCCCGGGGTCTTCCCTAAGCAGCTCGCTCCACAACTGTGAGTACTGACGATGTTCCTTATTTACGTTCGTACATCCTTTAGAGCAGTAGTTCTCAACAGGGGGTACGTGAGATGCAAAAAATAAAATAAATAATTAAACAAAAATCTAGCATACTTTTGCTAGTTTCTCAAGACTACGCACTCTACCTTTAGTCAAAATGCTAAATCATCAAACATTTTATAAATAGACTTTCATTTCTCAAATGTTCACTTCAGCAGTCTAGTTTAGTCAAGATGCATCAACTGAAGTGATGAGATGTAGGAGCCACATATGAAGAGTGTCATATGTCTGTGTCGTCCTGTTGTCCATGCTACATGCTACATGCTACATGCTGAATTGGATGTGATCTTTCCCGACACCTTTGCATTCCAACAAAGCAGCCTACAGGACCCACTGTGTGTCTTCCTCCTCGGTTCTTTGGGGTCACACCTTCGTCCTGCCTGTCCCGCATACCCACAATGCCTCTGTTTGGCCCGATCAGCAGCGTGCGTGCGTTAGAGGCGCGGCTCCTCCACCGCCAACTCCGGGGAGTGATCGGCGTTCCTTTTTCTAGGTCACTGGTTCTGCGACGCTCCGAGCCACTGGGAGCCACTCGTGCTCCTGTTCCCCCTCCGCCGGAGCCGGAGCCGCATCTCCAATTAAAGCGCCCTCCAACCGGCTACACCCATCCGCCGTCGGATCTGGAGCAGTCATCTCGCATTCAGACGTCTTCCCTCACACTCTGTACCCAGAGTCCCCGAAGATGGCGGGGAGAGACAAGGAAAGATTGTTTCCTGATTGCTGGCAAGAGGAAAAAGGGGGAAGCTTTTTGAAATATTTAGCAGCGAAGCGGTCTCGCTGGAACGGGGAGGTTTTGTTGTGTTTTATATTTGATGGTGGTAAACTTCGGAGGTACACAGGTCTTCCATTTAAATCACAGAGATGTCAGAGTCGATGAGAATTCATCGTGACTCCGCCGCAAGACTTCTTCAAGACGGCTGCGACTCGGGAATGTTTACATGGCAGCCGCTCACGAGGGAGAAGGTCTAATTTATGCAGCAAGTTCCTGTTTGACTCCCAGGATCAGAGCTATAAACTATAAACTATAAACTATAAACTGTAGCTCAGGACTTATTTGATGTTGCTGATGTTTTTCAGACCAGAGAGCTAACATTTCTGTAATAATGGCACATTAAGATTAAAGGGTACATTTGATGTTGGTTATTTTTTTCCAGTGGTGTTACCAATTTAACATTTTGTTAGTGCAATATGAGAAGTGGACAAAGTCGCTCATTGTTTGTGGACTGCCGGTTTTAAATCCTGAAAATCAGTATTTTGTTTCATCTTGTTTTTTTGCGGCTTCAGAAACAAGTCAATGCTCCGACTTTTCACTCCGACTGAAAACACCCTTTTCACATTACACATAGTTATTTGATCCATTGTTAATGGGAAAAATTATTATAGCGACAATCCATATTATTTTGCTGATCCACCAAACCTTGTTTTCATGGAGGAGGGCCACAGCAAGGATTTGAGAAATAATGAGGTTGCAAGTTTTGGCCCCAACCCCAAAACGGCCACGCTGTGAAGCATTTGACATAAAGACCAAACGGTGGAATTACAATTTCCAGGTCCGTCATGTGATGCGATGGGGCCCAAAAAGACTTTTCCCGATTGACTTACATTGGGAGAAAGACATCAGTAGCACAGAGGATTTTTTTTTTAGGTTAATCAACTCCACAGTTCGAACACATGATTCGCCCTTATTCAAATGATTAGGTCCTAAAAGTTGTAAAATTAACTAAAAGCCAAAGCCAGAGTTCTTTTCCTTCCTCGTTCATGTGAAAGAGCCCGAGAAGGAGGCGGGGCCGGGAGGCAGGAGGCGGGGTTAAAGGAAATGTGAGTACGCTTCTGTGGAAGATTCGGGTATTTTCATCTGAATTCTACACTCGGATGTCAAACTTTGTTTTGCTTCATGCGCCTCTCCTCATCTTCATAAAAATGAACACACTGCACTGCATCCAGTTCTCTCTTCAGTTATTGTTTTATTTTTCCTAGTTTATTCATTTAACTGCTATAGCTTTGACATTGTTTGAAAGCTTTCTGCCAGGAATACAATTCTGGATACTAAATAATGTTGCATCCAAACCTAGTCTAGTTTATCATTTGATTATGGAAAATCGCCTATAAAACAGCTGCACGTATTAATGTATTCCCACCCTCCCAGGTACGACGGCCCGGCTGTGAGCCTTGATCTGCTGCACATCGACACACATTTTTAACTGGAGCACGATCTCATTTTGTTGTTGTTATTATATATCTACAAAATGTTGTTATTGAAAAGGTATCAAACAGCTGATAGCCAGCGGGTATCACCTGAGTGTCTGTTCATGGTTCTACTGCTCTCACTGTTAAAAGTGGAGTAAGAGCAACCTGATGCACACGGCCATGAGAACATAGTGATGCACACAGCCATGAGAACATAGTGATGCACACGGCCATGAGAACGTAGTGATGCACACAGCCATGAGAACGTAGTGATGCACACGGCCATGAGAACATAGTGATGCACACAGCCATGAGAACGTAGTGATGCACACGGCCATGAGAACATAGTGATGCACACAGCCATGAGAACGTAGTGATGCACACGGCCATGAGAACGTAGTGATGCACACGGCCATGAGAACGTAGTGATGCACACGGCCATGAGAACATAGTGATGCACACGGCCATGAGAACATAATGATGCACACGGCCATGAGAATGTAGTGAAACAAGAAGGCGTGTGAGCTCAGAACATTATCAGGGTTGTTGCTCTCCGTGTTATTAATGAATTACAAAAACACAACTGAGCCTCAGTTTGATGACTGTATGAGGTGAGATATATGTCAACGTTTGAGAAATATTCTATTCTATTTACAATTTCAGCTATATTGCCCAGCCCTAAGCAGAGGTTACTTACAAGTATATTTACACATGTCACTGTACTGCAATTTTGATGCCATTCTATGCTACTTCCTCTTTGTTTCCAAGATGAAATTTCAGAGGGAAATATTGTATTTTTTTGAGACTGCATTTATTCAACAGATATAAATTTCACACACTGTTTTTATTTTGTAAAGTATTTTGTATCTATTATTGGATACTCAAAGTTGCTTTAAAAAGATTTAGAAGATTTTACAAGAGAAGTCGTGCTCGGTTCACTTGTTTCATTCACTCAGCAATACATGTAATAACATGTATGCACCTTCCGCCTAGAAGAAATCCTCGTTTGTGTAAACATTCCTGGCAAATAAACGGTTTCTGATTCAGATTCTGATCTGATGTTATGTAATAGCATGTAATAACATGTATAACGCAAACAAAAAAGGGAACAATTCGTAATCTGGAACGTAAACGAGTCCAAACAGAGCTGAGCTAAGAGAAGTGAGAAGTCAGGAGCCAGTAAAATAGTGTTTTAAAGAAAGGTGAACTACTGTAACCTTGAGAGTTCCAACAGTCATAAATGAGCACAGAAATTATAAATGAGCACAGAAAATATAAATGAGCACAGAAAATATTGGGCTGATTGGGATGTGAGATTAGCTGTGAACAGACTGACAGACACAGAGATGCACACACATAAACATCCCAAAACATCGCCTAGTGGAAATAATGATAAATGCAATAATATTTCTATTAGTAATAAAACCCTCTGAACGGAATATTTAATATGACTACTTTTTATGATGCCAATCTTTTGGATTCTTCTAAAAATCCATGTAGTGTCTGAGATCAAACGCCATTGTTGTAAATATCTCAACATGGCGGCATGTGGGCCAGAGATCCAGAGGAATAAAAGACAAGCATCCACCCACACGCAGCATATGAACCATAAACACAGGGAACATTTTGACAGAATTCCTTCACGCGTGCTGTACTGCACCACACAGCCCTGAATCCACGTCTGCCCTTAGAGAAGCTGCACGGCCGAGGCAGCAGCAGAGATGAAGGGCCATCAGGGGAATTCATCCCTCCCTCCATCCCTCCCTCCATCCATCCCTCCCTCCATCCAACCATCCGACGCAATGGGGGAGGCTGCTTCCAACTAACAGCCTGCTCCGAGGCAAGAGGCAGGGGCTTCTCATCTAAATATTAATAATGCCTCCGTGGTGCGCCCACATATAAAAGGGAAAAAGGGACAAGACGGGGTGGAAGGGCAGAATCTAATTAAAAAGCTGGCTAATAACCTCAGCGTTCTGTTATCATCGTGACGCGACGGCCTCGGCCACGACGGCTCGGAGCAGGTCCATAAAGGAGGAGAAGAAACAGGAGTGCCCGCCATTCAGCGGCTGAATGGACTGGAATTGAAAGCAATCTTGCATTGATAAACACTTACAGTAAGCATAGAATTGTCTGAGCGCTCTGATTTGTTTGGAAGCAGGTGAAAAAAATAATAATTTTGTCCCTAAAACTAGATAATGGGTTTTTCCATTCGTGAGCCACGCATTATGCTAATATGATACGCCTGTATCTGTCAGTTACTTGGAGTGTTTGCCTTTGTACTCCGCAGCCTTTGTATGTGTGTGTGTGTGTGTGTGTGTGTGTGTGTGTGTGTGTGTGTGTGTGTGTGTGTGTCTGTGTGTGTGACTGGCCTCATGCGTGCATGTATGTGAAGCATGTGAGCGACTGTGTGTTTTCTGCCCGTGTGTATTGGCTCCATCCCCAGTTCTCAATCTTGTTTTTGGGGCCACTGATAATTCCACCATTTACTAACTGGAAAATAGCTAATTAAAACCCACTTCAGCTAACAGGCTGTCTGGGACGACGCTCATGTCGCTGTGTGCTAATGCCTGCTTGCCATTTCCGCTCCGTACAGCATAATCCCCCCCACGTAATGATCTGGATGGAGGGAAGCTGCAGTGTGAGTGCATACAGGAGCGCCCTGTGTTTCCACCGTGTATTTGCTGCAATCACTGCGCTGCTTGAGGACTCTTGCTGGTCCTTTCCAGCCTTTTTCTTGAGATGACTCCCATGTGTAAATGTTACCGTCAGAGGAACAGAAAGCTGCTGCAAACAAAACCGCTGACCAGCCATGTGGAGCGTTGGAAATAAAACACTCAGTGTTTCATATGCAAACCTTCCAATGTGAGACACACTTTTATTATGGAAACATTTATTTTTTTGAATCCCCAACATATATAATCAGATCCATCAGCATCTTAATATGAAGATGTTATGTTATGCCTCAAAGTAAGCGGCAGCCATTACTCCCATATGGAGGCCAGAGGACTGAAAGCCGATGGAACATAACCGGATGTAGATCGGTGGAGCCACGTAGAAAGAGTCTAATATTTTGTCTTCATTCAGTTGGAGGCTGTTTATCTGTGCCTTTTAGAGAAGAACAGCTTCTGTAATTATTATTAATAATAATAATAATAATAATAATAATAATTAATCATTAAGGCCTCTTACTCATACGTGTCTTATTTGTAGAAATTAGTCAGATGGAGATGCTGATACGTTCGAATGAACTGTCAACTTGTTGCTCTCATATCACATGTGTATTGACGTGAACGTTCTCGCTATAGAAACATATGGTCTCTCACTAATTTCCTTCAGAGAAAACACTATTTTAGGTGCCGTCTCCACACAATCCAGTTTGATTTAGCTCAGCAAATTGAATGTCCTCATTAAAAAAAATCCTACACAAACATACGCGGATGAGCCGCTCGGAGAATAGATAATGTGTTTAAAAAGTCAGGTATTGTTTTCCCCGTTACCGCTCCTCGGGCCCCCGGAGGCCGCGAGAGGAAATGCACAAAGCCCGCGCTGCTTTTGTTAATTAAAGCTGTCAATCAGTTTCTTTTTTTGTTGTTGTTGTTGTTTTTCTTTCTCTCTCTCTCTGGATCCATTTGTGTCACTCTGATCAAAGCTGCGATCCAAAAAAAGAAAAGAGAAGCCCGTTTCATTCAAGCAAACAACAGTTTTCATGTCTTTCTAATGCGAGACTCTTTAATGCAAACTTTGCTGTGTTCAAAGTTTTTCATATTTCTTCTTACTGCTTCTTCTTCGCTGCGTTTTTTTCTTTTTCTTTTTCTTTTGCATCTTCATCTTTTATTCATCTCCGTTCTCTCAGTAGGTTCAGCCAGTAGAAAACACATGTGGGTTCGTTACACAGGACTTGCAGCACAAAGGAATATTGTTTTCCTCACTAGAGACGACACACATACCAGATTACCTTTTACTCCAAATGTTTGGAATGGAATACATCCGATGTTGTGAAAATGCAAAAGGTCAGTTTGTTTATTATAACGAGATTAAATTACATCATTCCACCCCAAATACTCTTTTCACTGTTCAGTAGATTCTCCTGCACTGCAGGAAAAGGTGCAAAAGGAGAAGGCATTAGCATTCATAAATAACATTTATTTTGTAGAGAAACACCAATAATATGAGTCAACAGAAACTCAACAAATACTGAGGATTTAGATGTGTGTACTAATGCTAGTTGTTCCTTTTGGCTGGCAGCAGATGGAAGGTATCTGTCTGTCTGTCTGTCTGTCCTACAGAGAGTCCAGGCCTCAGAAAGCCCCAGAGAGCAGCTAGACATGTCAGTTTGATTAGAGGGAGAGCAACCAGCAGGTGTGTGTGTGTGTGTGTGTGTGTGTGTGTGTGTGTGTGTGTGTGTGTGTGTGTGTGTGTGTGTGTGTGTATGTGTGTCTGTGTGTGTGTGGGGTATGTTGCGGGTGGGTTCTCCATCCATCCAATCAGCTTCAGTGTGCTGCAGCAGCTCTTAGTGATCACCTACTCCACTGTGTCATTGTGAACCCGGGTCTTATTGTCCCATGTCCTAAAGGAGAGGAGCTGTCAGGTTGATATTCTCACAGGAAACTTAAGGAAACAAGGGAACGTTCAAGACAAGATGTGTATGCTAAGCTCTTGTTCACTTTTAAGGAAGAGCATCCTCTACTTAAACCGCTCAGAACCACCAACCCAACACCAGTGGTTCTGCTGACAAGAGGAGCCTGCAGAGCCCAAAAGACATCAAAAGACAAAACACACCCAGCACCTTGTTCACCGTGCTGCCTTGTTCACCGTGCTGCCGTCTGCATACAGCAGAGTCAGAGCAGCTTCTCTCCTCCGGCTCTGAGACTCCTCCACTCGTCGTCCACCTTCACCACCTATAATCATTTAGGTTCACTTAGCATGAAAAGAGACGACAACTGGATGTCGCCGTGCAACCTGTGTTGTAGAATGACAAACAAATTCACCAAGGTTCACAAAACCTTTGTCCTCTTTTTAAATTTTGAGTGCTCCCCCACCACCATATTTATATATATTTGTTATGCTTTTTGTATTTTTTTTCTAGGGTGCCTTTTTAAACACCCCAAACTAATTCAATTAAAATCCCGATGAGGTTTTCGGGGACGTAGATTATATCTGGACTTTAAAAAATGTTTTTATCACAAAGTGAAAGAACGCTGACATTTGCGGTGCTCTCGCCGGACAATGAGAACATTTCCACAACTTGTCACGAAATATATGAAACAGCGAGATGATTCAAACAGCTCCTTTAAAATCCAATGTCAAGAGGGAACGGACAATACGCGCACCGAATGTCACGTGCACTGTGCGTCAGGCGGCGACACCGAAGGCATTCTTTCAGCGGGCCCGATAAGTGAGAGCGCTGGAGCAGATAAGGCGGAGAGAGACTACAGAAATGCCAAGTCAGGCTTCTGTCTCCGAGTGGCTGGATTGTTCCTGAGACCTCTGAGAGTCTGCAGGGCTCTGAATGGATGCCAATTATCACGCCCAAACAATGTTTCTCAACAATACTTTAACGACGTGCCGTTTGTCGGGAAAAGCCACTAAGCTCTCAGGAGTTAATTGGTTTTTAAAAAGCAATATAAAATCCCATCGCAATAATCAGTTCTCGTGGACTCTCTTCTCTCCTCCCATCAAACAAAAGACGCTAATTGTTTTAAGACCGACTGTGAGCGTTTCACGTGAAATTACCTAGAGGCGCCATAACATGCACAGCCTGGCTGTTTGGAGGGAAAGGCTGAGCGATGCTTTTCTCTTGTTGTTGTTTTCACCGTTTGTCACAGAGGAAGTTGGAGGGAGGTGATAACAGCTGTGCTTCTGGGAGGAAGTCCGTTCATAATAAAGGGAATGTACGGACATGATTGTGCTGCTGAGGGCAGTGTGACATATGGTTCACTTAAAAAGAAATGCAAATGTAAGAAATGCAAGGCCTTCAACAATGTCAAAAATTTGACACTCTTGACTTAGTGAAAAAACTCAAATCTCAGAAATAATAAACACCGGCACAGTTTGTTTTAATGTAAAAACTAAAGGTGCATAAAGCGTTTAAAATAGTTTACTTCTTATGAACCACCAGCACTAACAGTTGTTACCACAGGGAGGAAGGAGGAGGAAGTAGATAAAATGAACCAGCTCCCCATGTTCGGCCTCCCAGGAAGTGATGATGAAAGATACTTATTTTGTTAGAAAGGTTTTCAAGTCTTTGATTAAAGAACAAAACTATGTTGGAACCAGCCGGTATCCATTCTTACGGCTTCTTACAACAATGAATACTGTTCATAGAGCAGCATTCAGACGCTGACCCAGTCTTGTATAATGTCAAGGAAATCACTCGATGAGATAAATGATATGATGAAATACATGTTATGATACACAATATAAGGTATTGTAATACGGGTAGATCAAATCAAGCATTTTGATTGGTTGAGAATGAGTCACGGGGTGTATTTTATTCAGCCATAAAGTACTGTACACAGTGGTGTATAGTAACGAAGTAGAAATACTTCGTTACTGTACTTAAGTAGTTTTTGGGGATATCTGTACTCTACTTAACTATTTATATTTCTGTTTACTTTTACTTTTACTTCACTACATTTTGCAAAGAAAACTGGTACTTTTACTCCGATACATTTCCCCTGAAACCTTCATTACTCGCTACACATCTATCTTTAGAGAAAAAAAAACACATCCGGGACTGTGGTGGAACACAGACTCCACCAAGCAGGTTTTGCGAATCACAATATTCTGCATTTTCCCTCTACATCCTCTAGTCCAGCGCTCCCAAACCTTTACGCGTCACGGACCGGTTACATGAAGACAATATTTTCACGGACCGGGTCCGACCTCGGAAAGACGGGAGACAACGACACCTGACGTGTGTTCGTTATGTCCAGTCTACTCCTTAACTTAAACCTTATTGTCCAGTCTACTGACTCTACTGCTAACTAAACCTTTAGTCCAGTCTACTGACTATACTGCTAACTAAACCTTTAGTCCAGTCTACTGACTCTACTGCTAACTAAACCTTTAGTCCAGTCTACTCCTTAACTTAAACCTTATTGTCCAGTCTACTGCTAACTAAACCTTTAGTCCAGTCTACTGACTCTACTGCTAACTAAACCTTTAGTCCAGTCTACTGACTCTACTGCTAACTAAACCTTTAGTCCAGTCTACTGCTTAACTTATAACCCGCTGCACAAAGACAGGATGTTGAAATAGAAGCAGGTTTTCGTGCTTTTTTGGTGATCTCCGGATACTCTGCCTTGGTTTTAATCCAGAACACCGACAAAGTTGAAACAGTTTAATTTTTAGAGTAACGTAACATCTTGACATGTGTCAAGAGGTTCCGTCTGAGGTTACCACAGACGGATGTATCCGGTCATTTTTCACAATAAAACATCTTTCCGGCCTTGATTTTTAAAATGTAATTTTAATTTTTCATTCATTCTTTCTGTGCGGCCCGGTACCAAGGGCCCCACGACCCGGTACCAAGGGACCCACGGACCGGGCGGAATGAGCATACTTATAACCGCACTGTTACAACTCCTTCATAGTGTCATATTGCTTTTTGGAGAATTATGATGATAAGTTCATAGTAGATGCAAAAGTATACTTAGGTACAATATATTATGTTGAACATAATATATATGGATGGATCATAGCCAACCCAGTTATTTTATCAACACAACTCCTTGTCCTTGGTCACGGTGACCACAGCACTTAAAATAATACACTTCATAATTCTCAAAATTCTGACCCTTTGCTTTTTTATTAAAAGCATGTACTTTTACTTTCAATACTTAAGTACATTTTATATCAGAAAAATACTTTTGATACTTAAGTACAGAAAATATCAGATACTTTAAGACTTTTACTCAAGTAGTATTTTAATAGGTGACTTTTACTGGAGTAATTTTCCAGTAAGGTATCTTTACTTTTACTCAAGTACGGCTTTTGGGTATTTATACACCACTGACTGTACAGCCTGTTTACATTTAGAGCGTTCCATATCAGTGCGCACTTAAAATAACAGCTAGATTTAAATTGCGCGACCGTTAGTTGTCACTTCAAGCTTGACAGTTACCAAACATGTTTGGTGTAAACGTTGATATTGTAATGTCTGCAGTAACGACTCGCAGACGTTGGTTTCCTTAACTTGCAGGTTTATTGCTTGAGTGTTCACAGGATTGCAACGGGGCTCTTCGCTAACAGTAGCTCAAACGGAACAGCTAACAAGCTCACTTAGCATCCCCCACACTAGCATAACGAACGACAACACACACTTACTCCCTAACCTAAAGATGAGCAATGAAAAGGGTTTGATCACAAAATCCTGATCATTTCTAGTGAGAGATAAGTACATCGGTAATTTCCCGACGTGAGGCAAGTTCTCTAAACATCATGGAGGAGAAAAATGATGGACAGAAGCAGCGAGAGCACTTCTTTACATCGGTGGCAGTGTCATCCTCCACCCTGCTTTCAACCGGCCTGGTCAGTAAATCTGCGATTTTACTGACCAGGCAGTCAGTTTTATAGTCCCGTATGTGCGTCCCGTGCGTCCCGGAACTATTTTCTCTGTCGCTGAAATGCGATACACAACGTTTGGTGGCTACAACTATTTTGTGCTGAAAGGGAGCTTACTATTACTATTTATAAAGTCGCAGGTACCCGTATTATAAAAGCAATAAGGTACTCGAGGCAGTACTGTGTCTACAATAATGTACTGTTCAAGGGTTTGCCTAACAACTCCCTTGAACAGTACATTATTGCGCGACACAGTACTGCCTCTCATACCTTATTGCTTAAGTATAATAAGTAAATTAAGTAACTATGATGATTTGGGTCCTGCTGTGGCCTGTATTTCCATGTCTCATGTGGGTGATGAACAGCAACATTCTGGCCTCTTGTTCAATTTGGACCCTAAACAGACAAACGTCCCTTTGTGTGCACGCGCCTTCATGTGCAAGCTAAACGTGCAACAACAAATCAAAGAAGTCATCAGGATGCATGAATCCTCAGCAGAGGTGATCGCAAGGAACTCCAGGTGAACTTGTGAATGTTGATTTATTTACTCTCACTCGGCTTCTCAGCATGTGTGCAAAACATTTAATAAAAATAAAAGTAGACACTCTTCTATTTTTTCCAAATATTTCAGACAACCTTTTCTTCACCCACCCCCCAAAAAATAGAATAGAAACAAGCCAACCCCGTCTTCTGCCCATCCTTCTCCTCCTATCATTTCCTTGCAGCCGCAACGCCGTCATCCCGCAGCGTTACAAAGACACAGCAGGCTCGCTTTCATGTCGTAGTAAAAGACTGATTTATCTGTGCATTTATCAATATTAACAACACGTGACACATGTCCCTTGACCTGAAAGCGGCGCGTTGGAGCCGCGGCATGAGGCTCCGTTCCCCAGACCGTTGATAAGTGTGCGCCGAGCCGCTGACCTCCGTAATGAGCCTTGTTCTGCCACGCGATCCCAGCCCGGTGCCGATGCTCATTTCCACTTCGGGGTTGAAGGAGGCTGCGGCAGCGATTGTGTCTCCTGACATGTGACATGCAGGCGGGTCACGGGGACACAATAGCCCCATCATGTAAGGAAGGCTCAGAGACCGGAGAGAAGTGGGCTGTTCTTCAATGCTCGGCACGTAGCCTACTTTATATCTCAGAGCCTGATCCCTTCTCTCCTCCTCCTCCTTGTCCTCCAACAACAACAGTGTAATTGCATTTCTGATGATAATAAAGAGCGTGCACAAAGCCACAAGCACTCGCAGGCGGGAAGGTGGCTTTGTTTTTTTCTGATGCATGTCATTTAAAAAAAAGGGTCAAATGTAGTTATTATTATCTTCAGATTTTGTGTAATACCAATAATAACCCACAGTGTGGTCTGAAATAAAATAACTGACATACTGAAATGTGTTGTGCCTTATTGCCCCCCCCCCCTCTTATGAACAACACAGCGAGATACATCTTTCTCAGCCTGTGGTCCTTGAAATCAATTCGTTGGATATGAGCGGAATTAGCTCCGGATCAGACCGAATTCATCCTGATGAAAAGGCGCCTTGTGTCGGCGCTGCGGGAGCGCCGGGCAAACCGGAGGAGCGAGCGGGAAACAATGGGGAAAATAATAATGCTCCAAACAGTGGGATCCCTGCTCCCTCTCCACCTGGGACTCAGTGTGGAGGATCCCCTCTGACCGCAGCCCAATTAAATCCTGCACGCGCGCACACACACACACACACACACACACACACACACACACACACACACACGCATCTCCACGTGGAGTGACCCGCTTCCATCATGAATATGGATGTGTTGGAAGAATGCAAATAAACCCTGGCCTGCAGACAGACAGACACACAGACAGACAGACAGACAGACACAGACAGACAGACAGTCAGCAGCACAACAAAGAGGTGGGAAGGAGAACAAAGGAGCAGCTCGAGGTGGAAGCAGCATAGATGCCTTCACTTCCAGCTCTGTCACAGCCACAACAACTTAATAATACTGGAATATATATGGATCTGATTTCACTTGTGATATAGAATAGTGTGTTGTAGTCTGCATGCGTTCATCTGTTTCTCCTGCAACAATAAAAACCATCCGAGCGATAAACTCACAACTCACTCCATCTCCCCCTCCTTCCCTCCTCCCCTCCTTCCCTCCTTCCCTCCTCCCCTCCCGGTGCCTCCGGTCGTCTCGTCATTTAGTGAGACGGAGGCCGAGGGAACGCCAAAGACAAACCCCGACTGTAAATGAACCATTTGGAAATATTCTTTTGCTAAATATCATGCTCAGAGAGGTGGACCTGCCAGTCAGTCAGTGGAGTATAGACGCCATAAATATTAGATGAGGTGTGTGTGTGTGTGTGTGTGTGTGTGTGTGTGTGTGTGTGTGTGTGTGTGTGTCGGGGCTGCCCAGAGGACACTGCTGATCCCAGCGTGCGACCACACTGGAAGTAGCAGGGAGTATTCTGGACCGCTTCAAACACGGTTTATAAAATGGGCTTTTGTACAGTCTGCTTTAAAAATAATAAAAGGCACAGTCAAAGCTGGTTATTGTGATATAAACAGCCGTATTAAAACGGATTAATGGCTGAATTCCGTGTGACAGGATTCCGGGCGATGCAACAGATTTTCCACAGAGCCTCAGCAGAATAAGCAATAAACCGGACGGCCTCATAGATAGTGACATTTAATGCAGGAGAAGTGCCAAGCCAGACGCGGCGTACAGGGGTCTGCTTGTAAATAATTAATCTTTGCTCTTCATGTCTTCTTGTCAGTACAGACGAGGGGCTTGTATCCTGGCAACGCGCCACGGTTCCACATGCTGCAGGGAGAGAGAGGCCCTCGGGGGGGAGACAATCTTCAACCTGCCGCAGCAACCACGCTCACACACACAAACACACACACACACACACTCAAGCCTGCACGCAGCCGTCTGCTACACACAGGCATGCATGTGTACACTGGAAACGATACCAACTATGTTTGCACATGTACATACTTAATGCGCACACACATGCGTGCAAATGTCGGTGCATTTACTCCACACACACACACACAGTTCATAATTGTGTGCACACACAGCCAGACAGCATAAGGCCAGACTTACCTGCACACAGAAAAACATATGCAAGGATTCATGCATGCATACTGTATACACTCAGTAGCCACTCGACAGACGGAGCTCATTGCACACGCACACATTCCTCTGGAGGAGGCTGTGAGGCTCTGATTGGTTCCCTCCAACTTCCTGAAGGTCCTGGTTGCAATCCTCTTTATCTCAGGATGCCAAAGGACACGTGTGTGTGTGTGTGTGTGTGTGTGTGTGTGTGTGTGTGTGTGTGTGTGTGTGTGTGGAGATGTAACTAAAGCATCGCACAACAGATTAAAGCACACCTGAATCATTCAACAAACTAAAGACACATGCTTGTTGCCTCTGCAAAGTGAACGTGGTCACTGACCAAAGACAAAATATTAAGACCATTAGTCCATATTTCCATGTGTTTTTCAACTAAAATCTTACATTTTACAAATGCCATTCATTCCCTTTCTCTGGTACACTGAGGGTTCTAACATCTGGAACAAAGTGTTACAAAGATAGAAATAGTGGACGAACAAAATTCTACATGTTCTTTACAACATTTTAGGTTGTGACATTTCATGTGCAGGACAACGTTACATTTGAAGTAGCATTATCATTTTATGTTGACATTAATTTGACCAAATAGTGTTGTTGCCTAAACCTCAGCAAACATTGACCAACGCTAACCTCACATTTAACTGTCTGCTGTGTTCAGGTATGAGGACCAGTTCAGAGAGGTCCTGTGGATCAGAGAGGAGGAACCAACATCCATGTGGGTTTATGTGTTGGGGGACTCATTTATGTGTGACGTCTAGCCAATGGCGTCATGACGAGTGGAGAAGGTGGACCCAGACGCAGGACAGGAACATGGACGCGGAGAAACTACTTGGATTCCAGGTTGGGTGCAGACGAGGTGGAACTAACCAAGGACCGAACAGAACGAGGGGACGAAGTCAGGTGAGAAGCTCAGGTGAGGGGAGCGAGTGGAATGACCTGTTGATCTGTCTCATCACATTACGCTGCATCGGGGTTCACAGAAGAGGAGTAATGACAACGACCCTTTGGCGGCGGATTAAGCATCGCACGTAGTAATGTGATCAAATAACGTGCCGACACAGTGACGGTTAAATGTAGTTTTGTTTCTTCAACCTAACAAACGTTAGGACTAACTACTTTTGTCATGTACCATTGAGTAGCCCACATAACTTTTTTTTTTAATTTTTGTTCAAAGAACTACGTTTGTTATGTAACATTTTCTAAGTTAAACAAATAGTTTAGGCTAAGGTTAGTTGTCACTGTGACTTGTTATTTCAAATGGGAGACAGTCACCTGGGTGAAAGTCCTGTGTTTGACCCTTCCAGCTGGACCTCCTCACACAGAACCCTGACGAAGGACCACACCTGACTGTCAATTGGCAACGTTCCCGTGGTGCTGGAGTCACACAGAGTTATTTTATTTGATCATTTGCAGGTAACAGCCAACAGGAACCTTAAACTGTGTACGGGGTGATGCTGCTGCAGGACGGAGCTTCTTCCGTACAGACCGCTGCATCTAATGCAGTCAGTTAAACCTCAAAGTCTGTCAAGGACACACGAAAACCCTCGATGAAAACAGGCTCTGGTCTCTGCGTTGCTCAAACACAGCTAATTAGTGGGGATTCTTCCGGCCTCCTCTGTGAATAATCACCTTGCAGGCCACAGCATTTGGACATTAATGCCATAATGAGCCTGGAAATTGGGTACATTAGCACGTAGCCGCTAAAAGCATGTGACACCCATTTTTCATCCCATTTGCCAGGAGCGTGTTCTGCTGCCAGTATGTAGTACCAGTATGGAGTACCAGTAGTTCAGCTATTTCATGAAAAACATCTGAATAAACCATGCAGTAAGAATGCATTAGTGATTTCAGGGACATTTTCTGACGAGTCATGCTGCATCTTCTTGCATTATCTTCGGTCTCCTCCGAAACGAAACTGACCGCTTTTGCGCTTTCTCGCTTTCTCGCTTTCTCGCTTTCTCGCTTTCTCGCTTGGTGTTTTGTTTCTTGCAATACACACACACACACACACACACACACACACACACACACACACACACACACACACACACACACACACACACACACACACACAAAAGAAGAAGAAAATAAACTGATGCATAAACACTCAAGCCCACCCGGGCAAAAATGAAAAACCCCAGAAACCTTGTTTGTGCAGATTGATTGCGGAGATGTATTTGGCTAATGGAATTACATATATGTGTTGGCCTCTCTCTCTCTCTCTCTCTCTCTCTCCCAGCTAGAATAGAGTGTGTGTGTGTGTGTGTGTGTGTGTGTGTGTGTGTGTGTGTGTGTGTGTGTGTGTGTGTGTGTGTGTGTGTGTGTGTGTGTGTGTGTGTGTGTGTGTGTGTGTGTGCGTGCCTTCAGGCTGCTGTAGAGCTGACGAAGGCCTTCCCTCTCTGGTGGGTCAGGCTAATTATTATTCTAATGGCCTCTCAGTCAGATGCAAATAGCTCTAATGGCAAAGCTAGAGCTGGGGGAGGGAGAGAGGGGGAGGGAGGGGAGGAAGGAGAGATGGAAGTGCACAAAATTAGATTTGCATTTTTGTTATAGAAATATGCGAGTGTTTGTCGTGAGGAGGAGGGGTGGGGGTGTATTGAGTGCGATTCCTGCACTTGAGTGGTTTATATTTCCCTTCATTTAATTTGTTCTCTCCAGTAGCGTGTGCAGCTTGGATATATTGAAAAACAGATATGCTCCTAAAATCTGTGTACCTTTGGGATTAGCTGGTGTCAAATGTCTTTTCCTATTTCTGATAACAATTACTGAAATGTAACAGCATTTTAAAAATAAAAAAACATTAAAGAGTTTTTACATAATCCAAGTGTAGGAAATATATATTGTAATGTACCATCACACGGGTGGGACTTAGTATATTTATTCATGTACTGAATGGTACAGTTTTGAGGGACTAATTTTAATAATTCATAAACTTCTTCTTCTTCATCTTTGTCTTTAAAACGCTGCTGTCGTGTTGATGCTCAAGCATTAACAATCTAATACTGTCATATATAATAATAGATCCGTCACAGGGGACATTTTCCAGCCGAATAAACACTTACGTTTGATACTTTAAGTACATTTTGTTGACAAACTACTGCTCTTTTACTTAAGTTTTATTTTGAAAGCAAGACTGAAATCTTTATATTTATATATATATATATATTTATACATATATTTTTTTCATTAATATGTGCATACATATACAATGGGTCTTTATACGTCTCCATCACCACCATTAGCATTTTACGGTGTTACTTTAAATTCTGCAATTCTCTTCGAAACCTTTAGTTTTTTTAAAGAAAAAAAAAATCTAGTTTTTCTCCTCCTTAAGATTCAGTAACACACGTGTTGAGCTCCTGCCTGATAATGAATGATATCACTCACTAACACATTCGGGCACAACGGGCCCAGCAGCAGAGCTGTAATTCTTGGGAGGTGGAGGCCGTTGTGGGGAAACGACCTTGCAGGCTATTAAAGCGGAGACAGGCGAGGTCTCCTCAGAGCGACCAAGGCTACTCAGGAACAACGAGAGGGAGACAGCGTGGTGCGATGGTTCCATCGCCCTCCGATTCCCCCGTCATCCCTGAGCTGTGTGAACTTTATAGATCTCCAGGGCTCTTACATTGTTGGTCTTACACGTATTGTGCAACACAAACAGGATCACCGCAGAGGAACGTGAGGGTTCGGCCATTATCATAACGAGAGAAGAGGCTCTGCAACATGTCTCTAAAACACACGTGTTCTGGAGCCGATTGTGGACAAACACAATGACTGAACCAAGGTTTTAAAATGAATTTGATGTTGAGGCTGTTGGACGAAAGGGACTATTTTATTTAATGTGCATCATGTGCATTCTCTTTACTGACCACCAGGGAGAGACTCCTCTGGTTGTATAGAAGTCTATATAAATTACTCTACTTCTTTCTTGATGTATTCCCTCAGTAAACATTGTAAACATGAGTTTATGTCTCAGTCTCTAGTTTCAAGTCTTCTTCAATACAGCATGAAGTTCATTTAGTAAATGATGGTCATTTAGAGTCAAACAGACCATAAAGCAGGGGATGCTTTAGGGCGGGGCTACAAGGTGATTGACAGGTATACAGCGTCTCTACGTCATCCTCCACATTCTAAATATGGCGACAGCAAAATCACCAAACTCCAGGCTTCAAAACATCAGTCCACAAACCAACGAGTGACGTCACCATGATACGTCCACTTCTTAAATACAGTCTATGGATCAAAAGTAAATCTGTAATAAACCTCCACTAACTAATCAGAGAAGGAAAGTATGTGAAACTGACCTTGGAGTGTCTTTCATCCAGACATTCTCATTGTTTCTTATAGTCTACGACTAATAGTGAGCGCTCACTCCAACAACTGTTTTGTAAATCTAGTCACTTACATCAAAAGCTGATGTTGAAAAGTGGATTTGATTCATTTCCCTGTTGGCAGTGATGTCACTGCACCTGCATGTGGTCTTTTCAGGGTTCTGCCTGCCTGGAAAAAGAGAAGTAACATGACTATGTCTGATTTGATCAAAGGCTGTATTCAAATGAGTGCATGCAGGATGATAAAAAGTCTGTAGAGCCTCTCTGAAGTAAGTGCCCCGTATTCACCTCGGTGCAAAAAAACGTGATTCCCAGCAGATTCCCTGTAACCATGGTGAGGCGGAGGACGGGAGGCAGCATTCCTTTAGGAAGCGGGATGGGAAGCTCTCGCCACAGAGAGCCGATTGTTTATTCAAGTTCAGGCCCACAGAAAGAGACGCAGCTTTTGAAAAGAGGAAGAGGAGAAGTTTTAAAGGAGAGAAAGCCGGCGACGGCGTGCGACCGAGGTGAGCAGGAGGAGCCGTGAGTTCCCTGAACACCCGAGCAGCCAGACTCTGGTTTCACATCCAGTCCTCCCGCAGCTTGCCTCCTTAAGTTAAAGAAGCACATCCCGCTCTGCCAGCTCCTCGCCATTGAGCCTCTCTGTGGCAGGACTCAAGTCCCCGGGCTGTGACAGCTGTGGGTCCTGAAGTGGCGTTTCCCAGAGAGCCGGCCAAACATTCCTCCCTGCTTTGTGGACTCACAATGGGCACAATAAGTTCAGCAACAGCACGGCATCAGCCGGGAGAGGAAGAGGAAGAGGAGAAGTGCTGGCTTGTTTTTCCAGAGTGTCAATTATCTGGCCGGCTATACAGCTTTTTCTTTTCCTCCCTTTCCCTTTCCTCTCTTCACTTTCCCCTTTTTCTGCTCCGGCAGCGTCGCCTCACTTTTGAGAAACATTATACGGCTTGAAATACAACACTTTCCACTTTTGTCACGCGCTTTGGCGGCGCTGCCCACGCTTTGTGCTGGAGCTTAATTTCACATCCACTCACGGCTTTAAGTGCGGCTCAATTCATCTGTAGAAGGACGTGAAGGCTCGGAGAGTTGAAAGCTACCGAACGAGCGCCGACAAAGACTGTAGCCCTGCGACAACGGAGCTGCTTTTAACTGGAAGGCAGCCAGCAACATCACAAGGCACAACGTATCTCTCACATTGTACTGACTTTGAAACACATCAGGATGCCTTGTACTTATTGATAGGCCTCTGCGCCTACGCCTCATTAGTACATGAAAGCCTTCTTGTCCTTATCAGCGCTCGTAGGACCTCCTCGGACGAGCCTCCCGACTCCATTCGGATATTTAGGCACGTAAAACGACAACAACACAGCCTTCTGTGCAGAATCCCGTCTTTATACCTGCAGCATGCTAATTTGTCTCAGGGTAACGGGGCTCTTTTAGAAAGCACGAGGCGGAGCGCGAGGCAATTTATTAGTCTAATTTAAAATGTCTGTCAGCAGAACGCTATGGGAGGCGATAACTGGCTGCAGGATGACAGCGCTGTGAATGGAGGTTGTCGTGCTATAAAGTGGATACGCACAGCCGCTGTTTATTATGCCGGGTTCACACACTGACCTGTGTGTGTGGGGGCTCGTACACACACATTCATACAGATGTAAACACACACACATTCATACAGATGTAAAAACACACACACACACACCATCTGAGTGGATTGATCACTGGAGACTCATTTATTATCCAGGGCACCCTGACCTCATACACATCATTGTGTGTGTGCGTGTGTGTGTGTGTGTGTGTGTGTGTGTGTGTGTGTGTGTGTGTGTGTGTGTGTTACACCACAAGTGACTCCACAATACCGGAGTATTGTCACCCCTAATTTCTTGGGTTGCACTTGTATTTCTCTCTGCATGTGGAAGGCCAGCGTTTGAATGAATGAATGAATGAATGAATATATACTTTATTAATCCCCGAGGGGAAATTTGGTGTCTGATTCTGGTTGGAACGGTGTAAGGAGTGAGAGGATGTTATTCCTTCTGCTCAGTGGTTCTCAAACCCTGGGTCGGGACCCACAGGTGGGTCGCAGGAGATTTTATTAGAGTCGCCAAATGAATTAGTTGAATTTCTTCCATAGACTTTTTTATTGTACATTTATACAACACTCTAATATGAAAGGATGGTGTACATTCTGTTTGTTCTGCTGACGAGAGGTACACATATGAGTTAACAACCTTATAAACCCGCAGCTCGTTTTTCCTGTTTCCCGGAAATGAGAATTGTGTTTTTTTCAAAACTAAAACTGTGCTATCTCCTCATCCACAGTTCCGATTTAATTCCTTTAAATTGCTAAAGTACCATAAGCCTTGTGAGAAGATCGTTAAGTTTTCATAATTAAGTAAACTCCTTAAAATGACTAAGCGATTATAACATTTCCCTAAAACATTCATAAGTCCCCCTTACATTGGCGGATTTCAGTCCTGTAACCGTACGAGACTGTGGGAGTCTAATAAATCAATCTCCTTTTCTGACCAGTATAAGTTTCTCAAAATTGCGAAGCGAGACCGGACGTTTTTTTGTGCTTTTTTTGGGCATTCTGAGATCCTGCGATCTCATTGGTCCTCAGACTCTTCTGAAAGCGCGTCAGACGGGACATACGGAAGGAGACGGTAATTGCCACACCCCGTTTGTCATGGTGCGAGCAAGGAGGTAATTTTTCAATTTCTGAGCCAAAAAAACGCGGTTTTTGGACTGAATATGCTTTCTAACATGTCAATGCTTGTGTTTATTGTGATTATTATTGCAGATGCTTTAGGTCCTAATCTTTGGTACTGGTTTAACTCCCGCTAAATGCTTTTATTTCGTCTCATTTATAAAGTATTTAACATGTGTATTTTTTTTCAATAACACATGCATACAATTCTAAAAGACTGGTCCACCTCTTTCAGATAATATAAGGTGAAAAATCAAAATGGCAGTACAAATGGTCAGAGACATTCATTTACGCCTTACTCACGCCCTACTTTATAGACAAGTTTTATTGTGAATTGGGTTGCAATGGCTTGTCTTCCTAGAAAAAGCATCAAAAGAACCACTGCATGGATCTGCCGGTTAGAATAGCACCCAGAGGACACATTGGATCAGTTAATATTTGGATCCCCAACATTACACACAGAAACCTTGTGCACTCAGTCCAACTGAATCAATGACGTGTGTGCAATAGGACGATTCCCAAACAGGGCGAATGCATTTAAGATTTTAGCAAGACGCTATCATTCACTACTGCCTGGTTTTTATTTTATTTTGTATTTGTTTTGCCAACAGATTCCAAGACGTTCTGCAATCACCTGCCACAATCTATTTTTAAACTCTGTAGCTCTGTATTCTTTTCTTTTTTTTCTCTGTCGCAAAGTGTTTTGTGCCATGAGACGAATGAACTAGGTGAGTTGGCGGATCAGATGCCCTTTTGGAGGCCGATGTGTGCGTTAGCGGTGGCTATTACGGATGGAGGGAGGTCACACGGGGTGTGTGGACCGACCTGCTGAGCTATTTTAACCACTTTAACCACGAGAAAAAAAAAGGTGCTTTATTAATGGTTAATTTAATTTGTTTTAACCATAATCTCATCAGGGTTACGGTATTATAGCAATTTAAATGAAGTTAAACAACCATGTGGTTGCGGAGATAATTAAGGTGCCGCAGCAGAGTGTCCGCTGTGGAGGTGCCGCAGCGGAGTGTCCGCTGTGGAGGTGCCGCAGCGGAGTGTCCGCTGTGGAGGTGCCGCAGCGGGGGGCTTGGGCTACAGCGGACACTCCGTGGAGCAAGCCTCCAACCTCGCTGTTGCTGCGTCATTAAGTCCAAATCAACAACCAGTCACATTTAGTTGTAACAAAACAATCCAACAAAACCGCAGCACTGAAACACTGCACACACAAGACATCACCGGCGCAGCTGCGCACCTTGGCGAGCCGGGGCTGGGGCCGCGCGGAGAGGCGCGGCCCCAGCCCCGGCTCGACCAGCAGCAACAACAGCGCTGTGGCTTGTTTATGATTAAATACAACTGCAGATGTAAAAAACAGTAACACAACCAGCAGTTAACATCTGGTGAGCAGTTAACTCACCAGATGCACATAACCCTCCATAACCCTCTGTGCGAAAGTAAGTCTGTTTCATCTAGCTTCTAACTTCTTCTTCTTCTTCTTCTTCTTTTTTAATGCAGATGGCATCCAACAAAAGGTGCATGATCCTCCACCTACTGCCACTGCACCACTGACCAATCACAGCGCACGTTAACCCTCTGGAGTCGGTGGTCATTTTCTCGATTTTACATAATTTCTTAAATTCACCTTTTAAAAGGCACTTGCATGTGATAGATACCCATGTGTTTTACATCTAAAAATTGCAGAACAATCTCAGCTCTCTATATAATGAGGCACCATTGTCCTAAGGCACAAGTTTAAAGAGATAATATGGCCCTAAAGCTAAAAAATTGAATCTCGATTTTGGAAATTCTTCATATCTCTTGTGAAAACATACCTTTACTCAGGTGGTCGAACTGGTTTGGTGCTTGAACTTGGTTTACCAAAGGTCTTAGGTTCACAAAAGCAGTGGAATATATGAATAAAATGGTAGACACATGTAAATAAATGTCTAAACCCAAATTTATTATTATATGGTGGGGATGATGTGCTGTGGCTGGTGTTGTGGCCTGCGGTGGTGATCTGTTGGCAGACAGACTGACTGGGAGGCTGCTGCAGCGATGCTGCATGTTGTCCTCAGCACCCAGGCAGCTGTGAATCCTCTCTGTAAAATACATTACTACTCATCAGTATGAGTTCACTGAAAGAAAGCAACGATTACACACCGACACGTAATGAAGATCTAACACTGACTATGCCCAAGACACTGCATCAGTTAGCTATGTGCTAATGTCGCTAAAGCTACCGTAAACACTACGGTAGTTACAGTTGTAGCCATTTATCTCCCCGTTAGCTCTCGTTAGCTCGCTAATGCTAGCTCCGTGTTAGCAGCAGCGCTATCTGGCTACAGGGACCGTTACTAACGTGAATATGCTATTGCAAAGTTCAGTAAATACACTTACCCATCTTCGAATGGATCCCTTTGCTTGGCGTTGTCCTCTTCATCGCAGGAATCGTATCCTTCAGGCTATGAAGCTGCGTCGTAAGTTCTACTGAATCTTGGAGACGTTGAAAAAAAAAAAAAAACAGAAACATGCACTTTATTAATCCCCTTGGGGAAACTCTTCTCTGCATTTGACCCATCCCTGGATAGGGAGCAGTGGGCAGCCCTGTGAGGCGCCCGGGGAGCAGTTAAGGGTTAAGTGTCTTGCTCAGGGACACTTTGACATGTGACCTATGGGGGGACTGGGGATCGAACCGGCTACCTTTTGGTTGCGGGACGACCACTCATCCCCCTGAGCTACAGCAACCATATTTCTGTGCAGAATTATCGCGAAGAAATGAACATTTTCAAAACGTAAACATCGTATACCACGGATCCGCATATACACATGCACATGCATATATGCACATACACATCCTCATATATACATGTACACATATATATATATATATATACACACACATATACATACATATATATATATATATACACATATATGCACATACATACATACATACATACATACATACATATACATATATACACACATATACAGTACATACCTACATACGTACACATACATACACATACACACAGTTTTAATTACCCCCCCTCCCACTATTAGCGACACCTTCCCCCCCTCACATCTACAAATATTTTACAAGGGAATGTATTATATTGTTATATATTTACATATATTGTTGAATTTTGCTTAAAGCCATAGACCAGGATAAAATAGTGTTTTCTTTAGTACCGTCACGTGTATTCTAGCTATTGAGAGCTCCATGTTCACCACGTCAAGATAGCTAGCTAACCACTGGGGTTTCGTTAGAGTATGAGGTGGACTCCAACGCATTGCTAGCATTTTTTTTGAGACTGTCAGGCCAGTTAGTAAGATGCGTTTTTGATGCCGTGATAATTCCAGTGCGGAAAAGTCATTTAGAAGCAGCACAGCAGGAGTGCATGGAACTACATAGTTCAGGATCATTGTCAAAAAGCCAAAAAAGATTTACATCTTTACAAAACCAAAACATGTGCATGAAAGAGCCCACAAGTCCTCCTGTACACAGGGTACATATTGATGATGTGATTATTTTCATTAAAAAACTTTTCCTCACTGTGTAATAGGTTCGGTGTAAAAAATGTAGGTGAATCTGCTGATGTTTTTTTTTTTTTTCGAGGTTCCAGTTATACCTTTCCAAATATAATCCCAGTCCAACTGCACATTCTCCGTCATGTGTTGGAGGTCTTTGGCCCAGACCTGTTTTATAAGAAGATACAGGTAAGGTTTTGTAAGAAGATACAGAGAATAATGAGTACGTTTGGATACTAAACCCTTGGTTTGGCCTTGCATATTCAAAATAGAATGCAGGTGATGTGATCCCAAAGGTTCATTCCATGGTACCTCATATGCTTTAAGTGAAGATCTTAGTTGTAGATAAAGAAAAAAAAGTGACCTTAAACCATTCTCATTAAAGATATGTGCTAGTTTGTGTATTTGTTTGCTTGTCCATGTTGATGAAGAAAATGGGGCACCACCAGTAAGTAATATACACTTATTAAAGATTGGGGTATCGCGAAGCCATTTGAGATTTGTTTTGGTCTCTTTTTCAGCCATATGCCATGTTGATAGTGCAAACAATATAATTGGGCCAAGTGAGAGTTTAGCTTGTTTAAGTGGAATATTGGAATAAACCAGGTCCTCTAAATTGTGTGGTGTGGCAAGGTTTTCTTCAATTGGATTCCAAGATACCGATGCCTCTGGATTCAACCAAATTGAGAGTGGTCTCAAAACAAAGGACCAAAAATAATATTTAAAGTTTGGAACTGCAAGACCACCTTTAGTTGTATGCCTTTGTAGTGTGGACATCTTAACTCGTGGTTGTTTCCTACCCCATATGAACTTGGAAATTAGGGAGTGGAGTTTAATCCAATAATTAGGTGGTGGAGATAAGGGTAACATAGATACGAAAAAAATAACTCTCGGTAGGACATCCATCTTCACAATTGAAACCCGAGTCTGTAACGATTTTGAACTCTGGGTCCATCTGTTAAGGTCAGATTCAATACGTTTATACAGTATATGTCCAAGTAATTTTTTGAGATGGTTGTATTTAGAGATTTGAAGATTTCAATGCCAAGGTATTTGAAATGTTTAACAATAGGGATATTAGGTAGGGAACTTGGTGTTAAATATTGATTTAAAGGTAAAAGAGCTGATTTAGTCAGGGCTTGTGTCTCGTTATCATCTCGCGTGTTCTTGTTTTCTCGTCTCATGTGTTCCCGCCGGCTTCTCTTCTCTCGCAGCGCCATTTTAACGACATGACAATGGAACATCCCAGCATGACCGCTACTTTTGCAAGAAGACTCAACCTAACTAGATCAAATCTCTCCTCCAAGACCTGTTTGAGAGAAGAACTATGGCGGAGAAACTCCTGGTAAAACAACTGGTCCGCCTGAACTCAGCATAAGACAACAGACCGGCGTGAAAGGGAAGCCATAAAATAGCTATAACTTTTAATTAAAAAAAAAAATACCTACAAAAAATTAATTATAAACAATTTAACATTTTTAAATTTTTAAACTTTGTGATTCTGTTTAGGCCAGCAGTGAAGGCTTAGCAGGCCCGGACAGCCGGCCACTGAAGGGATTACATTCTGGAGGAAGTAAAGAACGCTGATTTTATCGCCGTTCAAGCAGACGAGATGACTGACATTTCCACCCACTGTCAGCTGATGCTTGTGCTACGCTACATCGACGCTAATGGTAACGTTGTAAAGATCGCATATGCCGGTGTTACGGTTTAACAGGCGACCGTGTTAACTGATGACTTTCAAGATAAGACGTAGCTGTCCTCGTGTTGTTTAATTTTTCAATACAGTGTCAAACTTTTTCATATACTACATATACAAATTAAACAATGCGGCTTTCACGAGGACAGCTACATGTTGTCTTCTTATTCTCAAAAGCTGTCGTAACTACGAAAACGACTGAAAGTCGCCAGTTAACAGGGTCACCTGTTAAACCGCAACACCGGCCTCTGTTACGGCACTGATAAAAGAGGAAACGTGTTTGTTTATTTTCTTTTACCTAAGTGCTGTACTGGCAATGGAATCGGCGGCCTTAACAGGAACACAGGTTTTAAATGGGATTGTCATTGTTATTATTATTACTTTTATTTTGTCGGCTGTGTGTATATAATGTGACTGGCAGGAAGTGACGCGAGGGGTTTGTTTTGGTCGGAATTCTGACATCTGGGTGAACCAGTCGGCACTTGGAGGGTTCAGGACGGCGCGTATTTATATATCATATTTTACTGAATATTATTATATGATATATATATATATATATATATATATATATATATATATATATATATATATATATATATATATATATATATATATATATATATATATATATATATATATATATATATTAATATACTGAATTGTATGAATAAGATGTCCTTATTATGTCAGTGTTGGAATAAATGATAAAAATGTAACTGCAAAGTAATAATGCGTTTTTGATACCTTTTTTTTGCATTGAATCATACTAGGATGTTTGCTGAAATTGATTGGATGGTCCTACCCAAAAAAGATTCCACCAGCCGCCACTGCAACATGGTTTGCAGGAACGTACAATAGCAACATGTTTACCCGGCGGCCGGGATGTGCCATGAACAGAAACCGGTAAACACAGTATGAAGGCTCATCAAGCTCAATTCAATGATTCTTACCAAAATTCTCCTTGGGAGTCGGGGTTGACTTCTTCCCTGAGGATTTTATTTACGCAGCCCTTTTCACATTCTTACCAAACAACCAATGCAGTTCTTCATTGTCTCTACTGATGGGTTAACCAGGAGAGTTTCATGTCCATCCATCTCTGCAGAACACAGACTTATTGAACATGTACACCTGAAGTAACTCATTCCACTTCACTACTTCTTAAGTATTGAAATAGGACTTGAGTCAGAAACACTGCAATGCAGCAAGCAAGTGGAAAATAACTCTTATATTGCTAATTAAGGAATAAAAAAAGGAATAAGTGTGTTTGCTACCAATCTGCATCCGCCCCTCCGCACACACACACACTACTCTTCATTTATAAACTCGTTCAAGGAGCATCAATGCCGACGTGGGTGCCCTGCATGGGCATCTGTGTTGGCTATCTGGCCAGGAGTGTGTACATTACGGTGAGTGTGCAGAAGTGTACTGTACGCCTGTGTGTAGCTCTCCCTTTACAGCTGGTGGGTGGCAGGGCCGAGCAGGACCAGCTGGCCGGCTGTACAGGGCACCGTGCTGCCCTCTGACCCCCCGGCCTGGCGGGGGATCTGGGCCAACGGTGGCACGGCCATAAATCCATAGACACAGAGCATGTGGAGGCATTCAGGAGGCAGACACATCACCTGCTGCCTGCCGGCACGCCGCCTCCCTCGCTGCCGTCCTCCACCGCAGAGCCTTTGCTCTCTGTCAAGTGCAAAGTGTTCCCATGGAAATAGAGAGAAACACAGAGCTTTTGTTGGAACAGGAGAGTCGAAAAACAGTGGAGTTCAGATTGTTGGACTCATGCACCGTTTTCTGGCAATTTTCTACACTCAGGGTTTGTGCACACATTTCAGTCTAACGCTCTAATGTCTACCCTGAAGAATTTACCATCTTCTGACCCCCACAGTGACACCCCAATGACAGGGAAAACTAATGATTGACTGGCAACCAACCCATAGGAATACCCTCCACCGCCCCCCAAAAATAAAATTAAAAAGGACAAACAGAGGAACAAATGAGCAAACACCCCCATGAGGCCCTTTTCTATTTGTCAAATGTGTCAAATATAAATCCAAGTCTCTGCTGATTGGATTTTGATGAAACTTGGGATAATGATGCATTTCACAACAGCGTTCCAGCACTATCTAAATCATCCTCATTTCAGACACCACTGACTGGATTTTGATAAGACTTGCAGGATCAACGCATCTCACAATTCCACTCCAGTAATTTCAAGATGACATAGATCACTGTGAGAATACCACCATGAATACTGTACACTTAAACAAAAAAAAAGCACATCTTTGCATTTATAGGCAAAACTACAGACGACAACAACTTAAGCTGTCAGATTTGAGCAAAAACAAAACCTTTCAATGCCCAAATGTCAGCTGCCCTGCTCATTACATGACATTTCAGAGAGCAGCCCTGAAATGACTTGTCTAATTCTGGTATTTGGAGGAGTAAACAAACACAACGCTGTGTAATTACAGACTTAATTAACTCAAGTGCTTGACTGGAAGACAGGGACAGAGAGACCATAGAGGCTGAGCCATCCTCCTCTCCATTGATTCCCAATCAGTACACGGGGGCAGCTCAGTACACACTCTCAAGATGTTCACTCCGTGAATTAAAGCCAGCATTTAGGACATTTAGGAGACATTATTTATTCATTCATACAAGTTGCATCTCTCAGACATTGGTACAACTATCAGCAGAGTGACATACGGCACCACATTCCCTTGACAAGGACGCCTTCTCCTCTACCTGCAAAAATGCTAAATGTTTACACTAAATATAACAGCAAAATGTTTGCAGTAAATATATTTCAAAAGAACATTTCTTTGGTTGTCTTCAGGCACAGTATTTGGTTCATGGGAAATATTGTGGTCTTTGTTTATTATTAAAGTCAGCAGTGACTTGAAGCACAGGGCAGAATGGGTTTTAATATTTAACTAAAACCACAAACTTTCCGTAACCCCAACCAGCAGACTGAAGGTTAACCACATGCATGAAACACGTTTACTTACAGTTCTAGTGTGTAAGATGTTGAGGCATCTGGCTGTGAGATTGCAAATTGAACCCGACTGAAACCTCACGGTGTACGTCAGGAGAACTACGGTGGCCCGATCTAGAACCAGCGTTTGGTTTGTCTGCTCTGCTCCACTCATTCCACACAGCCCTGAAGCCCCGCTTCTTCTTTTTAATGGTGTGATTTTGATGCTTGGAATTTAAACAGTCGCACAGGATGCTATCCATAGACTGTACATAAGAAGTGGACGTAGTCATCTGACGTAACCGATTGGTTTGTGGACTGCCGTTATGAAGCCTTTGAGTTTGACAATTTCACCATCGCCATCTTGGATTGCGGCCGTCGCCATGTTGTTGTTTTCTTGTGACCGACTTTGTTGAGCCGGGTACGAAGAATAGGGCCCTGGTCTATCTGAATGGCTTTTTTTGTAGCTGATTTCTTTACTGGTCTGTCGGGGTTCTGCATCACATTGTTCTCCCAGTCCGGCGTGGCCACCCATCATTCCTCTGCGCCCCACACAATGTCGAACACCAATCTAAAGCTAATTCTAACTTAAACTTAAAACCAAGTCTGAACCCTCAAACAGACCTCTGAAGAAGAAGTGAGGGCCGGCCAAAACATCCTCACTTTCCAAAAATGTCCAGACTCTAACTAAAAACTCTAACTAGTCCTCACAAAGATAGGAGTATAAACACACACACACGGGAACGCACAGCAGCACCTAAGTCAACAGGGAGACGGACTATTGCCCACTAGCTCAGAGTCATTTAGTCTAGACTGCAGATGTTTCAGAGCATAACCCAGAACACACCTACCCACTCACCCACCCACACACACACACACACACACACACACACACACACACACACACACACACACACACACACACACACACACACACACACACACACACACACAGTGTGAATACAGTAAGCCTGTCTTCACAAGGCAGCGTCCCTGCCAGATGTCACTAATTGTTGATAGACTATCACCACTGTTGGAGACCAGTGTGTGTGGGAGTGATTGTATTTGTCTGTGTGAGCGCACACATTGTTTGTGCTACCGCATTCGAGTGTGCACATTTGGCTATTTAAAATGTGTTTTCCTGCATGTGTGTGCGTGTGCATGTGTGTGCGTGTGCGTGTGCGTGTGCGTGTGTGTGTGTGTGTGTGTGTGTGTGTGTGCAGTACACATACAGCAGAGCTTCGGAGCAGCTTGAGAACAGTAGCTCCACGCAGCAGGAGCCGGTGCAGACAGGGCCGCTCTGTTTGACGAGGTGCTAAATGTTTGTTGTTCTTTTTGAATGTCTAATTTGTTGCCATAACATATGCTTGTCTTCAGCTGCTGAGTGATGATTATGAACGCCAGACCGTGGAAGAATGTGCTCCGTCGTTACAAAGGCTTCAAACTGCAAATGTTCTCAACTTTCAGCGGGGACGCAGCAGGAGCCCTGAACTGTCTGACAGAGAGTGATTGATTGGCGGCTGCTTTGACACAGGCTCATGTGTGATTGTCTTCACGGCATCGTGACACATCAAACAGCCAGAGTCTCATGTATCATGGCTGTCATCTGTCTGTCTAGCTTTGCAGTACTGCTTCTCATATGTATCACGTAAATAACTTGTTGAGTTATTGAGGGATTAGCTGTAAATGTTATAGCATTTATTTTATGTACAACGAGGCAAACATGCAACTTCTATGGTCTGTTTGTGTTGTGAAGAGTGGAGCAGGTGGCAACTACGCACACATCCTCTGTGTTACTGTGTTCCATTTCATCAGCTGACAGTGAGCGTCTGAGGGGCTAAGCTTACTACCAACCTATCAGGTGAGCTCCTCTCCTCTTCTCTCCTTCAGGATGAATTCATGTCCCATTAATGCACATTAATAACTCTACTTCTTCCCCGGAGTCTTTGTGCTTTCTCTCCTCACAGGTTTACATGGATCCTGGTTTTATCTGGACCCTGGTCCTGCACGACACCTCCTGCTATTATCATTATTATTATTCGTTGCATTGCTATTAGTATTGCCGATACATTACTGCTTTTATTATCATTATTATTCTACTATATCCACTGTTGCTGCTTCTGGTCACATCACATCTATTGTACTTCTGGTCACATGACATCTATTGTACTTCTGTGGTCACATGACATCTATTGTACTTCTGGTCACATGACATCTACTGCGCTCTGTCCATCCTGATAGAGGGATGCTCCTCTGCTGCTCTCCAGAAGGATGGTGTTAGCACATTGTTCTTATCCATAGAAACTGATGAATTCAATGAACTTTTGATTCACGCAATGGAAACAGATTTTCATTTAGATTAAAAAACAACAACCTCACCCATAAAAAAGTGTATCTGAGAAAGCTAATAAATGAAATTGACCGACCGTCTTTTGTCAAAGAGTTTCAGGTTTGATTGACTTCCGGCTCAACTGACCCTGAAAAAGACGCACAGTAACAAAGCAAGCTGGACTGTCCGTGTTGGGACAATGACGGACAACGGGTGTCAACAAGAAACATGGAGGATCACACCTGCATCTGCAGCCATGTTGACCTAACAACACACAGCCAGCCGAGCACACACACACACACAAACACACAAGCACACACACACTAGCAGGAGGTGTTGTTGTCTGGGCTCCACCACAGTCCATCTGTTGTCCAGTCAGAAGGTGAACCTGAGGGGGAACACACCCAGTATTGCTCATGTCCAACAGCGGGGGGTGGAGAGAGGAAATCCTTGCCCTGAGACCAGGATTTTTTCTAACCCAGGCCGCAAAAATATTTGCCTGGTTGTGACTTTGGCGAGCTCTGACCTAGTTCCTACTTTCCTGGACAGGTGGTGCGAGGCTCGAGCTGAGCGACCCCGATGTGTGGTCATTTGACTCGACCCTGCTCCCATTTTTGTTTATTTATAGATCAAAATGATAATGATTTGTCTGACCATCAGCGTCCTCTGTGACCTCGTGACTCTGTCCAGAGCGTGAACCCATGTGGGTAATTCTCAGTGAGAGGAACTGCATCTTCATGCGTGTGTTTATAAACTATACTGAGCAGATGTTTAAGACGCCTGCCTGATATAGTTATTCTGATCCCACTGTGTGTCGCCATCTAGCCCATTGTGAATGAGGGGGGGGGGGGATTGAACTCTCAAAGGTCTGTGACCTCTGTGGTGTCTCTACTTGATCCATTAAGAAGCTTTCAATGGATCACGAAGCAATTGATTAGGCGTTAAGTTCACATTCACTCCAAAAAGTATGTGAGGAATGCAGGGTGAAGCCATTCATCATTAGTGGTCCTTGCACTATTTTGTAGTTATCTCAACCCAAACATTGACTTATTTCTTCTGTAACTTCCGTCGTAGTTTTAACCCAAACAAGCCTCTGCAGTGTTTAGGCAACAAGTTGGTTTAGGAAAAGCTTGTGGTTTGGTTTTAAAGTAAGTACAGTGGTGTTACTTTAGGACGGAGGTAGAGTGCATTACTTTTGTAGGTATAGCTACAAACACTGTATGAGAACGCAAGAAGACTGTTAGTTTAACATAAACTACATTTTACACATGATTTCTGTCCAGTATGAGCATGTCATGTTCTGGGGGAAATAAACCTTGCTAGTGGTATACTATAGGGTTATCTTACCTTATAATCAAGGCAGCAAATATGTTAAATTCAAAATAAGATGATACTGCATAAACATTATAGGAAACAGATTGCTTTTCCCCACGGGTTGATTGCGATCAATTCATCATCAATGGTGAATGTGAATAAAAGTACATTCAGAGCAATGATAAGACCCACAGCATGTGGATGAGATGGGATACCGTCGACACTCTCAGTCCTCCTCGCTCTGTTGACTCCCACCTTCATTTAATCCGTCATCGACTCTTCTCCACCTCCATCTCTTTGTCCCTCCATCTGTCCTCGGGGTCCACCTTGCTTTCGCTCCATCTACCTTCTCACAGACCTCCATCCTCTCGCCGTCCCCTCTCCCTCCAGCCTCTCTGGGCTGTCGACACACCTCACCTCCCCACCTTGTCTCCTTCCCATTAACTTTGGAGCAGATGGCCGGCCCCGCTCTCTCTGTGTGAGCTTGACTGACAGGGGCTGGCCATCAACCTCCGCCGACCACCAGTCATATGCCGCTTTGCCCCGTCCCTCGTCCCTCCATCGCCCTGTCCTTTAACTCTCCTTTTCCTCGTTCTCCTCCAAACCTCGTCCCAGTTTTATCCTTGCTTTATTTTTACATTTCTCCTCCTCTTCTCACAACCTGTTCCCTATATCTCCTAGTAGTAATAGCAGTGATGAACAGCTCGCTAATGCTTCACTGTGATAAACATGTCTACGAGTGTCACCATGGCAGGAAGATACATAAGTGTTGGTCAGGCCTTATTTGTGTTTTTTGAGTTTTCCTGTAAACATCGAGTACACAGGCAAGAATAACCCCACCACAGCCTTGGCTACCGATGACATTGAGCTTCTCTTAAAAATGACTTTCCCATACAACAAAACTGCACTGTCAATTACGCTACAAGGGAAATGTATTTTCACCCAGATTAAATTAGTATTTGACGTATCACAAATACATTAAAATAAAGTTTGCCTGACTGTGAAAGGAGATTGGAGCGGCTGGATGGATCTCAGAACGTTCACCCAGGAAACCGCTGTCCATGTCCCGTGTGAAACTAAAAGTAATACTTATTTTACCTAACCATGTAAAACACTATCACGTTGATATACATGTAGAAATGTGGATATGAAAATTCGAGATTCAACATAACCGTGGTTTACAGAAACGCACAATACCAACATTTTATTCTGGCGACTAGGTTGTTTGACAACCTGTTGCTGTTTTATGTTTACTGCATAGCTTTCAACTTTGGGGAGAAAGGGATGTGGAAACCAGGATGGCGATGAATGGAATAAAAGACCTCGGCTCCAGCATGTGAAATACTGTGGCCTCATTTGACCATTTATAATGTATAATGTCTTTCTGTGCATCCAAACAATAACAGATCTTAAGTCAGTTTGAGGGAATGTGTCTGGAAACCAGTCAAACCAGGAAAACCTGACCGCAGAAACTAATTTACACACAAACTTGTTGTTGAGTTCATCTCTACTTTTATTCCACCATCCTCATCCTCTCTCTTCCTCTCTTCTGGTCCATTTCCAATCCAACCCCCACACCTCCCCTCATGGAAAGTACTAACTTGCATGTACAAACTCTACTGTTAGAAATTGAGGAAGTGCAGGTTGTGTGTGTGTGTGTGTGTGTGTGTGTGTGAGAGAGAGAGAGAGAGAGAGAGAGAGAGAGAGAGAGAGAGAGAGAAAGAGACAGAGAACAAAGGATTGTGTTTCAGTTGCTTTCCGCACAGCTGCCCTTGCTGTGCTCCTGACCTCTGAGAGCAAGAAACAGAAACATCCTCCCAATATTTCCACCCTCTCCTCTCTCTTCTCCGCGTGTTTTGGGTGACAGCTGTGGTGAGCAGGGGGAGTCTTCAGATGCTGATGACAGGCCAACACCTCCCCATCGCCACTAAAAGCGGGCTCGGGAAAGACTTTTGGGCTCAATGTCAAATGTGCGGCATCAGAACGGCATCCTAGCTGACACGATTGTGTCTTCCAGAAGCCGCATCATCTGAAACAGCACTTCCAGTTTCTGTCAAGGTCTTCGCCAAATAGAAGCAGAAGGAGCCACTTACGTCACGGCACTATTTTGTAAAAACAGTACTCTTCACTGCTGTGATTGATCGCCGAGGCGAATTGATTTTCTTCCTCTCTCCGGGGAAGAAGTAGGTCTCTGTCCCTCTGAAGACAGTAAACGGGCCACATAAATAGAGTGGCAGGATGGAGAGGAAATGAGCGAGGATCCATCTTCAACGCACCGCAGAGAAACAGCTGTTTCAGGTCACAGGCAAAGATAAGCCTCCTCATTTCTCCTCTCTCTCCCTCTTCCCCTTTTTAGCCTCTCCCTCCCTCTCTCTCTCAAATGTTCAACACTCCACCCAACCGCCTTTAATCAGCCTCTCGCCGCCTCCGTTTCACTTCCTTCTCCATCCCTCTCTTTCTGATCTGTGGCTCTAACGGGAAAGTGCTCATTGTGCTCATCCTTTCTTAACCTTCACAGTCCCGGGATGCTTCGTTAAAACACAGCACAGATGGGACACCTTGATGACTAAGCTTAAAAATTCCAGCGGAAATAAAAGATGTTCTCAACATCTGGGCATGGGTCCAGAATAATTCATGAAAATGACCTTTAAATCATGGGTTTGTCTTGGACCTCTGCTGGTTATTTTCTATAGGTGTTATAGAACATAGCTGCAATGTTATGTGACCCCGATGGTGATCAGAATATGACCGAGTCAGGCGGTAACCTCTGGCTCTGAAAAGTGAAGCCAATGGTGGAGGGTCTTAAAGCTGCATTATCTCTCCTGTCCACCAGGGGGCGACTCCTCTGGTTGTATAGAAGTCTATGCTTCATGTGTTAAAGCTGCATTATCTCTCCTGTCCACCAGGGGGCGACTCCTCTGGTTGTATAGAAGTCTATGCTTCATGTGTTAAAGCTGCATTCTCTCTCCTGACCACCAGGGGGCGACTCCTCTGGTTGTATAGAAGTCTATGATTCATGTGTTAAAGCTGCATTCTCTCTACTGACCACCAGGTTACAATGTCCTCTACTTATATTCAGTCTACGGGCCTGGTCTGTTTTGATCAACTTTGCCACAGTTTGTATTGTTCATCATATGTTTGAAAGTTACTCGTAGTGACAACTCCACAGAAAACGATCAACCAGCTCTGCACTTGTGCTCCGTTGTAATCACTCCCTCCCCGTCTGTCGCCACACAGCAGGCAGACACTGCTCGTGGCTCGCTGGTTAACAAAGCATGCAGCAGCGGACTTCTTTCTCCGTTTACTGGCCGAAAATTCCACTTTAACGGTATCATGTGTTTCGTCCACGTCTTATAAACATGTGGTAAACACAAAGTTGACTAATGTAAGATTGTAGAAGATTAAAATATGTATATTGTAGGGAGCCAGTGGGGGTGTTAAGCTGTTGCACCTTTAACCAATAGATCACACTGAAAGATCCTCGCTTTATCCATCTTCACGGAGATCTTCAACCGATCACTGGAGCTGTGTGAAGTCCCTTCCTGCTTCAAGCGCTCCTTGATCATCCCGGTCCCCAAGAAATCCTCCATCACAGGATTAAATGACTACAGACCCGTCGCCCTGACGTCTGTGGTCATGAAGTCCTTTGAGAGGCTGGTGTTGACCCATCTGAAGGACATCACAGGGCCCCTGCTGGACCCCCTGCAGTTTGCCTACCGTGCAAACAGGTCGGTGGATGATGCAGTTAATATGGGACTGCACCATATTCTGCAACACCTGGACTCCCCAGGGAGATATGCAAGGGTTCTGTTTGTGGACTTCAGCTCTGCATTCAACACGATCATCCCGGAGGTTCTTCAACCCAAACTCTCCCAGCTCACCGTGCCAGCCTCCACCTGCCGGTGGATCACAAACTTCCTGACAGACAGGACGCAGCAGGTGAGGCTGGGAAAAATCATATCCAGCACCCGGACTATAAGCACTGGCGCCCCCCAGGGATGTGTGCTCTCTCCACTGCTCTTCTCCCTCTACACCAACGACTGCACCTCAGGGGACCCGTCTGTTAAACTCCTGAAGTTCGCAGACGACACAACGGTCATCGGCCTCATCAGCGACGGCGACGAGTCTGCGTATAGACGGGAGGTCAAACAGCTGGTTCTCTGGTGTGGTCAGAACCACATGGAGCTGAACAAGGCCAAAACTGTAGAGATGACAGTGGACTTCAGGAGGAGCCCCCCAACACTACCCCCCCCTCACAATACTCAACAGCACTGTTTCTGCGGTGGAGACCTTCAAGTTTCTGGGATCCACAATCTCCCGGGACCTGAAGTGGACCGCCAACATCAACACCATCCGGAAAAAGGCCCAGCAGAGGCTGTACTTCCTGCGCCAGCTCAGGAAATTCAACCTGCCTCAGGAGCTGCTGATCCTGTTCTACACCGCCATCATCCAGTCTGTCCTCTGCTCCTCCATCACTGTGTGGTTTGGATCGGCCACCAAACAGGACAGAGTCAGACTACAGCGGATCGTCAGGTCTGCAGAGAGAACCATTGGTTCCAGCCTGCCCTCCATCCTGGACTTGCACACCTCCAGAGTCAGGAAGTGGGCTGGAAAGATCACCACAGACCCCTCACACCCTGGACACAAGCTGTTCCAACTCCTCCCCTCTGGAAGGCGCTACAGAGCACTGTACGCCAAAACCACCAGACACAGAAACAGCTTCTTCCCACTGGCCGTCACTCTGATGAACAGTTAAACAGACTCTTCATCTGCACTATCTGCACTTTTTTGTTGTCTTACTACTGTCTTTAATGTCCTTTTTATATTTTTTATATTTATCTTGTATATTGTGTGTGGAAAAAAGTACGAGAGCCAGTGAAACCGGAGTCAAATTCCATGTATGTGAAAATTTACATGGCCATTAAAGCTGATTCTGATTCTGATTCTGATTAAGCTATTAGACGTGAATCCTCAATCATAAGTCCTGATGCAGATCTCGACCATTAAAGTTGACCTGATTTTAACTTGACAAACTTATTTAATTAAGATAGCAGGTGAGTTGATATGTTCAGTCGAGCAGGAGCTGGGTGGTGCTGTGTTTGGTCCTGTTCACTGTCTTACTTGAAGACAACTTTTCTTTGACTCAAAGTTGAACTGTGAGAGTAACATTATGTCTGAGCTGAGATACACTAGATGTGGTCATATCTTCCCTTGCTGCATTGAATCCTCCTCTTTTACTGATAACGCTGTGTTGTCTGTGCATGCGCTGGATTACACTATAGAGGCTCTAGACAGCTCATTCAGTGTGTGTGTGTGTGTGTGTGTGTGTGTGTGTGTGTGTGTGTGTGTGTGTGTGTGTAGGCACTCTCCATACGTGTTAGTGTATGTGCGTTGACCGGACTGTAGAGACCTCTAGACATCTTATTCTCAGCAGACAGATAGCAGCAGAACTCTTATCTAGTCTACCTTCTCTGATAGTGTATTGATGGGCCAATCGGCCTCAGACCGCTGCATTCAGGAACAAAGGCACTGATAAGTATGGCAGGAAAGTGCAGAGGACTGTGGGGGATTTAAAGCATATAAAAAGAAGAATACAAATACCCAGTTCACCCCTCTGCATTTGTGTTGTAAATGGTTGGAGCTGTGAAATAATAAAGCTCAGCTCGGGGCTGAATTCTATGACACGGTTGCTACGGCGTAACGGAGAGAAGACGATGCAGAGCTGCTGTTCTGGGGTCAGCGTGGGTCACATGCAGCGTGTCGAGTAATAACACAAGAGGTAGAGGTGAAATGAAAGAGCTCAGAACTCAACAGCTACACAGGAACGCTTTTTGGTTGGCTGGATGTGTGTATTATAACATAAGAAAATGTAAAGCTGTGTTGTGAGCTTAGATAATACATGGGATCTTGATGAAAACTGACATTTTGAATATTGTAAATGTCATAGACGGATGCGGTTGAGAATATTGATAAATAGTATTATTGTTGTAGTTTCTTGAAATGTAGCAAAATGAATAAAAAAAAATAAAACACTTTCATGTTAACTCTTGTTTATATTTCAGGAAATACAGAAATGTTAAAGCCTAAAGTTTACTCAGATAAAGGGTGAATCTCCCAGACTTTCTCTAAGGGACAGTAAATGTTTTGTAGTCCACTTTATCGTTGTGAATTGTCCATGTTTAAGAGATCAACTTCTGAACAATATATTGTGCGGTTATCAGTAAAAAATATCAATAGAAAAAATTATAAAACTAATTTCCAATATCATTGAACCGGCACATTGAACAAAACTAAATACATTGGAATCTTATTATTTTCAAATACCACAATTCTTACTAAATACCAAAGACTGTATAAGAAGTGGACGTAGTCACTCTGTCAACCATTGCTTTATGAACTACGGTTTTGAAGCCTTGGTCATTGGAGAGAATGCAGCTTTAACACAAGAAGCATATACTTCTATACAACCAGAGGAGTCGCCCCCTGGTGGTCAGTAGAGAGAATGCAGCTTTAACACAAGAAGCATATACTTCTATACAACCACATGAGTCACCCCTGGTGGTCAGTAGAGAGAATGCAGCTTTAACACAAGAAGCATATACTTCTATACAACCAGAGGAGTCGCCCCCCTGGTGGTCAGGAGAGAGAATGCAGCTTTAACACATGAAGCATAGACTTATATACAACCAGAGGAGTCGCCCCCTGGTGGTCAGGAGAGAGAATGCAGCTTTAACACATGAAGCATAGACTTCTATACAAACAGAGGAGTCAACCCTGGTGGTCATTAGAGAGAATGCAGCTTTAAGACCCGGAGCTGGCCAACCGCTGAATACCCGCAAAACAAATTAATTTCCCATCATTTTATTTTGTACTTTATGTTTAGTGTTATTTGGCAAATATTAGCATGCTCATACAGGAAGTAAAAAAATAAGAAATGGTACATTATACCTTCCAAACATCAGCATGTTAGCATACGTGTTAGCTAGGAAGGTTGTAGACATCATTCTTCCACATGATGCCATTTCATATTATTGCCTAATGTTTAACAAGCGTTATTTGATATATATTTCATTACTACTACTATATTCTGTCTATATACACATTAGAAGTTCATTATTAACAAATTCTTATGCATCCATTCTGAAAACTAAATGTTTCATTCCTTCCATTTGTCTTGACTTATAGCTACAGGGAAAAAATAAAATGAGTTATTGTTTTCCTTCTGACAAATCCAATGTACATTACGGAAAATGTAATTAACACATTGATATGCAAGTCGCGTTTGAGTTTGAAAAAGTTTTTGGATTAAAACATTGGTCCATTAAAAGTTTCTCCCCTCCATCCAGCTTGGTAACTCTGCTTGATGGAGTTGAAAACTTTCTCTCTCGACCTTGGTCTCCTTTCAGATTCAATCTGAGTCTCAGCGATGTGTGTGTGTGGGTGTATCCTGTATGTGCGCGTGTGTGCCTGTTTGTATGTGCAGTTGCTTGTGTGCTTCTTATGTAGGCGCACATATATATATATATATATATGTATATATATATATATATATGTATATATATATATATATATATATATATACATATATATATATATATATACATATATATATACATCCATGCATGTGAACGCATGTGTGAGTTGAGTGCAATAAATTCTGAGACGTCTTATGATTAATTTATGTCTTACCTGCCTTTTTACTGAATTACTCGGCAGGCCCTTAGGGGGTTGTGCTGCACGCAATGCTGCAAATAACAGCTCAAATGAAAAAATGCAAATGATCAGGCTGGATCCAACACCAAATCCATAGGGACTCCTCTCTCTCACACTCACACACACACACACACACACGCACACACACACACACACGCACACGGTCACACAAGAACACAAACAGGCAAACAAACTCCGGCTCCTATTGCTGTTTCCCTCTCCCTCTTTAACTTTCCTCTCTCTCTCTCTCTCTCTCTCTCTCTCTCTCTCTCTCTCCATCTATTCTCTCTCTCTTTTTTGCTTTGGGGAGAGGAAGCCGGATGAATATCAGCAGGGGTCAGAGAATTGCTTGCAGTGAATAACAGAGGCATAATAAACAGAAGCCTTCACTCAAATTATGAGTGCAGCATTTTCTCTCTCTCTCTCTCTCTCTCTCTCTCTCTCTCTCTCTCTCTCTCTCTCTCTCTCTCACACACACACACACACCTCTCACACACACACACACACACACACACACACACACACACACACACACACACACAAGCAGGCTCAGGAACGCGCACACTCACAGCCACACAAAGGAATCCAATCAATCAGCGAAGTTGCCTTATCTCCCCGCATATGAAAATGGAACTTCAGAAATTAGCTCATTTATTTTGGACAATTAGGGTTATTGAAGTGTGACAGTGAAAATTTAGTGTTCACTGAGGCGTACGCCCGGCAACAATAGCAGGGAGCCAATTGAGTGCGAGAGGCATTTAAAGCTGTAGTATTTACTTATCAATGTAACCGGCGCTCCTGTGTTGAGCTCATTAAAACCTCTTCCTCTGTGTTCCTTTCTTTAGACCGGACGGAGAAAGAGAGGAGAGAGGAGAGAGGAGAGAGAAGACACGAGCACTCATCCCTGTCACATCTGATATTATAGCCTGATCAAAAAAACAAGAAATTCTGAAAACCAGGTCCTACCTGTGAAATAATGGAGCTCCGCCGCTTCTTGGAATTCAATATATATTGAAGGTAAAAGGGTTCACCGCTGCTGGTTGCTCTGCTGGTGATATTACTCATCCCTCTGTGCACAGACTCTAATACTGCTGTAGGAAAGTCATCGAGGTGTCAGATATCTGTGGGTTTCCAGAGTCCCTGCAATGTAAGAAATACACTTTCCTTGCTTTGTTTTTCATTGTTTTTCCAAATAGTATTTTAAAATACACATGCTGTGTTTTTTTATGGGAATCTTAGACATTTTCATGGCAAATGTTATGGTTCTGTAAATTTTTTTTTTTTTTACTGTGAAGCACAACAGTTAGTTTTATTTGTAATCATCATTAAGCATCATTAAGTCAGGATTTGTTTTTTTGCATTGTATATTTCTGCATACCACAGTATTGAAAGTCACGTGGTTTAATCATATAATAACTAATATTATATGAGTAGTGGTGGACGGGTCAAACCAACATAGGACTTTCACCTGGGAGACTGCTGTTCATGTCCTGTGTGAAACCAAAAGTAAGACGTTGTACGCAAGAAAGACCACTAATGACAGTTGTTACTGTTACTGTTACGTTGCATTGCTACAGTACATTGTTACGTTGTATTTGTTACGTTGCATTGTTACGTTACATTGTTACATAGTATTTGTTACGTTGCATTGCTATGTTACATTTTTACGTTACATTGTTACATTGTATTTGTTACGTTGCATTGTTACATTGTATTTGTTACGCTGCATTGCTACGTTACATTGTTACGCTGCATTGCTACGTTACATTGTTACGTTGTATTTGTTACGTTACATTGTTATATTGTATTTTTACATTACATTATTACGTTGTATTTGTTACGTTGCATTGCTACGTTACATTGTTACATTTTTAACACCTACTATGACCAAACCAAACCAAACAACATCAGCTAACAACATGGACTGCGCTATATTGTGTATTTCTAAACGTATGTTTGGTCCAGACACATCCAACGTCTGGTTTGAAGCGTACGATGCAGCATGCTTCTGGCCTCTGTGCTGAAGCTTTCTCGGGGTGAAGACGACGACGTCTCTGATCTGGACTTGAACCGTAGAGACAAGATTAATACACAGAGAGCAATTAGATTTCTCACACTTTCTCAAAGTTTTCTTGAATACTTTATCTCATTTACAGCAAGTAACGATGATACATCGCTGTGCTTCCAATCTGAACACCGAACCAGTTTACAATGTTGATTCATCTCCTTTGCAAAGTAAGCTGAAGGCACGATATTCATTTTGTTTAAGACTTGATGAAAAAGTACCGCGGAGATGAATGATCTTTTGTTGCAGCAGCTTCTCTGCTACCAACTGCAACTACTTTGCAGCGAGCTGACAGAGACAAACCACAGAGGTAGCAGCAGCCACATGTACATGCAGACATCTCACGTGTACAACAACACTGCACACACTGATAATAACAATAGCTTATCAATATGCAGCACTCTAACAGCTACCTAAGAGGTCCAAGATTACATTTTTAAATGAACTACTGCCTTTTGCTTCATTTCCTTACCAAAGTCTGCATAATTCATCACAATCTACTGTGGCAGTTGTTTTAATCAGGCGGCTTCTGAAGAGAAGGGGGTTGTAATAATCTGAACGGAGTTCACACATTCCCCTCGCTTCAGACGGTAATCTTCAGGGATACAAATACGGAAACAGTGACAGGGGCCATCTATAAAGTGATAAATATTTAAGATGCCGTTTTAATAAGTCATACGCGCTACATAAAAGCAGTGTTTGGTATGGCCTCCCAGTCGTCATTATTATTCAGATGCTGTGTGTTGTTGTTTTTTCTTTTTTTCTGTGCCATCAGCATCTCTTCAATATTAACACCTCCGCAGATGGATTTCTGATTGCCTGGCTAAATGTGTGTATCCCCTGCTTCTAAATTATTTTTGCAATTATCATTATTAATGGATTTTCTGTTTGCAGTCAATTTACATCCCACTCTTTGAGCGCTGTCTGCGTCTCTACAACATGGTTTCCCCTCCCGCCTTCATGTTCCTGTTCCCTCTCTTGTTCCCTCTCCGTCTGCGGGGCCTCGGCTCCGTTTGGACGCAGGATTTATTGGATCTCACCGCCAACTATGGAGCCATAATATAAACCATCCAGTCATTTATTCTATATGTAAATGGAGGAGGCAGACTGCAGCAACCAACACTTCATTACTCAGAGTGTATGCCGTGTGTGTGTGTGTGTGTGTGTTGAAATGCTGATTTCGGTCCGAAGATCTGCACTGTCAAGAGTCATGGTTTTTCATGCACTGGTCAGTGTTTGCGATTTTGGGCTATTTTATTATGTCTTCTTTCAGACAAAAAAAAGGCCGTTTATTTTACTACTTTGTCTCTAAATTCACCAAAAGTTACCATTAGATAATGCCTCATTTAAACATAACATTTCAGAATAAAGTAAGTAATGTAAGTAATGAACTGGTGATATCTATGAGTTAATGGTTTGACCCTCTTCACCCGTAGAGTCTTCATCATGATGTAATGTAACTAAACTTCTCTTTAAAGGCCGTTTTTTTTTTGGGTGGACGTACATCCACCAAACTTTACTCTTTCATTCCTACATATATTCTGAGGGTTAATGCAGAGGGCTTTGTTCACACAGCATTCAGAGCCTGATTATACTACATTTTATTACAAAAAATATGGTGAAAATGTATTTGTTTATAGCTTATAGCCTAAATCTCCTTGTAAACCTTTAATTCTAATATGTCAACAAAATGAAACAAGAATGTTGAACCCCGTTTTATACAATCAGCACATATTTAAGATAATGCCTAATTTGCATATTTTAACATACCATTTCAGAAAACTTGTATTACAAAAATCAACTGCCTTAATGTAAGTAATGCACTGGGTAAAACCTGTAGATACTCCCAGCTCTAGTTCTGCTCTACAATGCCGTTAGTTAGCCATGTCAGAAAGAAAGTTTCTCCCTGTTCTCAGAGTGAGAGCTTTAAAACAGCATAATATTTCACATGCAAGTCTCCGGGTCCACTGGGCCCCTACTGGTTCCCTATAAATCATACCAGTGCCATTTTCCATCCATTCACCAGATGCCTTTCCCCATCACCTGACTGCCCCACTCACCCAATTTAATTGTATTTGTAAAGCTCAATATCACAAATGATCACAAACATATACATTCTCTGTCCTTGAACCCTCGTATTGGATAAGGACCATCTGCATCTAGAATGGGACCTTGTCCTGCAATAACCACCATGACACTGCAGTGAGGAGTGATATTCCATCCCAGCATTCCTCACCTTTAGGTGCTTTGCATTGCCGAACCAAACACGTTAACATGCCTTGGATGCAGGAGAGTGTGTTGTAGGGTTCTAATATCTGTATAATGTAATTCAAATATCCGTATTTAACAATGTGGCTTTTATGTTGGAGGGGAAAACAATTACAGATCTGTCGAAGATTTGAATTGTTATGTTGTTATGTTGTGTCATAATCCAACTCAATGATAACCTTGATGTTGATACGACACACGGATTAAAAGAAAATGAAAAAGTTGCACTTTGTGTCAAAAGGTTGCCGACCCCGGTGTAGACAGACACATCAGATACAACACTGACCGGCTCTCCGCGCCGCACGGGGCCCCACGCTGCACGTTACCGCAGCAGAGGACACGTTCCTCCGCTCTCAGCTACACACACACACACACACACACACAGCCCTTCAACCAGAATGAGCGAGCGAGGCTGGCAGCCAAAGCCGGCTTGGCACAGGGCCTAATGATGCCCGGCATGCGTCTGCTCTCGACAACGGCGGGGTAACACCTGCCAACTTTTTACCAAGGTGTAAATGTCTCTATTAGCGAGCGGCTGGTCCCGCGTGTGCGGCGCTCGGATCAGAGGAGGGACCGCGGGGCTCTGGTTTGCCGTTCAGAACCTGGTAATAGCTGGTTCCACTGGGCCTGTTCTGCTCTCTTCCTCCCTCTCCGCGCTACGAGGCTGAAGAGCAGGTGTGATGTGAACACGGAGCCGTGTACGAAAACGGTGATTTCAGCTGGCGGCCAACTGGACGTTTCTGTTGCAGCGCTGCTCACTGAGTCATCATGGGCTTCATAACAGCCTGACCATATGCCGTTCAAACTTATGAAATAGGCTTTTTTTTAAAACCTAATTTGACAAAGATAAGATTTACTTCTCCCACTGGACCTTTTTGCATTTGAATGCATCCAAATTAGAGGAGGATCTATGATGGTCTTTTTTGGAGCAAAACACGGAGCACCTGCGACAAGGGAATTAATAGTTTTAGAAAATAGTCACACTTGTGTTTGTGCAAGAAGATACATCCTATAAAAGACATGTGTTTTTAGAAAAAACATTGTGAGCAACGTTGTAGTTGTGACAGCAGCAAAGGACTGCGGGGCCGGACTGGATCTGTGTGCACCATGGTGGGGGCTCCACACACACACACACACTACTGTAACACGCTCCGGTTACTTCCCTGGGTTCCCCACAGCACCAATGACACAATCACACTTGGATCACGTTGGTAACGGCTTTTATTGTTTGATGCCTGTCGTGCAGACTGTGCCTCTGCTCTCCCCGCTCTCCCCCTCCTCCGTCCATCTCCTGGCTTATGTAGGCACGACCCACAAAACACACACAATCTGCTCCAGCTGAGGCCAATTAGGTCTTATCCCGACACCTGTTCCCTGAGTCGCTTCTCCCCTCCCCCCTCTCCAGCTGAGCTAACCACGCCCCTGCCACCACATACCTCCACCGCCCGACTTAGGCCGGGGACCCATCCGGCCTAACCTACTCCCCCTCCCCCCGTGAGAGCGGGAGAGGAAGTCAGCCACAACCATCTGCGTCCCCGGCTTATGGATCACCCTGAAATTAAAAGGCTGTAACGCCAGATACCACCTGGTAATCCGGGCGTTGGTATCTTTCATGCGGTGTAGCCACTGGAGCGGGGTCCGACCAGAGGGTGAAAGAGCGTCCCAGGAGGTAGTAGCGCAGGGAGTCGACCGCCCACCGGATGGCCAGGCACTCCTTCTCCACCGTACTGTACCTGGCCTCTCTCTCGGATAGCTTCCGGCTGATGTAGAGGACAGGGCGGTCAACCCCCTCTACCTGCTGGGACAAAACGGCCCCCAGCCCTCTGTTCGACGCATCAGTCTGCAGAGTAAAGGGAAGAGAGAAGTTAGGGGTGTGAAGGAGCGGCTCCCCACAGAGAGCGTGTTTTACCTCCTCAAACGCCAACCGGCACTGCTCCGTCCACTGGACCGGATCTGAGGCACCTTTCCGGGTCAGGTCAGTCAAGGGGCTGGTCAGATCAGCGAAGTTCGGGATGAAGCGCCTGTAATAACCCGCCAGCCCCAGAAACTGCCTCACCTCTTTTTTAGTCTTGGGCCGCGGGCAGGCTGCGATTGCGGCGGTCTTGTCCACCTGAGGGCGCACATGCCCGCCGCCCAAGTGGTACCCCAGATACCGTACCTCCCTCCGTCCAACTGCACACTTCCCTGGGTTGGCGGTGAGCCCAGCCTGCCTCAGGGACTCCAGCACCGCGCCCACCCGCCGCACATGCTCCGCCCAGGTGGTGCTGTGGATGATTACATCATCTATGTAGGCGGCAGAATATGCAGCGTGCGGACGCAGCACCCGGTCCATGAGGCGTTGAAAGGTGGCTGGGGCACCGAACAACCCAAAGGGAAGCGTGGTGAATTGGTATAAACCAAACGGAGTGGAGAATGCCGTTTTTTCCTTGGACTCTGGAGACAGAGGAATCTGCCAGTAGCCCTTGGTCAAATCCAGTGTCGTAAAGAAACGCGCAGCGCCCAGTCGGTCCAGGAGCTCGTCGACCCGGGGCATTGGGTACGCATCAAAACGTGACACATCATTCACCCTGCGATAGTCCACGCAGAACCGTATAGACCCATCCTTCTTGACAACAAGAACAATGGGGCTAGACCAGGCACTGTTGGACTCTTCTATTACCCCCATCTCCAACATTGCCGCCAATTCCCTCTGAACCACTTTTCTTTTGTGTTCAGGTAACCTGTAGGGTCGTAACCGCACCGTCACGCCCGGAGGAGTCTCAATCTGGTGCGTGATGAGGTTTGTGCGTCCTGGCAGGAGAGAGAGAACACGTCAGCAAATTGATCTTGCAACTGGGCAATGTCTGCTCTCTGGGTCCCGGAGAGATGGTCTTCACAACGGAGCGAGGCCGGATTGGTGGATTTTGGGACCTCAGGCCCCAGCTCCTCTCTCTCAGAAACTGCGGACACCAGAGACACAGACTCCGCCTCCCTCCATGCTTTCAGGAGGTTGAGGTAGTAGATCTGTGTAGCTCCGCCCCTGTCAGAACGCACCACCTCATAGTCAACATCCCCCACTCGCCGTGTGACCACAAAGGGCCCTTGCCACTTGGCGAGTAATTTAGAGCTGGAAGTAGGACGCAATACAAGTAAGTTTTCTCCCGGTGTGAATTGTCTCAGCCTGGCTCCTCTGTCGTACAGCCGTTTCTGACGCTCCTGGGCCTGGAGCAAATTCTCACGTGACATCCGACCCAGTGTGTGGAGTTTTGCTCGCAGGTCCAGGACGTATTGAATTTCATTCTTACTGGTGCTCGGACCTTCCTCCCAGTTTTCCTTAATCAGGTCGAGCACCCCCCGTGGTGTCCTGCCGAACAGCAGATCAAAGGGAGAAAATCCCGTGGAGGCCTGGGGAACAGTGGCGGTGCGTCAATAGAGGGCGCTAGGGCGCCGCCCCTCCTAAAATTTTGTGATGTAAAAAAAAAAAAGAAAAAAATATAATATATACTGTCAAAAAACATTATATATCAAATAATTTAAATAAGAAATATACCGTGTTGACGCGCTAAATGTGTGTGGGAGACCGTAAGCCCCTGTCAACAACCACTTAAGTTAAATATAATATATCGCCATTCATCATTACTGAGAAAAGCCCCTCCCCTCTCGGGGCGCCGGCCAAATGTGTGTCTATGGAAAGCTAACAAACATTTCACCCTCGTGACGGCAAGGACAGCTTCTCATTGGCGGATGAAACGTGAATCTTCGGGCGCACAAATCTGCGCCCTAGCCAATGACATCGTTTCTTATTGCAACGTGGTTGGACTATTCGTCGAATCAGAGACCTTTATCATTCCCTCACATCCCATATAGCTCCCACGTAGCTACGCGAGCAACACAGCTAGCAGAGACTTTGATTATGTTAGTATGGCGACTGAAAACTCTGTGGTATCTCTCTGCGAAACACCTTTCAATCCACGATCAGATGTTGACAAGAAGAGGCTGAAAGAGTTGGGACCCGAACGTCCGGATTTAAATATTCAGCAGCAAAGCAGTGAAGCTACATGCACCAAGCTACATGCTAACCGGAGCTGCTAGCTGGAGGCTCCGTGTGCAGTGGCTCTGAGCAGCCGAGGAAGCGCCGGGCTGTGAAGGAAGATGAGCTTGAAGGATTGCTGCAGAAGTGAGTGTCAAAATCAGCAGATGCCTGTGTTAGAGTTTAATGTTTTATCTCTCCCACAGCAGAACACATGTTGGACATTGCTAGATTTGGGTGGATATCATATCAGGCTATAACTTTATCTAAAATACCAATTCAACCCCCAACAAGTTAGTGAGTGTGTGTGTGAGTGTGTGTGTGTGTGTCATAGCTACAGCCATCAAGGTGGCTCCTGGCCTTTTGTCTATGTTGCTGAGCCATCAAGACACACAAAACATAGTTTTTTGTCTGTAGTATGAAGCCTGTTTGTAGTAGATATTTCCCCACAACTTATCTTACTGTCTCTCTCTATATATATTTATCTGTAGGTTTGTGACACCATACTTGGACACACCAGGGAACGCTTTGCCTTCAAAGACCATCTCATCAGTGCCACCTTACTGCAGGGCCCCCAGTTTGAATGCTACGTCAATGTATTCCCTGAAGTTGCTCTGGCCACCACATTGAATGTTTCTTAAACCATTCTGCTCTGAACCTCTCATGCCCAAAGTTACAGTTTGTTGATAGTTGTTATTGGACAGTGTTGAGCACTGTGTTTTCTTGAAATAAAGCTTTGTTTTTTAGAATATTCTACTCCAAACCTCTTTTCTTCTCATTGTGGAGTGCTATTTAAACCGCGCCGCCCAACTGCGCCCCCCCCCAAAAAAAATTCACCAGCCGCCACTGCTGGGGAACCTCCCGCACTGCAAACAACAGAGAATCAAGCCATTTATCCCAATTACGTTCATCATCATTAATAAATTTACGGATCATGGACTTCAAAGTCTTATTCAGACGCTCCACCAGACCGTCGGTCTGTGGGTGGTAAACACAGGTCCGAATAGATTTAATGCCCAGCAACCCGTAAAGTTCTCTCAGTGTACGTGACATGAACGAGGTGCCCTGGTCAGTTAGAATCTCTTTCGGGATTCCGACTCGGGAGATGACCTGAAACAGCGCCTGCGCGACACTCTTTGCAGAAATGTTGCGCAACGGCACTGCCTCCGGATATCGTGTTGCGTAATCCACCAGGACTAACACAAAGCGATATCCGCGTGCGCTCCGGTGAAATGGCCCGATGAGGTCCATGGCTATTCGCTCGAATGGCACCTCCCTTAATGGAAAATCATTTCCCGACGGCTTTTCGGCACCAGCAACTGGGTGTTCTCCTGCCCTGTCTGAGTGTCACGACTCACTCTGTACAGCCTGTCCCTAATCAATGAAAAGTGCGGATATGACTGCGCTGCGTCCGGGCGCATCAGCTGACCATCAACCCGCATCACTTGGTCAAAGGCCGACCGCAGAGTATCATCACGAGACTGCTCGAGTGGAAAATCTTCCATGGAGTGGAACTCGGGAGCCGGTGGAGTCTCCACAGGAGGCTCCGCCGGTTCCTCCTCCTCCTCCTCCCCGTCTGCAGTGTCGGACAAACTCGCATCACCACTGAGCACAGCGCACATATCGCATGACCCTGTCTGCCGTGAACGCACCCCCGCTGCCTGCCCCATTAACTTATTAAACCCGGCCCAATCGGTTCCCAAGATTAGAGGGTGCGTAAGGCGGGAGCTAACCGCAACCTTTATACTATGCTTTTTCCCCCGGTGTCTAATCTCAACTGACACAATGGGATACTCGTGAACGTCCCCATGCACACACCTAATCTTCACCCACAATGCCTCAACCAATGCCCCGGGTCGAACCAGGCTCTGGTGGATCATAGACTGCGTACAGCCCGAATCCACCATTGCCTGATGTGTACCACCCTGGATTCTTACCGGAACGTGGTACGTCGCTCCCGGACCGGGGGAGGGTGTTGGAGAGCCGGCAACCCGAATCACCTGGCCCACTTCCATCAGTGGACACTCCCTCCGGAAGTGTCCGGGCTGCCCGCACCTCCAACACTCCTGCCCTGGCATTTGAGGGGCCCCCTGTGGGTTGGGAAGGGTGCCGGCAGATCTGGGTGTTGCTCGCTGTCTGTCATGGTGCTCTTTCCAGGGGCCCCACGTTGGGCTCCACTGTAACACGCTCCGGTTACTTCACTGGGTTCCCCACAGCACCAATGACACAATCACACTTGGATCACGTTGGTAACGGCTTTTATTGTTTGATGCCTGTCGTGCAGACTGTGCCTCTGCTCTCCCCGCTCTCCCCCTCCTCCGTCCATCTCCTGGTTTATGTAGGCACGACCCACAAAACACACACAATCTGCTCCAGCTGAGGCCAATTAGGTCTCATCTCGACACCTGTTCCCTGAGTCGCTTCTCCTCTCTCCAGCTGAGCTAACCACGCCCCTGCCACCACAACTACGTAACCAGATCTAATTATAATCTATACTCATTACCTGCGTCCTCTTAACTGTATGTTATTGCCTTTACGTCTGTCCTCCATGTTTATGTCACTCTATGTGTTTTCTATTGTTTTCACCTAAAAAAAAAAGTGAGCATATGAGTTTCACAATTTGTGATTTGTAGAGTAGGACATGTGCACTTGTAATGAGGAATTTGAAAAGGTTGAACTACTGTGTTGTGCTTCCTGAATAGAAACAATTGCTGCAGTGAATATGGTTTCACTGCAGCAATCTTTTCTTTGTAGTGAGGAATCTAAGAAGGTGGAACTGGTGTGTGTGTGTGTTAGTGTTTGTGGGAGGAAATAAGTATGCAACTCCTAAACCTTTTTTCTCTGTGACTTCATGTATTGATGCAGGTGTGTGACTACACGTTCTCAGGTGTTTAAAACCTGCATGACGGGTCTCCTCACACGTCCTCTCCTGAACCCTGCTTCCCCTGGCCTGGAAAGACAACACACTGGATGTAATATTCATGGGATCTGGATGGGAAATGGCTTCTCATCTCAACACAAATAAACATCCCACCGGTTTATAGTGCGGCCATATTTGTTTGATTAAGTTTTTCTGCAGCGACTGAACTGCCCCCCCCAATAGGTTCCCACTGCAGATAGGAAATTGATTTTTCCGCAAAGATCTGGGATCCGTTTGTATTTTTTACTTGATCGTTCTGAAACCAGATGTTGTACAGCCTCTTGAGTGCTGAATGGAACGCCTAAATATTGAATATGTTCTCAATGCTGACCTTAAAAACGACCTCCCAGCCGATGTAAAGCCAGAGCCCGAGTGGGCGCTCTCCTCAGGACAGTAGAAGGGCCCCACTTTCATGGCTGTGTGTCCAGGCAAGGTTTATTTTCCTCTACTCATAATCCCACTTTGTTTTAACAGCAGCCCTAGTATTTGCATTCACATTCACACCGCCTCCTCCCATATCACACCCATAGGACACATTGTAGGACAGAGTTTGGCACATTGTGCTCACTGCAGATACCAGGTTACTGGATATGAATTAACATAATCCGAATGGGAAACAGAAGGTATTTGCATATTTCGGCAAAAGCTATTGTTACATTTCATTATGCAACTTTGAGACGTATATTCCTCTGAGAGATGAATATGGATGCAACTGTGCGCACACTTCAATAATACCATTTGTAACGCCATCGGATTAAGTGGAGCGCTCATGCGCCGTTAGAATAATGCCTAATATGGGTATCAGAGATCTAATGAGGGGCTTCTGCTTACTGGTTCCCGCTGGTTAAGTGAATCACTCTCCAGCAGCAGTTGGGGTTTCTGTGGCTCCCTGCTGTGAATGTAAAGAACAAGTATAGGAAGCAGTGAAATAAAGTCCATCTAATTGGTTTAAAAATAATCTTGTTTTCCTAAAATGTGTTTCAAAATCCACTATTTTTCGAGACTTTGCTTGAATTGTATATCATGTTCTATGTAGCAATCTACCTGGTCTTCTAAAAATCACGTTCCCATACGACACAACTGGACGGGTGGGTCAACACAGGACTTTCACCCAGGAGACCGCTGTGTGAAACCAAAAGCCAACATTGACGTATTTCAATAGATACGTAAGTTAAATAATGTAACACATACATATTTTAATCCAAACCTTGATGTTGTTACTAAACATAACCAAGTAGTTGTTCCCTTCAAAAGGTAATAGAGAATACATTTTAGTTGTATGGGAGTGTCATTTTGTCGGAGACAGAGTTGACATAATGTAACTCGTGAAGTTTATTTTCAAATAGTTTTAAAAGAAATGTCAAAACAGTATTTACATTGACAGTAAATATGTTCGAAATATGATAAACATGCTTTTGATTATAATTTAGCATTACCTGTTTACAGGAATTGCTTTTATTTTGAAGTGCAAGACAGTTACAGATTCAGAGCTTTGTTTACGTGTTTGAGACCTGAAGCCACAGTTTGACGAGCTGGGAGAGAGAACCTGTTCATGTGTGAGGCAGGATGGAGATGGATGAGAAAATGGAAATATTTAAAAATGGGGAATATTTTAACAAAGGCAATTTAACCAATACCTGCCAATCACCATACCAGCATGTTCAGTGTCCTTCACACAGATGTCATCCGTGACACCACCAACCATCCTTGATGAAGGTAACATTGCTCCACCTGAGCTGCTGAAAAAAAGTTGTCCGTGTGCAGTGTGATGACCTTTGGAGGTCACAGATGGAGCTCCTGTCAGTCAGCTCTAGACTGGTGCTGAGCCAGGGCAGGTAGGGGTGGGGTCAGGATGCGATGAACAGGTGTGGGAGGAGGGAGGGCCCGGCATGACTCCTGTAACCTTGGTCAAACACTGAGCCTGTGCATGCGCCTATAATGTGCATTGAAAAGCAAACACACAGTGTGTGCAGATAGATATATATTCAAGACATTTTGCACTGTTGCGTTTGAGCCTTTGTGTAATCGTATGTATATGTGGTGCAATGTGAGAGCTGGGGATGTGTAAAGGAGCGCAGTGTATCCAGCGCTGGGTTACACACTGTACACACTGGTTACACACTGTACACACTGGTTACACACTGTACACACTGGGTTACATCCACTGTACCACAGCTGTGCTTCACTCCACAAAGACCAGTGACGCCTGAGAGCTGGACGGGCTCTGTTATCACAAGCTGGGAGGTTCTGGCAGAGCAAGACCAGCAGGTTTTTACCACACACACACACACACACACACACACACACACACACACACACACACACACACACACACACACACACACACACACAAGAAAAGTAAACTGACTTGATACAGTATTAGTAGTCGTAGTGGCAGTGTTAGTAGAAGTTGTAATACCTGTAATAGCAGTGTAAACAAGTGTTGCGCTACATAATACAAATAAGGTCAGTAGGCTAAGTAAGTTACATAAAACTAAGGTCAAATAAATAGGTTGGTTTTATACGGGACACAAACAGCAGCCTCCTGTTTGTTTGTTTTTGGATGATGTAAAATAAATCCCTGAGAGGTAGAGACAGGAGTGAAGCTGGAGAAGAAGTACGAGCAGTAGGTGTCGTCCTGCAGTTATAGTGTCATGGGTCTCCGTACACCTGGCAGTGCTCGGTCACCTCATGAAGGAGTCTGCAGGCCAGCTGACAGCTCTGTGAGCTACAGGCCAGCAGTGTGTTTAGCAAGATGCTACGTAACCATGCTAAGATGCTGAGGTTGAGCAGGTATAATGTCAACCATGTTAGCATGCTAATATTGACCAATTAGCTAGCTGACAGGAAAGTGATTACGTTTGAATAAACCAAAGTATTTGTGCTAATTAAAACGTTGACGGTAAGATGACGTTAAAGGAGAATTTGTCACAAAAACAAACAAATACTGTTGGAACAGATCTTTAAAGGGTACTTTGTAATGTAATGTGCTGTAACTCTGTTACGTTGTTCATTCTGGTCACATGACATCTATTGCTTCTGTCCATCCGGGGAGAGGGATCCTCCTCTGTTGCTCTCCTGAAGGGTTCTTCAATTTTTCCCTGTGAAATGGTTTTTACTATCTTTATTAGTTTTTTCCTGATCCGATGTGAGGTCCCGGGACAGTGATGTTATGTGTACAGATTGCAATTTTAATTTGTGATTTTGGGCTATATAAAATAAACTGAATTGAATTGAATATTCACACACTCCTCAATGCTGCGTTCACAACACACTTTACTTGCGTGAGTTTACACACCAGACTATTTGTGATGTATTTTTTTATGTTATGTTAAAAAAGGCAATATACAGTATATAAAAGGGAATATTTCTGTGTTTGACATACTGTGATACTATCTCAGGTTCAAACTGTACCATATTTTCATTAAATCAAATTGAGAAGTTGAAAATGTTCCCCGCTTTGGATCTCGGCGGGTCATTCAGGGTGATGGTGAGTCCTGCAGCCAGAACCACTGCCCCAGACCACATGCATGTTCTTATTAGAGTTATGTCCTTCTCAACTGTGACAAAAAAGCTTTGAACAAAGTTAATATAATAACGTGCGTTTAATCTTTGTCTTTGTTATTTTCATCTGTTTTAAGTTTGATCTTTAATAGAGTAATGTGGGTGCCGAACAGCTGATCCACTGAATGCGCAGGTAGAAAATCCACGGCCCGCCACTGTACCTGTTACAACCGGCCCTTTGAGGGCGACCATGATGCTGATGTGGCCCGGGGTGAGAATGAATTTGACACCCCTGCTCTAAAGATATTGCTCCGCCTCCGTCTGTCCTGCATTTAGCACAATTGTGTGTATTATACACACTATTGTGCTAAATCAGCAGCAGCTTCAATCCAACAGTATCAGCATCTTGATATGTTATTGGAATACCAGCAGATGGGTGGATGGAGTTCATGCCACAGATTAAAGCTCTTCATTGTGGGCCGGTCCTCACCAAGACATCCATCACCTTCCTATGTCAACCACTGCTCTGAGGCGGTTTATTTCCAGCCCCATGCTGGAGTACCAGTTGATCCTCATGTCAACAGATGAGGTGTCACCTGCTGTATTAGTAATGGACTGAAGGGTGAGACCGACTCATGAGCCGGTGTCAAAGGCAGGGTGGGACTTCACCTTTGGCAAACACCATTGTTCAAAGGACGGACCGACACAGAGGAGACATTCTCATGGCTGGGACTGACCAAACACTTTAGTATTTTCTTTTTAACGATCATTAAAAATCACTCGCATGCCTTTTGTTCTCTGTGCAAACAAGCTTATCGTAAACATGCGGAACGATGGGAAAATGATGACGCGCGAGTCATACTTTCTTTTCTGTGTGACTTTGTTTCTCATTATGCTCTCTCTCTCTCTCTCTCTCTGTCTCTCTGTCTCTCTCTCTCTCCTTCTCCCTCCCATGTGAACAAACACAAGCAACCCGAGGCGTTACTCACAGTAACAGTGCTAAACACACACATTCCACCGCACACCTGCACCGACGGGATGAAGAATGGAGCGCGTCCAGAGAATGCACACAACACACACACACACACACACACACACACACACACACACACACACATGCACACGCACACATGAACACGCACACACACAGGCACACGCATTGCACCTGCACGTTGTTCAACAGCAGCGTCCTCGCAGCCAAACATATGAGCTACTTTTCTAGAGCAGGGCCTTGTGGCCTCTTATTGGTCACATGCTTTCTTGGTGGGCTTTTAATGTGTATCTGACTTTATGAAATTAAGGCCTGAAAAGGTATTTCAAGGACGGTATTAGATTACTGGACAGAGTTGGGCTAAAATGTCGACAGTGAGGATTATTTTTGCGTCAGCAGCAGAAGCCCTGTGCAGAAGGATCACAGAAAATTGGTTTCAGAGGAAATTGAGTCCCAGAGATATTGAGTGAGCAGTGACGAGCCTGTGTATTGTCACCGCAGTGGAAGCCTAGAGACCTGCTGGGCCTATCAGAAAACAGCTCACTGTTTGATAAATACACACCGGCGCAGGAGGAATATTTCCTCGTTAGGAATTAAAAATCCCTCCAGGAAGAATATTGGCCACAATAAATCATTTAGCGCGGCCGTCCGCCTTCGCTAATACTGCCGAATCAGCAAAGCACAGCCAACTCTTATATGACCATCAATTATTAACACGCTAACGCTATTAGCATATTCCTCTCGGGTGCATGGAGACAGACAGAAGATAGAAGATAGTCGAGCAGACAGACAGACAGACAGACAGGTAGACAGACAGACAGACAGACAGACAGACAGACAGACAGGTAGATGGATAGATATTTCCTCCATGGCTCATCTCCTGCCCTGTTCTCTAATCTTGGAGTCTAACTAAGTAGGAGCTGGATGGAATCTGACAGATGGATTATGGGGTGATTATTTATGGAGACTTTTTAATTAAAAGAAAAACTGCTTATTAGGAATCCTCTCTTCCCTCATTAATAGCGGGCAGAGGAAGAGTCTGTGTTGTTGGAGGGTTGTCGGGGCGCACTAATGAGAAGGTGTGTGGGAGGGGGGGAGGGGGGGGGGTAGTGAGGAAAGTAGGAGAGATATGATTTGTGGTTGGGGGGATCATAGATTTCACATTGATAAAAGCTAATGGAGGTGACGAGGTGCTCAGTCGATGCTCGTGGTTCACACGGAGCGGAGCGTCTTCACGGGGAAGAAGAGCTGAAATAATACTGAAAAGATTGTGGTTTAAATACTTGGTTAGGTTTAGGGGGTATGGGTTGTGTCTAAAATAAGTACCTTATTATGGTACTTATTTAGGTTCATAGTCCTTGAGCTGAACCCCAAACTGCTGTGAATGGGTTTGGCTCGTGAAGAGCATCACTGTGATGGTGTGAAGGGGTGAATGATGACATGTAGTGTCTTCATGGTGGCTTCATGGTTCCTTAAACACCTTTTGCACTTTAGTGCTAGTAGATAAACACGACATGCTGCATATCTGTTTCTATGTTGGACTGTTTTTAATGAGACAACTGTGGGTTGCCATATTGTATAATGTGCACTACAAATGCAATAGGAGTTTGATTTGAAATTAATTGAAAAAGCTTAGAAAAAGAAACCAAAAAGATTTATCATTTGTAGCATCATCATCATCATCATCATCAGCATCATCATCAGCATCATCATCATCATCATCATCATCATCACCATCAACAGTAATATCGTGCTGAATGAGTCTGAGACAAACCTGTCTGTGGAGAGCTCTCGTGTGGATCACACCAGGAAAGGGAAAATATTCCACTTTGAAAAATGACAAACCAATGGAGCGTGAAAGCACGCATTGCCAAACAGCAATTACCGCTTCCTCCCACGGCCCCGCACAGGAACCACGGCGCTGAGGCTACGCACGTTCACCAGCCACACGGATCCAAAGTCAGCTGACAGGACAGCTCGCTGCTGGGGGGGTCCACCTGTCCCCTCAGGTACAGCCTGCTGGGGGGGTGTCCACCTGTCCCCTCAGGTACAGCCTGCTGGGGGGGTGTCCACCTGTCCCCTCAGGTACAGCCTGCTGGGGGGGTCCACCTGTCCCCTCAGGTACAGCCTGCTGGGGGGGTGTCCACCTGTCCCCTCAGGTACAGCCTGCTGGGGGTGTCCACCTGTCCCCTCAGGTACAGCCTGCTGGGGGGTCCACCTGTCCCCTCAGGTACAGCCTGCTGGGGGTCCACCTGTCCCCTCAGGTACAGCCTGCTGGGGGGTCCACCTGTCCCCTCAGGTACAGCCCGCTGTTTGAATGAGGGATTTGACTTTGAATGCAACTGTTTGTGAGCTGAATCCAGAAAGTCTTCCTTGCCGGGTCACACAAGCTCTAGAAAACACCCAAAGGGGGGGGGGGGGTTGAGGTCAGGCCACACACACACACACACACACACACACACACACACACAGATGAACCAGTGCCTACTGGAACCCTCATATTGTCTCAGTCCAACAATGCAGCAGCTGGCACAAACAGGGAGCTATTTAACAGCCACCAATGGATGCTTTACCACCAGGTGCTACTGTGTGGCTTTCCCATCCTCATTTTATGCATCAGCAGAATTCTATTCGCCTTTATTTTCATAGCTCGAATGCTGGGAAAACCGGAGGGGGCGGGGGTGGGCCTCCATAAACCCTGATATACGCTCGGCTCCCGAAACGGGGGAGCATCGTGAAAGACGCAATGTTGTACTTTCACACGCAGCAAAGAGACAGATGCCTCGTATCCCGCTGCCTCTCTGCGCACACATGTATGTTTCTGCATGTGTGTGTGTGTGAGTATCTGCATGCATGCAGACACCGGTGGGTTTCCCGACGCGTCACAGTATCTGTGCGTGTTTGCAGCCACCAGAAATAACACACTTCCATGGGACCTTTTAAATGGACGCCATCTGTCTCTATCAGGGACGGCTTTGGGAAAACTAATGCCTCGGCTCAGATGCTTTTTTACCCGCGGCCAGCCGAAATGAACCAGCATCATTACTCTCGAAGGAGGGGGGAGATAAAAAACTGCAAAACAACGCTGAAAGACAGAGGAGAAGATGGAAAGGAGAGAGAATGAAGTCTGACTGCGGACTTCCTTTCTCGGGATGGAGATGGTGATTCAGTGTTTTGTATTTACTGAGCTGGGAGGTGCAGCGGCCGACGGGACACAAAGCATCTCTCACATGGATATGACTTTGTCATATTGTCCCAATGCAAACACATTCTGAACACACACACACACACACACACACACACACACACACACACACACACACACACACAAACCCACACACTTTCACAAAGAGCAGCACCTGGGCAAACTCCAGCGTCTGCCAGGGCCCATATTAAGAGCTTATCATTCATTGTAATGGCTCTCTCCTCCACTGCGTTCTCCACTGTCATCTCTATTGTTTTTCTTGCAGCACACAACCGACTGGACTGCAGCTACTGATGCACCTGTGCTCTTGTGTGTGTGTGAGTGTGTGTGCCGCCCGCCTGTCGCCATATCCGTGCATCTTAGTTCATTATTCTGCCTGTCTCTCTGTCGACCTGTCTGTCCTCCCGGTCTGTCATTTACACTACGTGTCTGACAGCTGTCAGGCCAGCTTTCCCTCTCTCCCTCTCTCTCTCTCCCTCTCTCTCCCTCTCGCTCTCTGAGACAGACACAGACGTGATGTGATGGCCACACTGTCTGATGGCCCCTCGGATCCTTCACGCTTTAACTGGGCTTGACTGCGGATGAGCCTCTAAACTGCCGGCTACAATAAGGGACACGTCCGAGAAAATGGGTTTGACCCCGCGGGGTCACCTCGCAGATTAAGCCTGTCGGCGGCAGCATCAGCAGCGCCGCAGCCTATTCACACCTCGATGACACACGCACACAGCAGCACATACAGTGGGATTTGATTACATCACATGTGGATGCGTGAATGTGTGTGGATCTGCACAGCGAAGCCTAACATAAGTGATGATTTGTTTTGCGCGGTACATGCGTGTGTATACATATGTATATATTGTGTGTGTGTGTGTGTGTGTGTGTGTGTGTGTGTGTGTGTGTGTACGTACCTGCGTTATGTGCCGTCTGGAGTGCAAACATCACACACAGACCAGGAGAAGACACCCGTAAGCCTCCCTAATCCCTGAAAAAGACTAGCAACAGTTTGACGTAATCCTTTTTTTTGCGTGTCAACCCTCGGCTTCCACTCGCCTCCTCTGCCCCGCGGTACTTGATGTAATTAAGGCCGTTAAAAGATTCTCAATGAAAGGGTTTGTTCACTTTTAACTCGGCTGCACGCTACAAACTGATTAGTTCTGTGGTTATTAGATCACGTGATGCTCATGTTGACAAGGAAACAGTTTTACACAAAACGTTTGTGATTCACAGTGAATGGAGCTGTCACATATCAATATCAGGTCTGAGCAGCAGCTGTAAAGGGGCATATTCATATAAAGTGTGCTTCATATGATGATTTAAGGACAACAGCTCACTGTATAACTCTACAGGGCTGTGAGTGGAGGAGCTTGATGTTAATTAAAAGCGTGGAAGAGTGTTTTCACCAGCTTTCAGAGCATCAGGCGACAGGTGTCATGTCAGTCATGTGGCGTCCCACCTCAGAAAATAAATAACAAACACTCCACACAAAGCATGAGAAAATGAGTTAAAAACCGGTGACACTTTAGTGTATTATACATGCTCAGTGGAGGATGACGATCATGATTGTTCTCACAGTTGTGTGTCTTATTTACACTTCCTGTTCGGCGACACTCCTCAAACACCTTCCACGACAGCGGTGTCACAGAACATCATGTCCCGTCATCACAGCGCCTCTCTGCCACCGGTGGAAAGAGCATTTTCACAACTCTGGAAATGTGTGTGTGTGTGTGTGTGTGTGTGTGTGTGTGTGTGTGTGTGTGTGTGTGTGTGTGTGTGTGTGTGTGTGTGTGTGTGCGCGTGCGTGTGCTTTGGCTTAGACTGAACTGGTTGTTTAGCAGCACAGCTGTTGGAGCTGATCCTGATTAACAAACGAGAGGCAAACAGACAAATAGCAGATATTCTGGCCTCTCTTCCTCTTTGCTCTACTGCTATATGTCTTTTTATCAATATGTCCACTGAAAAAATTATACACGGACATTTTTCGAAAGGAAAAATATTAGCTGGTAAGATCTCAGTTTTATGTCAGTGTGAACATAAATGTAATGTTGCTCAGATGAAAGACGTTGCATTTGGTTTTGCTGTGGTGGTCACTGACAAAATGACAAAAATGAATATAATAATTAGTTCCAGGCAGTCGGCAGTGTTGATATGCAGCATTATACACTAAAGACATTTTCCAATGCCATTTTCCTTCATTCATATTCTTGGTTTCGCTACTTCATTTCACACATGAATGAGAATAAGTAATTTATTCATTTAAAAATCATAACTATGTTGCCACAGAAATTTAGAGAAGGTTTTTTAAAGTCAACTTTTTTCCCGTAGTTATTTTAACCCAAACTTTGACTCATTTGTCACGTAACCTTCGTATTTAAGTAATGACAGTCCCGTTTAACCCAAAGGTTGACTTATTTGTCATAAAACTTCAAACATGGCGCATGCTTTGTCCTCAGAGGGCAGTCCATATATCTTTGGAGATATATCTGGTCCAATTGGGAGTTCATGATATGAAATAATCATAATCACAAGCTCATGCATTTGACTCTCCCATTACATGTTTTTAGCAGCAGTGTGGAGTCGATATGATTTCATTAGCACACACCCTGTTTGTTCCTCCAGCACATAACTGCTGGGCATGTGGGTTAAAGACTCTGAGAGGAGCCGCGTGGGCAACAGGCAGCCTGTGGGGTAGAACAACACAGCCCATTTTCAGGATCTGTACTCATAAATCAAACACAAACACACACAAGGATGCAGAGAACCAACACACACTCACACTCCCCTTCCATACGGCGAGCCTTCTGCAGGTGGGAAGGTGATTACTCACCGCACAGCCCCGGTTGGACAGCAGCAAAAGGAGGACGTTTAACTGGTAAACTTTAGCGCGCTCCACAGGAAGCCAGGAGGAAGAAAGAACACACTCGTGGTGAACCGTACAGGTTGAAAACAGATGGAAATTGGTTATCCGGGTGATTGCAAAACACACTGCAGGGCGGCTAGTGAAGTCAACAACATTTCTATTTCCAGGAGAAATCACCTGGACTTCCATAATTTAGCTGGCAGCAGATTGGTTGCTGCAGTTCCAGACTGGAGCACTGAAACACATGCAAATTCAACCAAGAACACCCTGAGACAGAAACCTAATGGAAATCTAACGGCGTAAAGTTGGGTTTTTGTATGAAATGACTGTTGTGAAATGACTTGTGAGGACATTGAATGTTTGTAGAAGCGCTGCAGCTGTAACCTCGGCAAAGAGCAGTGATAATGATCAAAAATAAATCTTTCCATATTAAAACACGTGAAAAGCAGCTCAACATTTCATTGTACTGGTAAATGTTTATGTAATAATCTATTTTAAATATACGTAAATGACTAATGTCTTTAAATGCTGAAGTGTAAACTGATCAGTGTTAGTTAGCTAGCTTAATAAGGTAACGTTAGCTTAATAAGCTAACGTTAGCTGCACAAAGTGGTTTGAAATATTGTCTGCAGCTGACTTTAATATTTTCAGTTAACTTTGTTTAAAATGAGAATCCTAAAGTGGTCTTAAATGTCCTGAGAGGCCGGCTGGTCTCCTAAACATGATGTCAATTACATGTTGTGAAACGTATTTCTTTGGGATTACATTTGTTTTTGACGTATCACAAATACGTTTCTAATTAAAAACCAGGGACGTCTGTGAAGAGAGGAGATGGGGACGGATGGTGTAACAAACAGGACTTTCACCCAGGAGATATCAGGTGTGTATGTACGTCTATAACGTATAAATACACTTATAACAATAAACAAAAGTTCTTATTTTAAGCCAAACCGTGATGTTTTACTGAACCAAGAAGTGTTGTTGCCTAAACACAACATAGTAACCGTTTAATGCTGCCACATAATCAAGGAGGAGATATCATATAGTTTCCCTCAAACGTAATTCAGAATGCAGCTGTAGGAGACGGTTTGGAGAGGCTTTGCGCTGTAAAACATCTGCTCTTCACCTAAAATATACAATTCTGACTTTATAATAAATAATTACAGGTATCTGCAATGCTTATCTGCAATAAGTGTTGAAAGTTATTATAATATATTGTCCAAACATATTTAATATACATAATATTTCCCCCTGTATACAGACTGCGAACAATATGATGCTTTGTTCAGTAAGAAAAATAAATAAGCTATATTAGATATTAAAGCCTGCACAAGAGAAGAAACAAAAAAGTTATTTTAAGCGATTATCTTTTGATATTTAAAAAACATTGTCTTCTTTTGTATTGGTTGTTTTTCCCCCACATGCTTTGTTTATGCAAAGCCGGAATATGTACGATAAATAATGGGGTCTTTAAATTGTGGGAGGGGCAAAATGTTAAAGAAAAAAAAAAAAATGTAAAAACATGTATAATAATTTCTTCATTAAGATCAAAGGTGGCAAAGGAGCTGAACAATAAGATCTGTGAAGTTCTTACTGTGTCTGTGTAATGATGTCTGCTTGATGATGGCAGCCTCCTCATCTGTCTGTCTCATGTATGGCCCATGCATCCTCATTAATGACCTATTTCATGGCACATTAATTTAAATGATTTTAGGGAATGCAACATTAGCACTTCTCCCAGCTCATAACTCTCTCTCTGAGGGCAATATTTGGACGTTTCATTTTCTGAAATTCGCTTCATTCCACAGCGCTTCTGTCTGTCTCAGAAAAATAGAGCTAAGCTGAATATTTATCCGCTCTCTGCGTGGGTAAAGCTTTGAATTATACATGTGTGATTGTTTCTTTGTCTGTCTGCTATATGACAAACAGTCGCGAGAAATTAGCAAAAGGAACATTTATTGATTCAGAATGACTTTAAATACAAAATTACTTTTATGTTTAGACGCATTTATTCCTTTCCCTTTGCTCCTCTTGAACCCAACCGCTCAGCTCTCGTCCAGTTTGAGCTTTTTTAAGCACATATTTCACACCATTACATCATCAGACTGGATAAAAGTGTTACTTCTTCATCTAAATGCTGCTGTTTCCTCTCCTCTCTTAGTGAAGTGCAGGTTGTTTCTTTGCAGTAAATGAACCTGTCGTGTCCAAGAGCCTCTCTTTGATGCTTCTTCTTCTTTTGATACGTTGCTTCTCGTTGCATCATGGCGTCTGATAAAATCTCAAATCCTGTGTATCCTATTTTTCTCTATGAATTAAATATTACCGTCCTTCTCTTCCTGGTCTTTTTCACGCAGAAACTATTTCCTGTTCACTTAGTTTCCTCCCTATGTTTTCCCCTATGTTTTTCCTTTCCCCATCGGTCTTAACACACACACAGTGTGTGTGTTGACGGCTGCACTCTGCAGGTTAACTGTGTGAAGCAGCTCTCCTGTCCTCCGCGGGGCCACCTCCATTTTAAAAGAGAGCAATGTTTCTTTTCATCCTGTCAGCTGGGTTTCTGTCAGCTGTCTCTCTGCAACAAACACACACACACACACACACACACACACACACACACACACACACACACACACACACACACACACACACACACACACACACACACACACACACACACAGACCTACATTATCACACTCCGTAAATATATGACAGGCCAGTCTATCGGCTCACGATGGCTCTTTGCTTGGCTGGAGACGAACATGGCGGCACTTCTGACAAATTGACAGGATTTTGTTTTGGTACCATTACTCTTCTCTTCCCTCCCTTTTGTTCACACACACACACACACACACACACACACACACACACACACACACACACACACACACACACACACACACACACACACACACACACACACACACAGACAGACAGACAGACAGACAGACAGACAGACAGACACACACACACACACACACACTCTGTGTAGTCTCTCGCAGGGTGTCATGACTTCCACTGCCAAGCAGTGATAATACATTATATTTCTGTACTCAGTACATGATAACCTACCAGGAAGAACAAGAAACGCTGTTTGTTTTCAATTCAATTCAGTTTATTTTCTATAGCCCAAAATCACAAATTACAAATTTGTCTTGGAGAACAATCTGTACACATAAGACATCCCTGTCCCGGGACCTCACATCGGATCAGGAAAAAATATATCTTTCACAGGGAAAAAAGGAAGAAACCTTCAGGAGAGAAACAGAGGAGGATCCCTCTCCCCGGATGGACAGAAGCAGCTCTAACTATGGACCTGGGCCAGTCCTAACTATAAACCTGAGCCAGCCCTAACTATAGACCTGAGCCAGTCCTAACTATAAACCTGAGCCAGCCCTAACTATAGACCTGAGCCAGTCCTAACTATAAACCTGAGCCAGCCCTAACTATAGACCTGAGCCAGCCCTAACTATAGACCTGAGCCAGCCATAACTATAGACCTGAGCCAGCCCTAACTATAGACCTGAGCCAGCCCTAACTATAGACCTGAGCCAGCGCTAACTATAGACCTGAACCAGCCCTAACTATAGACCTGAGCCAGCCATAACTATAGACCTGAGCCAGCCCTAACTATAGACCTGAGCCAGCCCTAACTATAGACCTGAGCCAGCTCTAACTATAGACCTGAGCCAGCCATAACTATAGACCTGAGCCAGCCATAACTATAGACCTGAGCCAGCCCTAACTATAGACCTGAGCCAGCTCTAACTATAGACCTGAGCCAGTCCTAACTATAAACCTGAGCCAGCCCTAACTATAGACCTGAGCCAGTCCTAACTATAAACCTGAGCCAGCCCTAACTATAGACCTGAGCCAGTCCTAACTATAAACCTGAGCCAGCCCTAACTATAGACCTGAACCAGCCCTAACTATAGACCTGAGCCAGTCCTAACTATAAACCTGAGCCAGCCCTAACTATATACCTGAGCCAGTCCTAACTATAAACCTGAGCCAGCCCTAACTATAGACCTGAACCAGCCCTAACTATAGACCTGAGCCAGTCCTAACTATAAACCTGAGCCAGCCCTAACTATAGACCTGAGCCAGCCCTAACTATAGACCTGAGCCAGCCCTAACTATAGACCTGAGCCAGCCATAACTATAGACCTGAGCCAGCCCTAACTATAGACCTGAGCCAGTCCTAACTATAAACCTGAGCCAGCCCTAACTATAGACCTGAGCCAGCCCTAACTATAGACCTGAGCCAGCCATAACTATAGACCTGAGCCAGCCCTAACTATAGACCTGAGCCAGCCCTAACTATAGACCTGAGCCAGCCCTAACTATAGACCTGAGCCAGCCCTAACTATAGACCTGAGCCAGCCCTAACTATAAGCGCTTACAAATCAATACTTTGGCTCATAATACCCCTTTGACGATAAAAATTTGGACCGGCCTATAACGGAAAGGTTTTCCACAGCGAACATCAAGCCTCATAACAGGATCCATGAGGGGTGTCATGGGAGGATTATGGGATGTAATTAAGGGGGTTGTTTAATGTTGCCGTCGTTTGTGAGGGGAGGGCTCTTCATAAAATGATAGCGACAGTCATCAGGTCCATGATTATACACGTGTGTGAGCAGCAGCCATGTGCACACGCTGCACTGGTGCTAATCTTTAATGTATGCACCACACACACACACACACACACACACACACACACACACACACACACACACACACACACACACACACACACACTACACAGACACACATGTAAACAAGGCATCACACCGAGGGGGAGCTAATAAAGCATTTAAGCCACATGTCACGATTTTTATTGGACAATTTTTAATAATTACCAAGGCTTAAAGAGCTTAGAATACTTATTAAAGCCAGCAGCATAATCTTGCTTTAATAAGGAATCTATTGTTGTAATAATGAATAACATATTAAAGAGTAACATTAAAGAATAGCACTGATGTTATTATATATTTTTATTATTGTCAAGAACACCTTAAAGAGTCTATTATACTCGCCTATGAATAGAACTCCTGTTGTTTTCATGTTGAGTACAAAAGTCTCAAAAGCAGCCGGCGAGGAAGGAGAACACTAAAGCTGGTTCCTTCACACACAGGTCTTCCTCCTCAACTCGTCATCGGTGTCACATCGGATGAGTGAGGTCATCTCAGCCAAAAGGAACATCAGGAGGAACCTCAGAGAGACGGAGAGGTGGATGGTGAGATGAGAGAGTCTGTGTCAGTCGTTTCCTCATCGCTCAATCAGCCGCCATCAGCCTGTCGACTCGCATGTCTGCTGTCTGCTGACTGCAGCCATGCCGAGTTGCTCCAACTCACCGTCTCAGGGAGGAGACACTTTAACTGAACATCAAAAAGTGGTGTATGATCCCAGAGGAAAATAGTGTACTTCTGTGTGCGTGTGTGTGTGTGTGTGTGTGTGTGTGTGTGTGTGTGTGTGTGTGTGTGTGTGTGTGTGTGTGTGTGTGTGTGTGTGTGTGTGTGTGTGTGTGTGTGTGAGATTGTAAGCGTTTGAGTCGGTAACAAGTGGAAGAATGCAATTAACTTGCCGTGCCTCTCTGGAGAGCTTGCAGCACTTTTGTGATTCTTTACCAACATAGATTAAAAGGATCCGGCCTGAGGCAAAGTTAGACGCTGCCAGCCCTCTTGGGCCGGCCAGCCTTCCCATCATGCCACAGGAGGGCCGAGTGGACCGGTGGCTCTGCCCGTCATTAACGTGGTTTCCATGATCATTAATATACCTGCCATACAATTCTCATATCGACGTGGTCCAATACACTCCTGTGTAATCCAGAGGCGATGAACCAATGGGGGGTTCCCTGGCAGAGAGTTTAATCTCATTAACGACATGGTTGGCATGTGTTTTTTTAAGCTCTGTTATTTGTCTGTGCATTCAGCCTGTTCTAGACAATATGCCGTCTATTTTCACAAGCTGTTTACGAGCTCTTGGGGGAAATGTGGTTCTGCCATATGACGGGGTCTTCCAGATAAGCCCGTCTCCGCAGCGCAAAGCACGAGTTGGTCCACAGCCTGAGGCGCTCACATGGCGTTATTGACACAGATCCTCCCAGGTTTTCCCAGAAAGATGGCCGACATGGGGTTCTACTTTCTGACGCCATAGGTCTCGTGTTCAGCGTCCTGTGTGGCTCTGTTTGGGCCAGCAGGTAAACTCTGGCTGGGCCCCATAGCCGCCTCCATCGTTGGGCTCCATTGAGCTGCTGGCTGTGGCCGAGTCAAAGGGAAGATGCACACTAGAGTTCATCACAGATGCACCAAGCAACCGCCATCTAAATAATTATAACTACATGCAAAACAAACATAAGGGATGATGCACGAGACTCAAAAACCAGTAACCCAAAATATTAATTGCAATAAAATAAATTACAAGATAAAAAAACAGTCACGGCCCTCACAGCAGCAACATCATTCGTGTTAAAATTAAGCGAACAAAAATATTTATCGCTGCATCTCAAAGTGAGTTTCAGCCCCAGTACGTGATTGTTACATTAAAAAGTATTTCCAGCATATTTTATCTCAGTAACTTCGTAGTCTTTAGCCATGAAGATAGCGTGGCTTTGTTTGTACAGGAATTCAGAATATCGATTATAGCCCCGATTATTATAACAGTGAAAGTTGCTCACCGGGCACGTGCACAGATTTAAAGGTTCCTCGTGCTCTACGTTTTTATTAATTTTGCACGTTGCGTGTTGTAACCAGGAGGACTTCTATGGTCTGAACCTGAAAAGTGACTCAAACAAGATGACCCCATCCTCAACAAAAGGCAGCATTATTCTGTGTGATTCTGCTTTTAACTGCAAGAAAGTGTAGAAAACAAATAGCTGGAAAATGCAGAAAATATGGTTTGGTCAGTTTTACAGTTTTATGTGAAGAACTCCTCCTTGGAATTGGTCAACCTACATTCTGTACACAGACAGACGAGCAACACTTAGAACGTGGCAACAATCCAGAAGAACTGCCCGCTCTCCTGCCTGACCACCTCACTACCCTCACCTGAGTGACCACCTCACTACCCTCACCTGAGTGACCACCTCACTCCCCTCACCTGAGTGACCACCTCACTCCCCTCACCTGAGTGACCACCTCACTACCCTCACCTGAGTGACCACCTCACTACCCTCACCTGAGTGACCACCTCACTCCCCTCACCTGAGTGACCACCTCACTCCCCTCACCTGAGTGACCACCTCACTCCCCTCACCTGTCTAATCACCTCACTCCCCTCACCTGAGTGACCACCTCACTCCCCTCACCTGTCTGACCACCTCACTCCCCTCACCTGTCTAATCACCTCACTCCCCTCACCTGAGTGACCACCTCACTCCCCTCACCTGAGTGACCACCTCACTCCCCTCACCTGAGTGACCACCTCACTACCCTCACCTGTCTGACCACCTCACTCCCCTCACCTGTCTGACCACCTCACTCCCCTCACCGGTCTGACCACCTCACTCCCCTCACCTGAGTGACCACCTCACTCCCCTCACCTGTCTAATCACCTCACTCCCCTCACCTGAGTGACCACCTCACTCCCCTCACCTGAGTGACCACCTCACTCCCCTCACCTGTCTAATCACCTCACTCCCCTCACCTGAGTGACCACCTCACTCCCCTCACCTGTCTGACCACCTCACTCCCCTCACCTGTCTAATCACCTCACTCCCCTCACCTGAGTGACCACCTCACTCCCCTCACCTGTCTGACCACCTCACTCCCCTCACCTGTCTAATCACCTCACTCCCCTCACCTGAGTGACCACCTCACTCCCCTCACCTGAGTGACCACCTCACTCCCCTCACCTGAGTGACCACCTCACTCCCCTGACCGGAGAGTCAGGCGGGACCAGAACAATCTCAAGCGTAGTGGGACGCCGTGCTGTGGACGCCATGTCTGCTCCGAACCTTGAATTAAAGTTATTTATCAAAGTGTGTGTTCTTTCTAGTCTCACATGAGGTTTTATTCATGAGCTTTGTTTTGGGAGTGGAGAACGTTCAGAGATGGATCTCATTATCTGGACAACTGAAACCCAAACTATCGACATGGCTCCATACCAGTTATTTTTTAGTTGACCTTTTTAACTATAACCACAATCCAAGTGGGATTATGATGGAGGGTGTTTGCTAGAGTGTAAAAATATGCAGGAAATAAATGTCAGAAACAAACTGCAAACATGTAAACACAATCTTTGCGAGAGTTACTGCGTTATTCCTCTGTGTCGTAAAACTCACTGAAATGGTTGCCAAAAGCACTTATCACATTATTATTCAGCAGCTGATTAGTTTAGTTTTTTTTATGAAAAACGGAATACCTCCGGTGACTAAAGCTAATCCAGATCAGACTGTCTGTGTGTAAATGATGCGTTTGTTCCCAAAAAAGCAGAGAGGAGCATCAGAATTACCTAATCATCAAGGAATAGAATTTGGCAGCAGTACACACAGTGAGCATGGATGAGACTAATTTACTAAACATACCCTCCAGTCTCATAATTATATGTAATTTTACCGGTGTAATTAACTAATTTAATTACTACTCCTCAAGAGCATCAATTATTGATATTACAGAGCATTCAGATGGCAGGCAGAGCTCTCGACGTGGCGCGCATTCAGAGGCTGGTAAACACATGCTGCTCTCCAAGAGACTTGGCCAGCTTCCTGCTAGCGCTCAGTGAAGGGTGAGAGAGGGAGGGAGGGAAACAGAGAGCATGCCATCGCAGACGTCCAGCGTTCCTCCGCACGGTTAGAGCTTTGCGTCGGTCTCTCAGATGACAAATGAAGCTTTTTGCCATCGGACGGCTGGACGTCAGCAGGATGTTGTGGGTCAGGCTGCTGTGAGGGGAACATGAAGGCCGTTACACACGGGCTGCCTTCCTGTGATGAAGTCGCACGCGGATGTGTTTTTGCGACCTGTTATTTTTGTCATGAGGAAAGAGAATTTTAAAAAGCAAAAAGGCAACGTATTTTTTATCAGGGCGAGTTTGAATTTTGTCCTATCTGTAAATAAGAAGTGGGCGTGGTCACTGCGACGCCCACTTTGTTTGTGGACCGCCGTTTGGCAATGTGGACATCGCCATCTTGGATTACGGCCGTCGCCATTTTTCTTTTTTTTTTTGCAGCCGTTACCCGATATTGGAATGCAGAGAAGTGACGTAGAGACCTGTCAATCACCTTGTAGTCCTGCCCTAAAGCATCCCCTGCTTTATGGTCTGTTTGAGTCTAAATGACCATAATTTACTAAATGAACATCATGCTGTATTGAAGAAGACTTGAAACTAGAGATTGAAACATAAACTCATGTTTACAATGTTTACTGAGGGACTAAATCAAGAGAGAAGTAGAGTCATTTTTGCATAGACTTATATATATATATATATATATATATATATATATATATATATATATGGGCAACATGTTGTTAAAAGGTATGTGCTATTCATAAGCCTTCCTGTGAGATCACGTTGTCATCAAATCATACAGAAACCTCACCAGCTCCTGACATTGTAGTTATTAATTGTCCATTATTCATCCTCAATTAGGAAAACAACAACAAACTGGATGCTGGAGTGTTTGAACTAAGTCCAACAGGCACTGCGTCTATTGTCATATTCATAATCCAGCCAGATGGCCTCTCCGTGTAAAGTGAATGTTGTGTGGATGTTGTCCAAACCGGCACAGCCATTACTGCCCATTTTTTATATTTTATATTCTTGGCAGTTTACACGTGTAATATCCATATTCAAATGACACCATCGCTGTCCGCTTATGATTAAAGGAGTAGTTCATAGGAACAAACACACAGCGTGCTGCTGAGGTGACCAATGAGCACACACACACACACACACACACACACACACACACACACACACACACACACACACACAGAGCCAACACTCACGGCAATTTCCTTAACACATACACAGTTATTACATTTATTACAACTTTAACGGAGTTAAGCAGAGTGCTAATACCGTTACTGTTTCTAATTTGTATAAAAAATTGAACATATTTTCCGTAGCTTTTGACATTCACGCACATTGCGACTTCCTTTTTAACTTCGCGAGCCGCCTTCAAAATAAAAGCATCTCATCTTAAAACAGGAAACCAGATAAATGTAGCTTAACACAGGTAAAACACATGCAACAAAAACAACAACATTGATTGACAAACAGTTTCTAAAGCCACAACACAAATTGGGTTACTTACATATCATATAATAAGTTATCCATGTGTGTCCTGGTGTTCTCATGTTTTGTGCTTCATGTCTCCCAGAATGCTGGATCGGTCTCCGTCAATTTAAAAAGTGAGCATGGAAAGTATATACGGCGTTAGCGCGACTGCATCCAGCAGCTACCTTAGCCAAACCGTGCTGGTGTAGCTTAGCCGTCTGCACAGAAGCTGCTTCCCTTTCACGCCAGTCTGTTGTCTTATGGTGAGGTCCGGTTGATCTGGGTCCTGGCTCATCTCAAAACCTGCCTACCACCCACACTGGAACCCCTGCAATTCGCGTACCGCCAGAACAGGAGTACAGAGGACGCCATCTCCACAGCGCTTCACTCCGCCCTCTCCCACCTGGACAACAACAACACCTACGTACGAATGCTGTACATCGATTTCAGTTCAGCATTTAACACCATCATCCCCTCCAAACTGAACACCAAACTAGGTGAGCTTGGCATCGACACCTCCCTCTGCAGCTGGATACTGGATTTCCTAAGCAACAGACCCCAGTATGTTAGGTTAGGCAATCTCACCTCCTAGACCCTCACCCTGAACACTGGCGTTCCACAGGGCTGTGTGCTGAGTCCTCTCCTCTACTCCCTGTTCACCTACGACTGCACGCCTGTACATGGTTCCAATACCATCATCAATACCTCCCCTCTGACGTTTGCAGACGACACAACGGTGGTGGGCCTCATCAACAACAACGACGAGTCTGCCTACAGGGAGGAGGACAGAGCCAGGACCTAAACCCAATTGAGCATCTCTGCAGAGACCTGAAAATGGCTGTTTTTCTTTTTTAATAAATTAAAAAAAATAAAAAAATCTACATTTCTGTTATTTTTCTGTCAAGATGGGGTGCTGAGTGTACATTAATGAGAAATAGCAAATGGCTGCAATGAAACAAAGAGTGAAACATTTAAAGGGGTCTGAATACTTTCCGTACCCACTGTATATATAGAATGTATATATCTGTTTATACTGTTTATACTGTTTATACCGTCTATACTGTTTATATTGTCGTCTTCATATTATCCATGACATTACATTGCACCTTAACTGATTCTTTGCACTCTGGATAGATGCTAACTACATTTTGTTGTCACAGTACTTGTACTATGTGCAACGACAATAAAGTTGAATCTGATCTGAGGACCAGTTGTTTTACCTGTAGTTTCTCCACCAAAGTTCTTCTCAAACAGGTGTTGGAGGAGAGATTATACCGAGTTTAGCGTTTGGTCTTCTTTGAAGAGCAGCGCTCGCACTCGCTGCTGTCATGTTGGTATAATGGTGCCTCGAGAGACGAGGCCTGACGAGAACGAGAGACAGGAACGGCACCGTGGGGCCAAATGAGTCTGGCCCCAAGCTGAATCTTTTTTAGGGCGCTGATTGGATAAATTGTATGTCACTCATTTATATCTTTAATCAGTGATTGGCTAAACTGCTTCTTAGAAAACGATTTGGCCTAGAGGTGCACGTTCTCGTCAGACAGCGGAGAGGACGTGGAGGAAAAGCATATATTTTGCGCAGATATCCTATTTTACAAATATTACTGGGTATATTCCATAGTTAAAAAACACAAATATTGACAATTTGTATGATTTATTATTATTATTATATATTTTATTTTTTATTTTATTTTGTGTGGCTCAAGGTGGGGCCAGGCCCCGTGGCCCTCTATTGCCCAGCAGCCACTGCACAATTACCATTTCCAGTGGATAGTGCAGAATGTACCGCAGCAGGACAGTGATGTGGGGTTGAGTCTAAATATGTGTTCATGAGGAAGGAACGAGTCAGCCAGTGCAGCAGAGTGGCTCACTGATGGGGTTAATAGTTTGTGGACGACTATGGAGCAGAGGAGGAAGGTACATCCGGCGCTGAGGCACACAAAACATTCTAGAAGCTTCTAGTCATTGCTGGTTTAGGTCATTTCATGGGATTGTCATGGAAGAGGGAAAGAGGAAAAGTCAAACATTCAGAGGAAGCTTGAAAAAATTCATCTTGTCTGGAGCAGATCTCTTCGGGAGCCGTCGAGTTAACGTGATGCAGTCGATACCTCCAGATGTTCCTGAACGCACCATGTCAGAGGGCTTCAGCCGGGTCCCACGAGAGCAGGCTGGCCTAGAAGTGGTGAGGCGAGGCCCGCTGAGCCCCGGGTGAAAATGAAGTGTCTGACATCACGATATAGGCACGTGTATGTGTGTGTGTGTGTGTGTGTGTGTGTGTCTGTGTGTGTGTGTGTGTTTGTCACCATGTCTTAGTAAAAGAGAAAGATGTGAGTCAGTGAGGGCGAGTGTTTGCGTGAAAACTGTCATTTACACTGTACATGTCGGTTCACATGTGCATGTGAGCGATCATGTTTTCTATGCACGACAATATACTGCAGACACTCATTTGTGCGTGTGTGTTGACATATGTGTTTGTGCACTCACATATAACTGTGTGTGTGTGTGTGTGAGTGCCCTGAACATCTCCTCTGTGCTCTTCTCTAATTATATTCATAACAGCAATCTGAATGTGCAGGGCCCATGATGAATGTGCCACCCAAGTGTGACTCGCTCCTAATAGGATTCTGGGATACGCAGCAGTCGACAACAGGGGCCCCGAGTGGCAGACTACACCCCACGCCTCGGTGTCACACACACACACACACACACACACACACAGCGCAGAAATAAATGGACTTGTACTGCACACAATGTAATGACATACACACAGTATGAGAGGTTCACATGTTTGTGTCAGTGAGCTTTCTTTTCTCTTCACTCTTTCTTTATCCTTCACTCCCGATGAATTTTGTAGTGAATCTCACCTTCGCCACATGGGCGGTGCCTGGGCGGTGCCCACAGGGTCCACAGGGCGGGACCACAGGGCGGGTTGAGCCCCTATAGTGTTTCCCAGCAAAGCCTCCCCTCTGACGTCATGGAGGTATCTGAGCCGGAAATGCAGACAGCGCTGCTAACAGCAGAGATAATCGCGTTGATGGGTTCGCACTCACGGGGTGACCAAAGAACAATCAGAGGTGTTGGTTGGTCACCAATGACCAGTTCTGATAGGGCGATGTAGAACTTTGTTTGCCTTCCTGAGAGTAAACATGCAGTGAATTATTGTAATAGAGAATTAGGTTTCTCGTGCCTTTTTTAGATCACAGTCTGTAAATGACATCTTTCCCCCCCTTTTTCTGTATTGATGTATTCCACACCTAAGTACTTGATACTAATAATAAATAAATACTAAACGTGATGACATGAACACACTTCACCACAAATCAACCACAAAACGGACCAGCACTGTTTTAGGGTTACTGTTAATAATAATAATTCTAATTAAACGATCCAGAGCTTAACCGCGTGTGAGCTGCACAGGTCCACCAAACCCGGGTCAGCGCTTCGGAACCAATGTGTTGTGAACAGAAAATATACGGGCTTTTTAAAATGATTTTGTTTATTGTATTGTTAAGATTGACGTGGTCAGAGAGGTATTAATTTCACTATATATTTATTATTGATTGCAGAGTTGTTGTACTGGACTTCATTATATTGACATTTTTGTACTGCAGCACAGTCCAGTACTACAATACCGGCAACTATGACCTCGGTATTGCATTAAACTGCACATAGGTGTACTAAAGTGGCCAGTGAAATATGAGAAGATTTTGAGGAAACCATATGAATATCCCTCATGTTGACTGATTGTTCTTTAACCAAACCGACCAATCAGAATGAACCCCTCCACGCCTGCACCAGCATGTGTCTGCTACTAACGTTAATGCACCACACGGTAATGTAAGACTCCAAGCTGCCTCATGTAGTCCAGAATCAGCTGCTATTTTCTGGTGCTCTTGGAGGTTGATGCTATCATGCTATGATGCTATGATGCTATGATGCTATGATACTTTGATGCTATGAATGCTATGAATGTTATGATGCTATGATGCTATGAATGCTATGATACTATGATGCTATGAATGCTATGATGCTATGATGCGATGATGCTATGAATGCTATAATGCTATGATGCTATGATGCTATAATGCTATGATGCTATCATGGTATGATCCTATGATACTTTGATGCTATGAATGCTATGAATGTTATGATGCTATGATGCTATGGTACTATGATGCTATGATGCTATGAATGTTATGATGCTATGATGCTATGCTACTATGATGCTATGAATGCTATGATGCTATGATGCTATGATACTATGATGCTATGAATGTTATGATGCTATGATGCTATAATGCTATGATGCTATGATACTTTGATGCTATGAATGCTATGAATGCTATGAATGTTATGATGCTATGATGCTATGATACTATGATGCTATGATGCTATGAATGCTATGAATGTTATAATGCTATGATGCTATGCTACTATGATGCTATGAATGCTATGATGCTATGATGCTATGATGCTATGATACTATGATGCTATGAATGCTATGAATGTTATGATGCTATGATGCTATAATGCTATGAATGCTATGATGCTATGATGCTATGAATGCAGTGCTGCAGGCTGTCAGTATCTGTTGAGACGTCACAGAGGTGTTGCTTCAACGATGCGGTCGTTTTTCAGGCTCTAGCTTGGTGGTCTTTTAATGTCCGTCTATCTGCTGATGAGCTGCGCTTGTGACCGCAAAAAGATTTTTGACTGTTTGGTGTCAGAATGCATGACCTTCAACAAAGTTCCGCGTGTGAACATTGCTTGTGATCCATGCCAGCCACATAGTCTATTTTCAACATTGAAGTCATATTTTCATGTTAATCTTCTGGCAAAACCCTGCATATTGTATTGGTATAAGAAGAAATATGAAATCAAACTTGTACTTAATGGTGAAATCAGCAGTACTGATATAATTTTCCTGTATTTTCTCCGGTGAAATTCTGGCAACTGCAGCTGCAAGAGTTATTTACTCTACTGCTACTGCACTATAGTGCATGTATCTCTTCACGTGCACTTGCTTATAAAAGCACAGCCTTATTCCAAAATATTACCATATGCATTACCATATTCAGGGATATATTACATTGTCCCTTTGTGTAGGTTGTATATATATATATATATATGCCTCTAACATCACATCTGTCTAATACTCCGCACATTAGCATAAGAAAGAGCTATGTGTTTTTCTACCTTCAGGTTCAATTAGGGCTGCCGCACCTTTCCAGGTACGCAGAGACGAGATCTGAGACTTGGAGTGGATGTATGGGATAAGACGTATAGTCAAAGGCCTTTCCTCCGGGACGCCATCACGGGAGGACAGGGGGGGCCCCGCTGCACAAACACGCCACTCGCATCCATCCGTCAAAGTGCCAGCCTGGTTTCTCCTCTGCCTCCTCCCAAGGAATCCATTGTGAGGAGTCCCGCTGCACTGAGCTGTTGGCCCAGTATAGTGTATGTATATATATATATATATATATATATATATACAGTATGTATCACACATATATCCGTCTTGTGACTGACATCAAAGCTGCGCCCGTTTGATTTGTCGGCCGTCCCGGTTGGTCCCAGATGAGCGGGACACACACACACGCACACGCACGCATACACACACACACACACACACATGGACATGCACACAGGCATGCACAGTACTGGACAGCCTATCAGGCCCCCAGCAGGCCCTCAACAGGGCTCTGATGGGCTGTGGCATTGATAGACCATCTGTAACTGTGTCACGTTGGATTACACTGAGCGCGAGAGAAAAACACAAAAGAGGGGAGAAGATGAGGGATGGAGGGAGGGAGAGAGGAGGGGGAGAGCGAGATCAAACCCTCTCCTCCTCCAAGAGAGGGTTTCTGTCTTTCTCTCAGAGACAGGTCCTTATCCTGGAAGAAAAGACTTAATCCCTAACCCCCCTTCCCCCAATTTCCCACCTCCCTCCTTCCCTCCTCTCCTTGCTCTTCTCTCTCTCTCTCTCTCTCTCTCTCTCTCTCTCTCTCTCTCTCTCCCTCTCTCTCTCTCTCTCTCTCTCTATCCCTCCCTCTCCCTCTCCCTCTCCCTCTCTCCCTCTCCCTCTCTCTCTCTCTCTCTCTCTCTCTCTCTCCCTCTCCCTCTCCCTCTCTCTCTCTCTCTCTCTCTCTCTCTCTCTCTCTCTCTCTCTCTCTGCTGAGGGACAGTAGTGTCTCAGCTGTAAGGCTTTGTGTTCCTCCTGGGAACCTGCCTGGGAGATTGATCTGCGCAACGTGAGGAGCACAAAGAGCTCGTGGTTTACGCGCCACAGAGCCCGCCGCGTATCAAGATGTATCCGGCGTGGGAGTAGCCATACCTGTCTTATCGCATCACGGCTAAACGGACAGATGACAGGAGGAGGAGGAGAGGAGCGCAGGGGGAGGAGAGGAGAGGGGTCGGCCGGGGTCGCACTGCTCCTATTTGACACAAATTGCAGGGAAAGAGAACGAATGCTTGTTGGGGCGTCGTGTTTTGGTTTTTGTTTGTCCTTCCTTACAAAGTAAGAGAAAGAGGAGAGAGACAAGATGTTCTAGCATCAGAACATCTGCCCTGATATACAGAATGATATACAGAAATCACCAAATACACATGGATGCATTCCATTGCACATAAAAGTGTCCTCTTGGATACATATTTTATCATATTTGAACTATTGTGTCTAGTTTGACAGTAATATATAGAAGTAAAGAAAAAGGACTCAGCACGTTGTCCCTCCCACAGAGAGAGAGAACAGATGAAGGAGACACTTTGTGTCAAGATAAGACACAAACTACAGACTGTTCTTCTGTTACTGTATTAAAGCCGTCGTTCCTTTGTCACATTTGTATTATATCCTGACGTATAACTGCTTAGTATCTTAATTAATCCAAATATAAATGGATTAAAAATGGCAGCCGTATTTTCAGTTTGGACAACCGACAGCTAACGCCGGGTTTTAAAAAACTTTTTAAAAAGTTAGTGTGAGCCCTGCTAAGTGTTGCCTGCTTCACATGATTTGCACCCTGGCAGTAAATCTGTGTGCTGCAACTCACCCACACACCCACACACACACACACACACACACACACACACACACACACACACACACACACACACACACACACACACACGGGCAAAATAATAAGCATCCCGAGGCTCTGCCAAGGCTTCCATGCCTTTGTGATAGATGGCATTTCCTTTTTCTGCTGTTTCCTCCATCGCACCATTTACACACACACACACACACACACACACACACACACACACACACACACACACACACACACACACACACACACACACACACACACACACACACACACACACACAGCATCAGTGAGATCCAGTCTCTGGCTCCATGTGCACTGGTGTATCTAAGAATCCTATTTTGCGGTTCCATTGTGCGAGTGGAGATCGAGGCCCATCACTGAGAGCAAGGTCACCGAACACATCAGCACAAAAGAGCCCTATCTCCCGTCTCTGTCCGCATGTGAGCGTGTGTGCTCTCTCTCTCTATCTATCCATCTCCCTCTCCCTCTCACACACACTCTCTCCATCCCCGCCGTCACTCTCTCTTATTCATTCCCCCGACGAGCCACGAGCAGACAGCTCCTCGAATGTCCTGACCTCAAATACGCTGAAATAGCCACAATAGCCTCCCTGGCTACAGAATATCAGGCCACTCAATCTGGACTGAGTGACTCAGAGCTTCTATTTATCCGGATGTGAAGAGTGCACGCTGGCATTGTGAGATTGGGATCACGGACTCGGGGGGGTTGTGAAGGGAGACGACAACAGCGTGGAAGAAAACTTTATCATATGGCACACCCTTCATAAGACGATGCGATAGAGGGAGTGGTCTGTTAAAGGATCCCACCATTGTTCTTACCCTGCTCGATGCTCGTGGAGAGGCAGTCTACAGAAGGACCTGGAGGGGAGTGAACCTGAGGCTAGCTTCAGGTAAAGCCGTCAGTCACAAAGATCAAACATGTTTAAAAGACATCTTGAGCACGACGAGCACCGTCTGCATCTTAAAGACGTGAGATTAGGATCTTTATATATCAAGCACTTTACACTGGAACAGACCCGGTCCAACTCGGTCCCATCAGTCATCCCAAATCAATCAATCATCATCGCTATTCATTTTATTGTCATCGCTTCTCCTTACAGGCACGTAGAGACAGACACACCATGTGCTATAAGAACAGCAGCTCATACCTCTTAAAAGAAATAATACACAATAATCAGAATGCACGATTTTAGTGTGTGAGTGAGCATGCATGAGTCATTTTTCCATAGCATGACAACAGTGACCAAACTCTCTCAATATGAGTATTTTAGATATTACAATAGTTTCAAATCAGGACTTCAACGTAACGTTCCTCTCACACGCTGCTGCTGCTGGACGAGGAGATGAAGCGTCACGGCAACCTGAACCTTGATCCTGACCACAGTGGTTTTGTGGGGTCAATTTGGCCCAGATGGACCCGTTCACACTGAGGATGGATCCACACATGTCCTGGGTCAGCAGTCTATGGAAGAGGTTTTAGACATTTCAGTTCACCTGTTTTACACTTTTTAACATTTTGTTGTTTTACATTTTGTGTTTTACATTTTGTGTTTAACATTTTGTTGTTTTACATTTTGTGTTTTACATTTTGTTGTTTTACATTTTGTGTTTTACAGTTTGTTGTTTTATATTTTGTGTTTTACAATTTGTTGTTTTACATTTTGTTGTTTCACATTTTGTACGGACACAAACTAGAACTACCACCTTGTCGCCGTGCGCCTCCGTCACGTTGCAGCTCACGTTCACTTCATCATTGTATCCCGTTAAACATTTGTGTGAAATTGTCATAATTAGCATATGAATTCATGGGTCATGGCCAAAAATGTGTTTTGAGAGGTCCCAGTGACCTTTGACCACCAGAATGGAATCAGATCCACCTTGAGTGCTCGTGGACGTTTGTGCCAAACTTGAAGAAATTCCCTCCCGGCGATCCGGAGATATCTAGTCCAAGAGAATGGGACGGCTGGACGGACAACCTGAGAACATCATGCGGAGGCATAACAACAGAACTGCTGTTGTTTCTAAATCCCCCATATTTTATATTTATGCTGAAAACACCTGCACAGAAACGTGTTATTAGACCAGCGGAGAAGCCACCACCATGACGACGGGATGACCCGCGCTGTCTTCATCATCCCGCCGCACAGCACACATCATTATCATTCATGATCCGCAAAGTTAAACCCCCGCTTTGAGGAGCCCGATGCACCACCGTCGGCTTCGGGGCCGCGCTCTCTAAATCAAACGCGCCTGCCGAGCCTCTTCAGAAATATATTTAGCATCTCCAAGGAGGCGAGTTTTCTATCTCCCATTTCCAAATAGATCATCACGAAGAATGCTCCTCGTATAGAAGTCCCAAGTGAAAGAAGTCATGGCTGGCCTGGATCCTGAAACAGACATAAACAATCTACAGTATGTGGGCCAACAACCAGGGAGGAAGTGTGACATAAAAGGAAATAATAAGACATGATGCATTCCGCTATTAGCAGCTCGTGTCCGACACGACAGGAAGGAGTTTTCTGTCGTTAATCCTCGGAGATATAGGTGGGTCCATATGGATTCTGCAACGCTGGGTTTGATAGGGTTTTATATATATGTGTGTGTGTGTGTGTGTGTGTGTGTGTGTGTGTGTGTGTGTGTGTGTGTGTGTGTACAGCACACTACATAAATATTGTAGTGGCTTCTTAACCATCCTCTCGAGTCTCCTCTTGGCAACTGGAAGTGAATAATGCATCACGAGATGCTGGAGAGATAGTGCTTTATTACAGTTTTGAAGTATAATACGAGTTGTTTGCCTGTGAAACGGCTCAGCGGGGAAACGCTGCTACTTATCCTGGACCTTTTTTATGGGCCATTCTCTTCTTTTTTTCTGATTCATATTTAATAATTCAGGTTATCTTACACAACGGAGAATTGTTTTATAAGTCATGGAACTAGCACACGTCGATAACATTTGAGTGAAAACTAAAGCTGCTGTTTTTTATGGTTTTCTCGGGATCTGTTATTTTGGTTTTCTTTTTGTGCCTGCTATTGGTGTTTCCATGGTGATAGAAATCATTTTTCTTCCACTTACCAACGGATCAAATGGAGCTAAAAACGGAATCAAAGCAGCTTTTAAATAAAAGCCTGGATTTTCTTGATCATACTGAAAATGCAAATGTATTTAGTTATTTTGCTAGGTAAAAAAAATAGGAATGTCACAAAATTGAGCGCACTGTTTCCGGCTCCTATCAAAAATAATCTGTGACAGAAATAAATGATAGAAAATAAATGCTTTGTATGTTTTTATAACTTTTTCCGGATCACGACAGTCCGTTCCAGTTCTGCAGCTATCTATTCTCCCAGCCTTTATTTATTATGATACAGGATCACACACACACACACACACACACACACACACACACACACACACACACGTGACATCACATTAAAGCGTGACAACAGTTTCCTCTCGAAATCATCAGAGAGGGGAAATAAGATTTGGGGGGTAATTAACTGTTAGCAAATGGAACACATAGTGCAGCGTGAAGCCGGCGGTTCAGGAGCTGTAGGGCTGAGGGGCCCCGACTCCCAGGACGCGCAGGCTCTTTCATCTGCTGAACAAATGTCTGAGATCTAAAGGCTTCTCCATAGTTGTTATGCTAACCTCGGTGAGCCGAGCCAGCCATTAGCATCTGAAGGAGCTAAATATTAGCTACGAAAGAGAGTGCTCCCATTAAAGGAATGAGAAAGAGTCAGCCGCCTCTGGTACGAAGTCAGCTGGCGTCTCTCCCCGCACTGCAGGAGCCGCCTGGCGCTCAGGCCGCTGACGCCGCTGACGCCGCGCACTTTGAGCCCTGCCTTCTGGAAATAAGCCTTTCTTGCACCACAATAAAATAAATAAAATGAAGATAGTCTCGAGTGCTTCTCTCCGTCCAAATAAAGCTGTTTGGGCTCAACACCAATGTTCCACTTTTTAAAAATCGCTGGGTTCTTGTGTGCTTATTTGTGGACGCTCTGCCAAAGCAGATGATAGGCGTGGTGGATTTAAAACAGGCTGTGGAGGAACACGACAGACAACATGAAACTGTCATTCACTCCCACTCTTATCACGAGGCCTGGAAATACAGTGGATTGTGGAAAGCCTCTAATGATATTTCCATTTTGTTGAATGCAAGTCGGTTGTGGGAGATGTGTGAAAATGAAGCAGGTGAATTCTGGAGCACCTGCTTCATTTTCATCACGGATTTAAGTTTCATGTTTCAGCTGCTCGGTCAAGACAAAACCTCTCTTAAGGGATGCAACTCACCATTTTTGAGACTCATTCTTAACCCTAGAAACGATAATTGACAAAACAATTTCAGAAACTGATGGCAATTGCTCGGGGGAATGCTTGAAAGACACACAATAGTTCTCACTAAGTGTCATCCAAATAGTGTTTATAGTCCAAATAGAAAACTATCAGATACAGAGGCTGTCGCCCGCAGTGGTGGAACTATATTTTCAGCGTTGTACGTGTATGATCTGCCAGCTCGATTGTCATGTTAATGCAGTAATTAGCTACCACATTCTTGGCATTTTTCCTCTCTCAGAAACGGCGCTGGAGCCAGAGGCCAGGAGTCAAGGGCTGGTTTCATGGACAGGATGCATGCTGGGTCGGAGCACCCAGTCCGCCCGCCTTCAGCCCCTCGGCTCTGCTGCCGCCGCTGCACTGGAAGGCCCACCCTGTTACACTTTCCCAGGGGTGTGGAGGTGGAGAGGGCAACAACACCCTGGAGCACAAAGCACACACACACGCACTCACACACATACACACGCACACGCACACGCACACGCACACACACACACACACACACACACACACACACTACTCACACAACTAAGGCAGCAACAGCAGCCGCCCACACTGCACACACTACAGGGCACGAAACCTTCACTCAGCTACTGTCTTTTCCACCACACTACAACACATTCCAACACAACAAGTGGATCAGAACCTCCACTCCCCCACACAACACACACACACATACACACGCTCGCACACAAACACACACACACACACACAAACACACACACACATACACACACACACACACACACACACACACACACACACACATACACTTGTTTTTCTTTTTGTAAAGAGCCCTAATTTAAGGGGGAATAAGGAGAAATGCTGAGGGAAATAACTTTTTTCCAGGATCGGCAGAAGGGAGCGTAAGAAAGGTGTGAAACAACACAAACAACACAAACAGGTATTCTGAGACGTGATTGAGATCATTCTGGTGCCCAAGGTCAAAAAGTGAAAAATATGAATGAATCATTCAAATGTATTCAGAGATTAAATGGGGGAAATTGTCTCCTGTAGAGTGCTGGAATGAAGGGATGAGAAAAGGGGTGTAAAGGGATGAAGAGAAGATGGGTTAATGATTTATGCTCTCATTATGTAGAACAGGCACAACATAACAACACAATCCCATCTCTTGCCGCCACAGGTGGGCTCTGCCGAGAGAGTAGAATAGTTCACATCCATCTACAATCTGCAGAAATGTATTTACTTTAAATTAAGAGGAAGCAAATGTGTTTGAAGTTGAACAGAAATTAGAATTGAACTTTGTTTTTCATGGACACAAGTTGATACAGTTGTTGTTATGTTAAATTTTTCAATATGATCAATTTTTCAAAAGAGGATAAAACAGTTTTTGCAAATATGCTTCAAAAAGTGTCGAACTTCAAACCTCGGTGTGACTTCTCATATGCAACGGTTGATATTTGTTTAGGGGGTGCGCTACTGACAAGACCATGTGATAGTCTCTTATAACCATAGACTAGAAGAAGTGGACGTGGTCACACTGACGTCACCCATTAGTTTGTGGCCTACAATATTGAAGCTTTGAAGTCGCCATCTTGGTTTCTGGCCGTCGTCATCTTGGTTTCTGGCCATCGCCATGTTGGTCTTTGGCCACCGCTATCTTGGTTTGAAGCAACCAGATGTAACACGAGAGGTAACCGAACGATGAATACAATATTTTAAGGCTACAAAAATGTTACAATTAACTTAATGAAGTGAAAACACTGTGAACGGGTTAAATCACATTGTCAATCACCTTGTAGCCCCGCCCTAAAGCATCCCCTGCTTAATGGTCTGTTTGACTCTAAATGACCATAATTTACTAAATGAACATCATGCTGTATTGAAGAAGACTTAAAACTAGAGATTGAGACATAAACTCATGTTTACAATGTTTACTGAGGGAATAAATCAAGAGAGAAGTAGAGTCATTTATATAGACTTCTATACAACCAGAGGAGTCACCCCCTGGTGGTCAGGAGAGAGAATGCAGCTTTAATACATGAAGCATATACTTATATACAACCAGAAGAGTCACCCCCTGGTGGTCAGGAGAGAGAATGCAGCTTTAATACATGAAGCATATACTTCTATACAACCAGAGGAGTTGCCTCCTGTTGGTCAGGAGAGAGAATGGATCGTTAACACATAAAGCAGATACTTCTATACAACCAAAGGAGTCACTCCCTTGTGGTCAGGAGAGAGAATGCAGCTTTAACACATGAAGCATAGACTTCTATACAATCAGAGGAGCCACCCCCTGGTGGCCATTAGAGAGAATGCAATGAAAAAAACTGAGATTAAAGTCACAAATTTACGACAAAAATAGTACTATAGTGTTTCTTTGGTCAAGGAACCACATTGCTTTATCTACTAAGGTTGGATCAACCTCATTACACCACAACATGTATGCAAAATGGTGTGGGAGCAAAATGTATTAATTACATGAGTATTTACATTCATAAAGGAATGAAATGGAGACTGGAAGTGTTTGTTTCTTGTAACTTTTCCATATCATATTTTTCCTTCCTTCTTTCCTTTTTCTTTTGTTCTACCTAATGTCGCTAATACGCCAATGTAATGTACAGATTTCTTAACAAAAAACTTGTTTTTATCTAATTTTGACTTAATAAATCATATTTTTCGGTTGGTATCGGTAATCGGCGGCACCACAGGTTTTGAAGGGTTGTTGGTTTTTTTCAACCCAATTTGTGAAAACACCTGATTTGCTTTAAGACTTTGCCACCCTTAAAGAGTTTGCTCAACATGTGAATGACAGTTTAATGGTATGCAAAAGTGGAAGAAAGATGATGAGAGAAGCAAGGTCCTGCCGCTCTCAAGACTCTGTTGTTTATTTCTCACTTACTGCCTTCCTCTTTCGCCCCATCGTCTCTCTCAATAACATTCCAGTTAGTGGTCTGCAGTCGGATCATAGAGCTCCAGGGTCTCCGCTGACGTCCGGGGTCGCCGACAAGAAAGACAAGGAGCAGATGGTGGTCTTTGTCATTCCCTCCTCTTTTCAGCCTCCTGGCAAGTCTCACCAGCTCTCTCCCTCTCCCTGCACCACAGCAGCGTTGCGGGAGTCTGAATAGGCCCCAACCACGGCAATGCAAGCCGCCTCGTAGGTACGGACCTCCGCAACCAGATGGTGAGATTATTTTGAGCAATTAATTCTTTGAGAGAATCAGTGGGAACATGTTTGCGGCAGAGATTTGGGGGGGCGAGTGGTTGAATGCGTTGAATGACATTCTTCCTTAAAGTCCTTCCAAGAAAAAAAGTTTAAAAGGGGTGGGAAGGTGGGGGCCTTTGGTGGGAGGGTCCAGGAAGAACAGAGTGAAAGGTTTTTATCCAGGAAAGAAAAGCGCGCGTAAAAGTGTTAAGGCTGTTTATGGGAACTTGTCTGAATGACAGGAGGCCGAGGGGTCACATCGGAATTTCCACATTCCAGAGCAAAAAAAAAACACAAAATATATTGGCGGACAAATGTGACAGAATAACTAAACCATGTTATCTGATTAGCTGTCTGAAGCGATCAATCGACATATCAATCAATCTGTCCGTCAACGGCTGCCTTTTCAGGTTCAGCGGTCTGTTGTGCTAAGTAGGCGAGCAGCAACACAAGGGCTGTAATCTGTCCCCACGCCGCATCATAGACCTCCTAATGACCCTGCAGGTCACAGGGTCGAGTCCCTCATTAACTCGTCACCAGTCCTTTCTCTGAGGAATTAAGACTGTTATTTCTCTCATCCCCAGCCCTGTGGATTAAACATCTCTGGAGGAACAGATCAGACCGGCCAGTCTCAGGTTATAACTGGAAACATGTCTCAAGACATAAAAAATGATTGCAGGGTGTAAGTGGCTGCTATAGCTTTTCATACAGTGACTGAATAAAGAAATATTATGAAGTCGAACATTCAAAGAAGTAAAAGAAGGCTATAGCTTGTTTCATATACTGTATGTATAGTTGTTTTTTCTAAAAACAATAGCGGGTCGCTGTATTTTAGTTAGTTGCATAAACTGTTGGGGACTATTCTTAGCGACGGATTGATCCACATTTGGTGCTGTACTGCAGTCCAGCACCAAATGTGGATCAATGGTGTGGATGGTGTGCAACTAAGCCAAGATAAACTACAGTGTGTGTGTGTGTGTGTGTGTGTGTGTGTGTGTGTGTGTGTGTGTGTGTGTGTGTGTGTGTGTGTGTTCATGTTCATGAAGGAACATGTCAGCCAGTGCAACAGTGTGTCTCACTGATATACTGTGTATATATATATATCACCAGCTTTATGCATGAAGGACCAACCCAGTGTGCGCACAGTATTTACCCAATACAGTTACTTTGGTATCAAACTAAAAGTCGTTAGAGGAGCTGAACTTTGGTTCATCATTGTTGCCACAGATTGTGTTCTAATGACTTGTAGTATTTGCAAATACCACAGCTTGGTCAGCCCTTTGCTTCTGATGCACCCTTTAGCGTCTGTATGTACGCACCGGGCTTTCAGCTAACTCCCATTTAAACCACTCCACGTTGGGTTTAGAGCATTGGACCCAGTATGCAGAAGGATGACGTTATTTTAACCCAAACAGTCTTTTCCTAAACCTAACCAAGCACCTTTATAACACCCAGGTGCCCCCAAAAATGGGGGCAGAATTCTTCATCAGGAGGTCTTCCTCACTCTCCAAGTCCTCGTACTCCCATGAATCGATACAAAAGCCACTGATGTGACATAGCAAAAAAAACTGCAAAGCCTGGCCTTACAAGAGCATAAAAATCCATTTTACATGCTTATAACACAATTCAACCATAAATATGAACATAAACCATAAATATGACTCGAAGGACTCGAAAGTGACTCGGGAGAGCTCCCCAATTTATGGAAATATACATTTTGATATCCCTAGCTTGATGCCACAGATGATTGTCACACCTTTCTGGAAAGCTTACGACCTATGTAATGCGCCAATTGCGCCCAAACCACTCTCAGACAAAGCCTCAGCAAGATATCAAGCACATTGCATTCTTTTACAGACAAAAAGGAAGAAACGATACTTGCTTGGTATGTTTTGGTGCATCTGCTTGAGCAGAGCCCCTCTGTTGTGGAACCAGAGGTGTCCAAGGTCCAGGAAGAAAGTTAGGGCATTTCTGCTTTCAGCTGACCTAAACCTACGGTTCACGAAATCTAAACTAAATTAATTGCTAAAAGTATTTAACTTCACTTAATCAAAATCAAACTTCGCAGAGATACTGTTAACACATAGTGCTATTGTATAGTAGAAAGAAAAGTGATGATATGCATGATTCAAAAGAGGAAATACATCCTGGAAGTTCCTGTGTTCTATCATCAACCAATACACACCAGTAACGCATATACTGCTATATGAACCTCTTAACAGTGTTTTCTGTATATTATACCTTTTGAAATTATTCAAATAGCCCTTGTGGTTGAGGCGATATTCTGTATTTAGTATGGGTATGCAAACCATTTGGGATTTTTGAGAAAAATGCCTGGGGCTTTACTGGGGTAAACCTAAAAACTAAATGAACCTACATTAAAACTTGATTTTGAAAAGACACTGTGCATGTACTGAAACGGACACAGCCCATAGTCTGTCAATAAGAAGTGGATGTAGTCATCGTGACCTCACCTGTTGATTTGTGGATGTTTGAAGCCTTGAGTTTGGTGATTTGATCGTCACCATCTTGGTGTTTTTTTTGCGACCAATGAACGGAAGTTAACATATTAGGAATGAGGAGGATGACATAGAGATGCTGTATACGTCTCTGGTAGCGACCTGTCAATCACCTTGTAGCCCCGCCCTAAAGCATCCTCTGCTTTATGGTCCGTTTGAATCTAAATGACCATAATTTACTAAATGAACATCATGCTTTATTGAAGAAGACTTGAATCGGCATTTGACGAGTTGGGAGTGAGAATGTGTTGAACTACCAACTAGCTTTAAGTTCATCGGAAAGACATTACCACTATTCACAGTATAGTTATTCATATGATTCCTTTCAAATTAATTTCCCGATATATGCTCGTCAGGATGTGTTTTCTGATTCTTAATTCTTTATGACTCACATCACCAATGTAGTGAGCAACTCAACAGAACATCTTGTTGGTTCAACATAACTTAAAACTTAGAACATAACCATACAAATATACCAGTAGTTCCTTGTCAATAATTAACTACATTTACAACTGCTATGTGCATGACTAGTAATATTCAGAGTGAGGGACTGCAGATTAATACACCTAACATTCACAATGTTATTCCGCTGTACACATGCACTGCATTTCAGTTGGTTTTAAAGTACATTTCTCCACCAAACCAAACTGGGCTGCTCATTATTTAGCTTAATAGCTAAATGGGGCTCATTTAGAGCTCATTTTTCACTGCTGAGATAATGTTAGTCTCCTGCTATTTCTGAACACCGTATGCTAGACTGTTACACGTAACACCAGTACGTGTAACAGTGTTTAGGTCGGGAAGTCTACTGCATGCCCTTTGACAAGTTAAATAAAAAGCCAGGCGTGTTCTCCAGATGGCCAACATGAGTCAGAATGAGTGAAAGCTGATTGTCTTCGTTACACCGAGGGAAGCTAACTGTCCTCAACTGGAACCGCTCATCTACAGAGAACAACCGTCACATGTGGCCGTGGTTATAACGCTCAAGAGACTCTTTAGTCAGCGTAAAATGAACATGTAATTAACACGATGGCGACGGAGGAGGAAAATGAAAAGCAAAACATACGTGTCTCTTGAGTTCTTGAGAACCGAAAATGTAAAACCTGAAAAGCAAATTTGACTATGGAAACAAACCAGAGGAGGAAAATGAAAAGCAAAACATACGTGTCTCTTGAGTTCTTGAGAACCGAAAATGTAAAACCTGAAAAGCAAATTTGACTATGGAAACAAACCAGTTAGCGTACTTTATTGCTTTTTGTTGCCTAATTTAAGTTCAATATATATCTATAAATATGCACTGCAGCACACAGAAAACATCTGACTTTAATTTGAGCCTATATTTTATCTTGTAATATATAGTTCATATAATTCATATGTGATTAGGGCTGGGTATCTTTCAAAATGACCATATCAGTACCAACACTAGTATCCTTTAAGTGATACCGATACCAAAAGAGTACTTCATATGCACCACATTTATTTTGATCACATGTGATTGTCGCTCCCACGACGTTGTCCGGTCTCGGAGTTGGATGTGTTTTTGTCTCCGAGCTTCAACACTGTCTCGGTGTGTTTTCACTTCATGAAAGTTAGTCTTGTTGAGTTAGCTCGACCCTCTCTGTCACATCTGTTTGCAAAAAAAACACGATGACTAAGGACAAAATGCCAAACATGAGGCTCCAAAGCAGTAGTCCACCAACCAATGAGTGACATCATGGTGGCTGCGTCCACCTCGACAGGCATCAGACTACGCCTTCAACGTGGTCATGGTTCTGGAGGGAGTGAAGGTGATGTAGTATCATAACCGAGATAGTCAGCACAGACAGTTGGGAGTGGATGGACAAGTCAGAAAACACAGGACCTGCACCCACCAGACCGCTGTTCATGTCCTGTGTGAAACCAAACGTCAATGTTGGCTTATTATTATAATAAGTAAAGTCATGGAACGTCAACATGTTGTGTCCGGTCTTGCGTCATCAGCAAAGGAAGCAAGTGACATGTGCACTCAGTTCTGGGAAGTATAACACAAGACATTTTTTTCTTTTTAACGGTTAATAGAATATTGTGCAAAGCTCAACTTTGAAGAAGTGAGGATTCACGTTCTGGAGACAGCCAGCCGGGCAGCAGCTGTACAACAGGATGCAACAAAGGTGCACCTGTTGTCACCCACACACACACTGCTGTCTGTCTGCGCCTACATGTTGTCGGGTCTCTCCACAGTTTGGAGTACAAACAGGACATGGCGAAACGTAGCGAGCATCCAGACGACAGGTCAGGAGTGTTTGATGTGACCACGGTGGGAAACGGGGAAGTGAAAGCAGCAGCTGGGAGAGTTCTGAAAAACTCCCAGTGGTCGGTGGCGAGAAAGGCAGTGAATAATGCTTTTGGACCCGACTGAACTGCTTCTGGCCTAAATGAGTGTGGCCCAGAACACAGCTCCCCTTCTAGTACAGTTAATATGAGAATAGATCATGGCTACTAAACACAAACCCCACAGGTGGACTGGCACGTGGTCTACATGTCTGCGGAGAGAATTATCGAAGTGGATGTTCTTGCCAGTCTAATTTTACTCTGAAACACATTTTCCATCTTGTTATAGCTTCTTTTTTTTCTTTTTTTTTTTACAGCAAAAAAGCCAAAAGAAGTCAATTTAGCTTCAGTGGTCAATCACTCGTTTGTTTTATGGTTAATGCGCCATCTCAGGTGTCTCAGATGCATTTGTGTGTGTGTGTGTGTGTGTGTGTGTGTGTGTGTGTGTGTGTGTGTGTGTGTGTGTGTGTGTGTGTGTGTGTGTGTGTGTGTGTGTGGATGGTTACTCAGGTTGCACAGAGTAAACAGTGAATGCACCTGTGTAAATGACACAGAGAGAGCTGTTGTGTTGGGAGACCATCGGGGAATAAGGCATGTTGTGCAAACTGTGTCACCTGGAGAGAAAGAAAAGTGCGGCACTACCCGTCACAAACGCAGCCAAAGCCGGCCGACGCGGACAGATCTGGGTTCAGGAGATATGAGCAACTCCTCCGCCTGATGAATAGTAAAAACAGTGCATGCAAATGTCGGCTGCACTTTGAGTGATCGGGGACTGTTGTGCAAGGTGTGCCACTTGGAGACCCAGAGTCACCGCGCCCAGCTCGACCACACAGAGCCAGGAGCACAAGGTTATTGACACGTTCTACCCTAAGAAACAACATTAACTGGAGGGATATGTACTGTCACCCATCAACACCACAGTCACACGAGCAATCTGCACAGCGAGGGCGAGTTCAGGAGTCACTGTGAAAGTTCCTGAGAGTGAGCTGTTTGGTGGAGTTTCAGAGGTTTAAAAAGAACAAAAAACAGATTCAGTCACACAAAAAGACACAACTACTTTACATTACATTACATTTCATTTAGCTGACGCTTTTATCCAAAGCGACGTACAATAAGTGCATTCAACCATGAGCACAAACTCAGAACAACAAGAATCAAGAAAGTACAATTTCTTCAATAAAGTTAAACCACAAAGTGGTATTATTAAGTGACATTTAAGTGCTACTAAAGTGCTACTAAGGTGCTACTTTCCTTATTCAAGGTGTAGTCGGAAAAGATGTGTTTTTAGTTTGCGGCGGAAGATGTAGAGACTTTCTGCTGTCCTGATGTCAATGGGCATCAGGACTCATTCCACCATTGAGGAGCCAGGACAGCAAACAGTCGTGACTTTGTAGAGTGTTTAGCTCGCAGTGACGGAGCTACAAGCCGATTGGCAGAAGCCGAGCGGTTTCAAATAAAACACGAAACTACCACAAAGAGAACCATAACAACCCCAAATAAAACACAAAAAATAAAAAATAACCACATTCATATTTAATTCTCAAAAGTGTCCCCCTTCAAATGTTCCTCCTCTGTGACCGTACTGGATAGACAGATGATGGAGGTCCGGCTAACGGGGCTCTGCTTGTTCAAACAACACATTGTCAGTTTAGTTATTTTGCTCTATTTTGCTGTAACTGTTGAACTGGATCACGAGAGTATCCTCAAGTTGTTTTGGAAAGCATGATAAGACGCTTTGGAATTCTGTCACCTCATTCACCTTCATCCTGATATAACGTGCACACTGGGAACCAACTCAGCATCTTTGTGGCGAATGAGTCTCCACTGCAGCTACTTTGAAGCCTATATGCATTCCGTTACACTTTTCTTTTAAAGTATGACTTCTTTTCCTGTGTTTCTTCTCCATTTTGCCCTCTAAAGTATTTTAATGTTGTGATCCTCACAAAGCCCAAAGAAATCCCTTGCGATGCCAAATGTCTAAAAGAAAAAGGTGCTATAAGGTGGTTACCAAATAAACCTGCTCAACAACGTCCGATGATCTCTAAATGCCATGGTGTGTGTGTGTGTGTGTGTGTGTGTGTGTGTGTGTGTGTGTGTGTGTGTGTGTGTGTGTGTGTGTGTGTGTGTGTGTGTGTGTGTGAAACGTCTTGCGCAAACACAGCCGTCATGCAACTTCCACTTTGCTTAAGGTTGCCGCACCGTCAGCCCACCGCCAAAGATTTCAAACACTAAACGTGAGACTTCCCCAGCGACCGAACTGCACACGTGCGGCCGAGTCCGACTGGTTTGAGTCGGCGGCCTGATCCCCGTCTGGGCACGCTGTGTAGCCACAACAAACAGAGGTCTCACCCCTCAGGCTTATCTAGTAACGAGTCTCTAGTTACCTGGCTCCGGTCCCCAGTCAGCGGCGCTATAAACCTTTAGGGAAGTGGAGCCAGAAGGGCCACAATTAGGGAAGTACATGCAAAGGAAGCAAAATAAAGCAAACACACGCACGCATACACACACACACACACACACACACACACACACACACACACACAAAGATAATGCACACTCATGTTTCCCTCCTTTGTTACCACCAACTCTGAATTATTGCTGGTGTTAAACTTGAGGGCGATGGGTGAGTCATTGACTGGGTGCAGGGCTGAAGACGGACAATAATAGAATTATAACAAGGTTACCCAGCACAAAGAGTCAAAGTGCACCTTGTTTACATTCCTGCCAACACACACCAGCCACACACACAGGACACACCGAGCTCTGGCTCAAGTATTTGTGGTTGATTAGAATAACCTTGTGTGAAGCCCAAAGAGGAGAGAGAGGTTCCATCAAGGCCCGGTCACACAAATGCGTCTCTGCTTCCTCTGCCATCGGCTGCTCATCCAGTTAAGAGTTAGGGAGACAAAGCCTCTTAAGGGGACACTGTGTACCATTGAGGGGGGTTTATTGGCAGATATTGAGCATAACATTCATAACTATGTTTTATTCAGTGTATAATCAACCGAAACTAAGAATCGCTATGTTTTCCTGAACTTAGAAAAAGCCATTTAGAGCGGGTTATCTTCCATAGGAGTCCGCCATCTTTCTACAGCAGCCCAGAACGGACACTGATTTTAGTCAAGTGTCTAGTAACACTAGCCCTCCCCATCCACATCTATCAGGCTCCCACCCTATCATCACTCAAGCAAGCCCTCAAAACACACCTCTTCAATTTTTGCTCACCTTCACCTGCTAACCCCTGCTCCCTACCCTTCACCTGCTAACCCCTGCTCCCTATCCTCCACCTGCTAACCCCTGCTCCTTACCCTTCACCTGCTAAACCCTGCTCCCTACCCTTCACCTGCTAACCCCTGCTCCCTACCCTCCACCTGCTAACCCCTGCTCCCTACCCTTCACCTGCTAACCCCTGCTCCCTACCCTTCACCTGCTAACCCCTGCTCCCTACCCTTCACCTGCTAACCCCTGCTCCCTACCCTTCACCTGCTAACCCCTGCTCCCTACCCTTCGCCTGCTAACCCCTGCTCCCTACCCTTCACCTGCAAACCCCTTCGCCTGCTAACCCCTGCTCCCTACTCTTCACCTGCTAACCCCTTCGCCTGCTAACCCCTGCTCCCTACCCTCCACTACATGACTACATGAGTACTTAGAAAAAAGCTGTATAAAAAAATTATTGGCCATGGCGCAAGCGTAACCTGTTAACGGCGTAATGTAAACATTTCCATGAAAGTAGAGGCATTTTGCCATGTATTTATTAATAACTTTTTATGTGCGTGTACTTTGTACTTTTGTACTACGTGAAGTTCTCATGTAGCTCATGGGGAGTGTTCGTCCTGAAACCCCAAGGTAGCCGGTTCGATCCCTGGTCTCCCCATAGTTTCATGTCGAAGTGTCCTTGAGCAAGACGTTCCCCGGGCGCTTCACAGCAGCACACTGCTCCTTAATTACTAAGGATGGTAAAATGCAGAGAATAATTTCCCCACTGTAGGATTAATAAAGGAATATAAAAAAAAAAAATCTATATATAAACCCCCATCTCGCACCCCACCTATAATACCTCCGCGCCCCACTAGAGGGTTGTGCCCCACAGTTTGAGAACCACTGGTCTGACCCAACGGTCCACGGCGACCTCCTCTCTCCCCCTTAACACTAGGACAGCTACTCTGAGGGTTTAGTACTCACGCGAGTGGGTTTACATTGGAGTTAGTCGCTGAAGGGTGCCTCTGTGCGTGGGTATCAGACACCGAGGTGCACTGATCAAGCGTCGATATTCGAAGAGTTTGGAGTGAGAACAGGTCGGTGAAGGAGTGAGAACAGGTCGGTGAAGGAGTGAGAACAGGTTGGTGAAGGAGTGAGAACAGGTCGGTGAAGGAGTGAGAACAGGTCGGTGAAGGAGTGAGAACAGGTTGGTGAAGGAGTGAGAACAGGTCGGTGAAGGCCGTTCAAACTTCGCTAAAGTTGAATTTGTCTGTGAAAATCTGATTGTGTGGAATCTCCAACTCTCTGTTTTGTTATGGACATAAATGATCAAATCATAAGCGTTTGTGAGTCATCCCTCGGTCCCCTCAGTCCCAACAGGACAGCGATCCCCCTCAGACCCAACAGGTGAGCGATCCCCTTCAGGCCCAACAGGACAGCGGTCCCCTCAGTCCCAACAGGACAGCGGTCCCCCTCAGACCCAACAGGTGAGCGATCCCCTTCAGGCCCAACAGGACAGCGGTCCCCTCAGTCCCAACAGGACAGCGGTCCCCCTCAGACCCAACAGGTGAGCGATCCCCTTCAGGCCCAACAGGACAGCGGTCCCCTCAGTCCCAACAGGACAGCGGTCCCCCTCAGACCCAACAGGTGAGCGATCCCCTTCAGGCCCAACAGGACAGCGGTCCCCTCAGGCCCAACAAGACAGCGGTCCCCTCAGGCCCAACAGGACAGCGGTCCCCCTCAGGCCCGGCCGTCTCAACTGCTCGTCATGGCCGTTCGTCATGGGAGTTCACGCACCGCGTCACCACCGGGAAAGGCTACTACCATCGCCGACTCATACCACTGACCCCTTTGAAGTTGTCCCTGAACCAAACATTGTTGCAACACATTACTGAGCAGAGCAGTCACTTCCCATGGCAACAGAAACACAGAGAAACGGGGCGATGGGGAAAATACCCATTTAAAGCATGTAAGCCTTTCAATATTCATGACGGAAGAGACTCTGGTGGTTCCCATAAAGTTTTGGGACATTAACCCTCCAAAGAGGCACTGAGGTGGGGGTCCTCCCCGCTAGAGTAGGACCTCAGGGGCCCCTGTAGGAATCCTGCGTGGAAAAACCACTCCGGGTTGATGCTGAATAAAGCTAGAGTGTAGCTTCCTGTTGTCTTGGCAACATTCCTGACAAGAAAGAAAGAAGGGAAGAAAGAGAGAAATAAAAGGGAGAGCAGAGCAGAGGAGAGGAGAGTGAATGGAGGAATGGAGGAGCTGTCCGTGAGGCGCCAGGCCGTCTGCCCGGCGGGGCGGCGGGAGGAGCGGCCCGGAGAGGTGGAGGAATGTAGGAGCACAACACACACAGCTGGAGGAGGCTCCGCCGCCGGATTGGCCCGTCCCGGCTCCCCTAGAGCTGCGATCCGCGCCATGAGAACGACAATGTTTTGTTTTATAAAGTCATAACGACAGTTTATTCAATCCGAGATGATAGTGAGCTGGAATTATACAGTATGTCCTCGAGAACCCGTGTTCTCTCATGAAGCACTGCATATCTGCTGCCTATTGGATGGAGCAGTCACACATGTGATCATAGGCATGATTAATATGTAGCCGATATTTACGCATCTGTCCTGCATGTCCTAAAATCATTGTGATTATTATTACATACTTTTAGGGATTTTTATTTATTCAGTGAGGGGTTAAATTATTTGTCTGGTGTCGTTTTGATTTCATTTTCTGAAGGTAAAGCGACTTTAATCAGGTGGTTTTCTCTGGATCATCTGTCACGGGGTCGGGATCGATACACGCGAGGCCGCGCGTAATTACGCATCAGCGACACGACGGTAATCGGCCGCAAAAATAATAATAATAATAATAATAATAATAATAATATATATATATATATATATATATATATATATAATAATAATAATAATAATAATAATATATACATATTATCGTCCAAGAGGGCTGGACGTAAAAGATCCTCGAGACTTTTCTCTTCTTCTTTGTGCAGCGGTGGTAATGCGCAATTGACTGTTTTAAATCGCTTCGCTCCTCTCTCTCTCTCTCTCTCTCTCTCTCTCTCTCTCTCTCTCTCTCTTTCTTTCTCACACACACACACGCGCGCACGCACGCGCACGAACGCACACACGCGCACACGCCTCCTGCCAACAGGCAGCCCACCGCAGCGCGCGCAGAAGAGACACGCCCTTTCCTCGGCTCCCGGTCGGGTCGGTGGGCAGCGGGCTGCCGGTGATTGACCGGCTCCTCTCCCCGCTGTCAGCCGTCGGCTTGGCGCCTCCCTCTCTCTATAAATGTCGGGATCTGCTCTCTGCCTCCACAACGAGCTGCTGAAGTACGAGGAGCTGCGCGGCTCCGCGGGATGTGTTGACAAGACTACGGTTCCGCCTCTCGGTCCTTTTTTTATTCCCTTTGCTTATTGCAGCTGTTTGCTCAGTAGCTTTTTGTCTCTTAAGCTCCCCGCTACCAGAGACCTGTTTCTCCCCCTCGCTGTGTCCGAGCCGTGCTTCCCTGAGATGAAGGCTGTTACCCCGGTGCCCCCCCAGGACTCCTCCTCCGGCGGCAGCCCGCTGTCGCTGCACTATCTGTCGAAGCAGAGCCTGAATATCGGCCGCTGCCGGCCGGAGGAGGAGGACCTGTTCTGCCTGCAGTACGACATGAACGACTGCTACAGCCGGCTGAAGCGCCTGGTTCCCACCATCCCGCAGGATAAGAAAGTCAGCAAAGTGGAGATCCTCCAGCACGTCATAGACTACATCCTGGACCTGCAGCTGGCCCTGGAGACGCACCCATCGCTCCACAAGCAGCAGCCACAGCGGACCGGGACCGGGACCTGCCCTCCCCCGGCCTCCACCCCGAGCCGCACGCCGCTGACGGCGCTCAACGTCGAACACCACCCGGTAAGAAGCTGCCGCCGGCTCGTTTTCCATCGGGGACTCGATCGGGACCCCGATTGTTCTGCGTGCCAGACCGCCGTACACCGCCAGGCAGACAAAGCGCGTCATGCCCGTTATGTGTCATTGTCCTTCCAGTGTGTGTGTGTGTGTGTGTGTGTGTGTGTGTGTATGGGGGGGGGGGGTAATCAAAATAGCACACACCTCACAGCACAACCTTGAGAAATCGTGCGTAAAATAAATAAAAAAAACATTGCGCACTTGATTGCGAGCTTTTGCAATTTGCATGATAATGGCAGAGCGTGTCAGAGGCCCACCTCACCCGGTTGCTCAAGTGCCTCAGCCCGCAGCCCACTCCACTGCGCACAATGAGGGCAATTTGTTATTCATAAGGGCATTTATTATGGGAGATATAGCGCCGCTCGGCTGTATATCATTTATTCTGCGGGCTGGAGGCCTTTGCCTTTAAAGGAATATCTTTATTTATTCTGTATCCAATGACACCTTTCTTTCTTCTCCTTCTCCTCCTTCTTCTTGTAGAGGACATCAATAGTCAAAAAGCCGGAGGACTCTATTTTATGCCGCTGAGATACAAACACTGCACTGGTGAGTTGGCTTATAATTACATTCTTTATTATTTAAAATGTGTTATTTATTTATTTTCTTAGTTTACAATCAGAAGTTTGTCATACTTTTTTTTTTTTTAAACCAGGGCTCCCAGTAGAGACACTACAATAACTTGGTTATTGCCTATAATACTCTCAGAGCTCTGAGGACAAATAATGAGGAACACGACCTCAGAGGCAGCTGTGCTGTTTGCGCAATAACTGTCACCATGTAGCAAGAAGAGAGGGTTAAAACCTCAGCTTGCCCTCTTTCATTCTCACGCACACACACACACACACACACTCCTCTCTCCCTCTCTCTCTCTCTCTCTCTCTCTCTCTCTCTCTCTCTCTCTCTCTCTCTCTCTCTCTCTCTCTCTCTCTCTCAGTCCCATTCAAGCTGCTGATTTATAGCATTGAGTCTAAACACACCTGGATAAGGCCTAAAAAGCTCAGTGTGCGTGTGTGTGTGTGTGTGTGTGTGTGTGTGTGTGTGTGTGTGTGTGTGTGTGTGTGTGTGTGTGTGGGAGCTGTGCGCTTGTTGTTTGACCTGGCTTGTTTTGGGTTGTTGATCAAGCATGGCCCTGTGTTTTGTCGGTGGCGCCAGTCAGTCTCACCACCCCCCTCTCCTCCTCTTCCTCCTCTTCCTCCTCTTCCCACCCCGCTATTCATCCCCCTCCACAGGTGTGTAGGCCGCACAGAGCCGCTCCAAAGCCCACAAAGCTTCACCAGGGACTCCCCCCAACTGGAGCCACCGATCACGAGGGGATTGGGGGAAAAAAATACTAATAAAACGCCGGGAGGAGTTCAACCCATGTAAATCACCACTCATTTCAGCTTTTTGTTTTTGTTTTGTTTGGTTCCATCGAACAAGGGAGTCAGTGTGTAGACGTCTCCGGTCTCCTTACCTGTCACTTGAAATCTTCTCCCATTAGAGCGCAGACACGCCGAAGAGCTTTGTGGTAGAATCGGCGATGAAAAGTGTCTGTGAATGTGCTTAAAGAATTACTAAAAAGGACTCCAGTTTAAAGCTTTACTAAACTGCTAAAAAAAGAAAAAAGGTTGTACATGTTTTGGACATCTATTGTTTCAAATAGATGATTTGTGTTGAACAGGGCGTCATCCCCTCGAGCTGTAAATGTTTGATATTGTAAAGAAGAACGATTTCCCATTCGAGACGATTAAGAATGTACATATCTAGAGACAAATGTTCTATAAAAGTATGTGGAAGGAAGACGTATATGCTCAAAATAGACTATTGTAATTATAAGATATTTTTATTAAAAGCTTCTTTTTTTTGTCGTTCTGTAAATATGGTGTTTGGACCTTTTGAGTCTCTTCGTGGATGTTATGCTCTGCCGATAATGTCCTCACATGATGATATCAGTTATAACTCTGCAGTGTTTCCTTTTGTTCTGGAATAGTTGCTATGTAGCATGTCGGCTCCCTGCGGAGACGTGGAATGAACACAAGTTCTTTAAGTTCCTTTGATGATAAGTTTCTTGCTCCGGCTTTCTCTTGAATTGTTTTGTACTCATTAACTATGACGACTTTGACCCGCTTGGAGCGCCGGGTTCGCTCTGCTGATTTATTTGGATTTCTTTTGTATTGATTCTGTTACATTGCACTCTTTGTTAAGAAAAAAAAAAGAAAAGAAATCTTGAGCGTTACGGTCTTCTGTTCTGGAGCTGTTTCGCAACACCTTTCAAAAGAGCGGCTCCTTTTCTTTGTGCGGTCGCAGCTTCTCCTCGAGGAGTTAATGACTGACGCCGTGAAAATCATTCAACTCTGGTTATGAATTGATGAAATATGTGAACATTAACCGACTCCTTCTGGACAACGACCAGACAGGCGGTGTCTCTAGACGTGAAGTAACGCAGAGAGAGAGAGAGAGAAAGAAAGAAAGACAACTTTTATTTTTCATGTGACATCGAACGCCGACTTTACCTCACACCCTCCGGCCAGTGTGAGAGGACACTTGTACATTTCTGTCAGCTGCACCTTCGCTGGCTTGTGAGGAGTTGTCAAAAACAATTAAAGTTTCCAGGAAGAATTGTGTGTCGTCTCCAGTTTTTTTTCTCGAGGGGCGTCTCGGTTTTAATGTCCAAACGCTGTCACACCAAAGCAAACGAGGAAGAGGAGGGAGGCGGAGCGATGCTCACAAGCTGCTCATTTGGTATTGATTACTTTAAAATATATCAGTACAATATTTATATAAATCCAAACGTGGGCGGCTGCATGACTTCTGAATGTTTCCGTGCGTCACATTGGGTCAATGTGACATCAGACAGAATGCCGCAGGACGCTCCGCTTGTGACAACTAGGCGCCACATTGCACCACGAGTAATCTCTGGGAACATTTCAGAACAACACACCCAGAAAGTTATAAGCAGGGTCTTAATTGAATCAATACACTATATTTATGGCTGTATGTGTCAAGGGATTTGTCGTCGAGTGTAATGGTCTTTTAGTCTTTTAAATATGACCATTATTTTGAAAAACAAAAGTCTAAGAAATTGTCAGGATTGTTTAATCTGTTACAAAAAGTGTCGTTTATGGTATTGAGTTATGAAATATTAGTATCGCCCATCCCTTCTCCAAAGAACCATGAAGCAGTGTGAGAGGTTCATGGAAAGTAAATGTGATGAAGACGATCCTCCAGGTCCTGGAACCGGTTCGACGGGATTTAGGGATGAAGCCTTTTGTTTTGTGGGCTTTAATTAAATCCATCTTTATTTGTAGCACCTTTCAAAGTTATAAAGCGTCGCCCCAAAAACAAGAAACACCTTGAACTAATCAAACAAAGTTACCAAAAAGCAAGTAAAAAAAAAAAAGATTTAAAGAAGCTGTCAGACGAGTTCTGAAGGAGGAGCCCCGGAGGTTTAGGCCTCGGCAGCAGAATCCTCTCCTGCAGATTAAAGTCAAGCTCAGGACTGCAGAAATATAAGTGACAGCCAAGAAGTCTAATATGAGCTAAATTGCTATTCACATTTTCCCAACAGCAAACTGACAATTATGTATTTCTTCTTCTTTGGTTTAAATAATAATAATTTTAATAATGCAGCAATTAAAACACGCCTCAATGGACGGAGTGCTATTCCTACCTTCCGTACAATGTGAGCAGCTTCAGCCACAGACAGGAGCATCATGTGGGATGAATGAATGCATCAGAATGAGGAGGTTTAATGTGGGAAATCCAACTGAGAATCCGATTCACACTTTTACTTGAGGCCTCATCGGGTTTATGGGAGAGTTCGAGTAGAAACAGCTGGAGCTGTTGAACGTTTCAAAGATTAAAAAAGAAAAGACTGATTTATATTATAATATTGATGGTTTATGAAGCTTTTCAAGTGTCTGTAAGGCCCCAAAAAAGCTAAATCCATCTTCATAAATCCTTAACATTCTTATTCAAACATTTTCCTGATTTCAGCAAATTATTCTGAAATGTCTCCTAATCACCATTTCTTTATTAATAACAGCTGTCATTAATAACAGTATCTATCTCAGCGTTATTAGTTATTAGTTCCCTTGGACGAGAGAGACGGAGAGACGGAGAGACAGAGAGGCGGCCCTCAGACAGCGTGACCATCTCATGACGAGCGGGCCACCTGTGTGTGTTTATAGTCCACATGGCCGGGCCTCGCTCCTTGACAAGCGCCGTCCTTGTGTGTGTGTGTGTGTGTGTGTGTGTGTGTGTGTGTGTGTGTGTGTGTGTGTGTGTGTGTGTGTGTGTGTGTGTGTGTGTGTGTAAAAAATTATAATGAAGAAATGTCACGGCACAGGTGGCCAGTTGACAGTTGGACCTTCCTGATATGATGAGAGATATGGTGGTTTGTCGGTGAGAGGCGACGCGTTTTTTTATGAAAACATCACATTTCAACCAGAGGTCTTAAACTGGTGTGACACTGGAGCTAAGAAAGATTCACATTATCTTGAAACAGTAACTTCCAGGTTTATTTACTGAAATTATGATCATATTTGGGTTCAGGTAAAACATAGAACTAATACATATCTCCTTGAAACTTCCCCATTTGATTATTATTTATTTGAATATTACATTACGTTTTTTTTTTGGTATAAGCAAATGAGGCATTTTCTAAACAAATATGTGCTAATTTGCATGAACTTCCACAAAATAATTCTGAACATTGGGTAAAGCTAGGTTCAAAATTATTGTTATATTTGGTTTAAATAGAGTCAAAGGTTTTCACTGAGGACGTTTTTTATTTATCTTTGTATCACTCTAATTTCCAATCAATTTCACCATATTTTTAGTAATAAAATGTTGCATACATCAGTCTGTGAATAATATCTAAAAGGCTTCAGAATATATTTAGGAATGAAAATATGTAAAAGCTGCTGAAGAGGTTTAGTCTGATTTAAAGAATTAAAAAAGATATGTTTTGTAAAATGAAACTACAGATGAATAGGGTAAAATAAATAATAATACTTACACTAGGACAATCATTTCTGTCATAAACGTTTTCTGAAATATTATGTTTAAATATGCAAATGAGACATTACCTAATGGTAACTTTCGGTGAGTTTAGGAGAAATGCAAAGACGCAGACAGACGAGCCGCATGAAACCAAATGTTTGTGTCTGTCGTCTCTCTGTTAAACTGGAGTTCTCTCTAAAGTCCTGCTGCTCTTTTACAGAACAACTATTTCAGCTTCAATCAAGGAAACACAGTCATCTCTACAGTGTGTCATAAATATGACACTTCCTGGCAAAGACGTGTGGCGTTGCTCCAGCAGCCAATCAGCACGCTCGTATTTACACGTCGCAGCACACGTGATCATCACGTGATGTTTTCCGTACAGACGTCGTTCCCTCAGTGTTACAGTAACACTCTTCTATTACAGCTCCGGGATCTGCAGATGTAATTCTCTCCATTAGTCAGCACCCAAAGCGGCTGTCGTCCCCAGATACATAATTCATCAGCGCTCCTATTATACTTTGCTGCAGCATATGTTGTCTCTATACGGAACTCTATTCATCAGCTCCTTCAAGTTCAGCTCGAGTTCCTACCTGCAGAGACCGTGGGAAAGCATCACATCCTGTCTGATAAGGAGGCCCAAAACCACAGCGGTCAACCGCTTTTCTTCCCACCCTGGAGCAGCAGGCCGAGGGAGTGGATGAGGTCACATGGTTCCCTGTGACCGGCACGCCAAACGCCATTATGAGCCCGTATCGGTACTATCGAAACAAGGGCTGCGAGAGGAGCCGACTGTTTGCACAGGTGTGTGTGTGTGTGTGTGTGTGTGTGTGTGTGTGTGTGTGTGTGTGTGTGTGTGTGTGTGTGTGTGTGTGTGTGTGTGTGTGTGTGTGTGTGTGTGTGTGTGTGTGTGTGTGTTCATGCGTTGCTCTCCTCCCTCGTGCATGCCTTGGTGTGTGTTTCTCTGTCACACTACGGGTGAACAGGTTAGGAGAAAATGGACCAATATGTCACCATGAAACTTCCCCAGTTGATTACTCACAGCAAGATTAGTATTTATTATATTACAAGTTTTATTATATGCAGTAATTTTCATACATTTCTATAAGAGAAATCTGAACGTTGGATAAAGCAGGTTCAACATGTTTTGGTGACATATTAGAGTCAAAGGTTTTAACAGAGGGAATTTGGGATATCTCTTTGTATTACTTCATAAATCAGAAGATACTGTCAACAGACATACAAAAATGTCCACCATGTTTTTTTAAATAAAATGTTCCTGTGAATAATTTATGAACAAACCCCACTGCATAAAGCTTCAGAATATAAGTAATACGTAACTAATAAGTGGAGATTTCTGGATCACAGTCTGAGAACAAACTCATGGAGAGAAAACATCCTTTAAAGAGAAGTTTAGTTACATTACATCATGATGAAGACTCTACAGGTGAAGAGGGTCAAAACGTGTTTTACTATTATATATCACCATGATAGATCACTGACATTAATTTTAAAAAAAGCATTACTGCTTTTATTATCATTTTTATTCTACTACCTCCACTGTTGCTGCTATTTCTGGTAGTTATAACTTCTTCATCTTGCCTACTACTCATTATATGAATAATGTCTGTCATATTCATGTAATGTGCTGTAACTCTGTTACGTTGTTCATTCTGGTCACATGACATCTATTGTCCATCCTGATAGAGGATCCTCCTCTGTTGCTCTCCTGAAGGGTTCTTCCTCTTTCCTCCCCTTAAAGTTTTTTTGGGGGAGTTTTTCCTGATACGATGTGAGGTCAAAGGTCAGAGGATGTCGTACAGATTGTAAAGCCCTCTGAGGATAATTTAATAATTAGTGATATCGGCCTATACAAAATAAATCGAATTGAATTGAATAAAATTAAAACAATTTATTTTCTATTACAAGTTTTCTAATATGTTTTGTTTAAATATGTAAATGAGGTATTATCTGATGGTAATTCTTTTGTGAATTTAGGGGGAAATTAATAGTACTGAAATATACAACTAAAAGTGTAATTAGGATGTTTTCCTTCCAGTATTCTGAAAGAAGACATGTTATGGAAGCTAAATAGCTAAATATCTTAAAATTTACCAGATTTATTTTCTATAGTGTCTCGCATTAAAAGGAACCTTCTCGCAGAAGTGTACAACATAAAACCAAAATTAGCAGCAAAATGTAGCCATTTCTGAGTCCGCCCTCTTCATCCTCCCTCCCATCGCTGATCCGATAGAAAAGAACCGATGACAATGTTGTTTTATATTTCCAGGGCCGTTCCACACAGAAGAGAACACACGGCTCTAATTCCACAAATTTGTACAACGCGTGACGCAGACACATAAAAGCGGGATGCGCCTTGAATTAACCTTCTGCATATGTTAAACTGCAATAACAGGTTTGTCTGTCGCGTCTCGCCTCCCTCCCTCCCTGATTTAACTCCACATTACGCCGTTCCACGGGGGCCGATATCCCCGCGTGTTAATCACCGCTCTTCCCGGCGCAGAGAGAAATATATGGCGGCGCTGCCGAGGAACAGTGGAGGACCGAAACGTGCTCGCTCTTGGACACTACTTGATTACAGACTAATTGGTCTAGAGTGATTAAATATCTCATGCTTCCCACTAATTGCAGCTATTTAAAGCAGCTATTAGCTTAAAATGCCTGCCACCCAACAGCCGTTTACTCATAAACAAAATGTTCACCTGTACCGCTCTGGAACACAAGAGGAACAGACTGAACATCTCCAACATTTGAACTCTTTATGGAAGTAAAACAAATAAAAGCAATGAGTTGCCTTCTTTTTTCCCCTCCTACTTTTCAAAATAAGTACAGATGTACATTTTCACTCATGCCTATTTAATCACAATTTTTTTTTCCACATCCATAACACTAGCAATAATTGACGTGTAAGTATTTCTCCGTTTGGGCCGTGTGTGCGTGTTCATGTTTTTTTATATATATGAGCGGAGAGGTGTCGACCACGTTCTGCCCTCCCGGAGTTGCTCCATGAGATGCTCACACTCCTTGTGTGTGTGATCGGAGCCTTCAAACACAATCATGGGAGAGTTAATGTGCACCAGTTTAGCTCCGGAGAGGCCCTCGTTCAGGGCGACAACAAACAACGACGTGGGGAGAGAGGGGAGGAAGAGGGATAGAGAGTGTGTGAGCGATAGAGGGGGGGACTTGGCAGTGCCAACCGCGACTCCCAGGAGACGGGCGATGAATTACAGAAATGAGATCTCAGACAAATGCCAAGCTTTTTCCAAAGAGCAGCGAGAATGGCTGCGCCCCCTGAGAACACAGTGATTAGAGAGCAGGGGTCTGCCAAGCCCCTTAAAGGATCTGTGTGTGCCGGGGTGGCACCGGGACAACAGCCATGTCACACAACATGACCCCGAGGTGCAGCCATCAGACAGCCAATATGGCGAGTTAAATACCGCTGCTGCATCGGAGCGGAGGGGCCCCGACTGCCTCCAGTCCAACAGGTTCCTGTTCACCTAATGAGCTTAATTAATGAGGCTCAGTTTACACTGCTTTGCTCCGGAAGAGGGAACCTCGCGCTGCATTCCAGAAGAAGACCATGTCTGAGGATCATTCCGGTAGAAGCAGAACGGGGCAAAAGAGGCGGAGTTGTCGACATTATTCACAGCCGAAGAATGACGAGGTTTAAAATCATAAAAATCTGTTTCACAGCTAATATTCTCTTTAATAGATGTTAAATCATACCGGCTGTAAAGGTGCTCTGTTGGGCAAAGATGTGAGTACCTTATCTGGCAACGGATTATTATTATTTTTTAAAGCACAATTACCAAAAAGATAACCAATTTGTTATTTGCTCAATTCTTTTGTAACCACTATGTATGAAGTTCAAAGGTGAAATGAGCGATATTCAGAACTATCTATTAAACATCTATTAACTGTAGGAATATGTGGTGGAGTAATATCTACCTGACTCTCCTTGCTTTTGTTTTACAAATATACTATATATATATATATATTTATATATTTACATATTTATACATTTATATTTATATATTACATATAGCTAGTGTGCACACATGCACGCTTTTAGTGCATGTGTGGTTACAGCTAATAACGCTGTTAGCAATAGCATCTTCCTGGAAGTGTAGCGCCCCCTCCAGGTCCCCCTCATGTTAACATTGTTGCCTCTGTCAGCACTGTGTCAGCACTGTTTCCGTGGTTTCAGCTGTTAGCGCCGTTAGCTGCATACCGCCGGCTCAGCCTTCGCCATGTTGTCAGCCCTCGAGAGGCTTTTGAAATGTTCAGAATCTCTGAAAAAAGCATCTTTACCAGAACAAGTCGGGATACATTGACTACAGAGGCCCAATGTTGGTAAATCACACAAGCCTGGCCTAGAAACATGCTGAAGATGATAAGAGATAGCAGAAATAAAGTAATGGGCAGCATATTACATGACTACTAATTCCTGACCTACATCATAAAAGCTGCTGAGCAGTACAGTCAAGATAAAGGGAGAAGAAAAGAGAAGTATATAGACAAGATATCAAGAGACCAACCCCAAAAGTTATAATGTAATATATATATTACATTATAACTTGTACTTTCTGATTTGTCGGATGTATTCATGTAATACTGGGCGTGTTAGCAGCACGCCTTCGGGCAGAATTCAAGTTAAGATATCCAGAGCGGCCTCCACTAGCAGACATTATTCCCTGATGCTGTGACAGACACAGTGACTGCAGACAGATTGAGCAGAGAGGCGTCATGAAGCAGGAACACTGCATGGGGCTGGTAAAAGTGTCACGGCTTGCCTCTCTAAGTGTGGACTGCATGACATTTCCATATGATATGTATGGAGGGATATGGATGCATATAAATGCATTCACATAATTTGACCAAATCACCTTATCTCTGGCTTTGTTCCAGAGCTTCATGGCCTTCAGAGCCTCCCCACAGATGGATGAATGGATGCTAATTCAAGGTCACGTCGCCTCACGTGTTTTTGTCTTGATTCAAGATGACAGCAGTCGCTGTGCCACATTATTCTGCCATCGAAATTCTTTCTGGGACTCAAATGTGAGCTATCAGATTCCCTCAGATGGAATTGTCTCTGAGTGGGAATACCGAGTCAGAAATGGGGGATTTTATTTCAGCGACTGCCTGAGGGGGAAACTACATCAAACCGCACAGAAATCACATTGGAGTCTGAGATGACAAATGGAGACCTTGAATAACTGCATTACTGCTATTATATTTGGAGATGGAAAAAAAATTAATTTCACCACACTGAAATGTTGCAGTTTCTTACAGATTGTGCATCTAGCCGCAGATATGCGTTTTGATATAGATCATTTACAATTTCATTAGGAAAACATTTGATCGCATTTGCAGCCTTCTGTATTTGTCTGCGTTATCTGCTGCACTGAAGCGGGTAAGATTTGGTAGAACTGCCTGAAACATCCCCTTCAGACATGTTTAAAGACACATTGAAATACACTGCTTGGATTAATAAGTTATGTCTGATATGGTTTTGTAAAAATAAAGTTCAAGGACTTGTCCCAGACGATCTGGAGGTTCATAGCGGAGCAGTTGGCCCGGCTCCATTCAGCGCTTTATAAATCCACACCTGTATTATAAATTAAATTCATGAAATGTAGGTTTAAGTAAATGACTTGGTTTGTGGTGGCGACTGAGGCTTTGCACAGACTTGTAATGGTTCTTCTGTCACGACCGCTGCTCCACCGTGACATTGGACCCAAATGCACGACCGGGACACAGGACACGGTGTTGGTAAAAACTGATTTTATTCAAATGCAGAGTCTAAAGCCCGGTTACAAAGGGACCACAAGGAGAAGCTGCTGGAACATGAAATGCAGATGAACTGAAGCGAACTGGCCCAGACAAAGAGGAGCACCCCGACTCAATACATCGGGGAGGAGGGGCCACGGGAACAGGTGGAGCGGACCAGGGCAGGAGAAGGTAATCACACTGGCAGGAAGTGAAGTTATCACAGGACACAAGAGGCAGGGAACTACAAAATGATATCATGAGACAAAAGGAAGCGGTCCGAGATGTGAGCCTTGGGTGTCTCCACATACAGTTTTTTGTAAATTACAGACCGACACAAAATAGAACCATCCCAGTGTTCCTGTCTGTCTCGTGACATGTGTGGTGGACTCTGTCGAAGCGGCACGGAGATCTGGTCACACAAAGGGTCCCATCATCACTAGTTTCAGACTGCAGGCACACCTGCTTTCAAAGGGAATGGGAGTTGACACCCTGATCGGTTTTATTCAAAACACACATTCTTGAAGAGGCTAAAACACAACCCCTCTGCCTTATGCACTCTGCACCCAGAGCATCGTGCATTTAGACTAAATAGAGCCCTATGACCTTTGAGACTTAAGTATGTTTCTGTTACTTACTGTGTACTTTTACGTATTACCACTTTACTTCAGTAAAATACTACTACTTATACTTCTTCCACCACTGCAATAAGCGCAACACATCTCTGAGTGGAGGACACTTCCTTTGATAGCATCTAAATATGAATCATCTAAATATTCACAGGATAGAATATGTTGGCCCTGCATGCGTTTACAGTGTGTGGTGAGATGAACTGTAATTCTTCCATGAAGGGAGAACTTCTGCTTCAACAGGCTTCAGTTCATCTGAAATAAAGCACCATATTTCTGTCATTTGCCGTGTTTAGTAAATGTCAGTCTTCCTTTAATGTTTTCTGCTGCCAAAAAAAGAAATCTCTCCCAAGCTGAGTGGAATTTCAACACGAACCGGATCAAAATGAAACGGCACAGCCTGCGCTGTGATCCCTCCATATGTTGCCATATAGATATCAAGCCATCGATTAGGGGAGCGCTGTCATCTCGTTGGCAGCGATTAGGCTGCTGGCTTTGGCACCCAGTCAACAACTAATTCACATGCTAATGTCTTCCAGATCAGGTCTCGCCCCCAAACTGGTTCCCCTTATTGACTTGATTCCCTGATTGGACAGATGGCCACCTTTCGGTATCACAGGCAGTCTGTTTGCGTTTAGGCTCGGGGTATGGTGTTGTCAAGAGGGGGGGCTTATGAATAAACAACAACAATCATCCAGATAAACAATAACATTATCTGGCGTCTGAACCTTGACGACGATCCATTATGGCCATTACTGTCACATCATGTGCTACAGTCGGCTTTTAATTGCTCTTATTCACTATTGAGAATGGGGGAGGGGCAGACTGTATCAGTCCGACGCTCTTAATTGATTCGTCCTCGTTCTTGCCAAGAACGCAGTCAATGCAGTCGAGTGCACTGAAACCTATCAAAGCGGAGCGGGGAGTGAAGGCACGAGCACGGAGAGAACAAACAGCTGCGGCTGGTGGAGAGAAAAGGGGCGGGACAAAAGAAAGCCTCCAACCCCCCCCCCCCCCCCCCCCCCCGATCTCCCCCCGATCTCCCTCCCTCACCTTCTTGCCCTCCATTTTTGTGCCTGGCGGCAATCTTTCTCAGGAGACTTTCTCTGCAGTTATGTGAGGAGAATGTCAGTTCCTGTGTAGTTAGGAGAGTGTGTGTGTGTGTGTGTGTGTGTGTGTGTGTGTGTGTGTGTGTGTGTGTGTGTGTGTGTGTGTGTGTGTGTGTGTGTGTGTGTGTGTGTGTGTCTGCCTGCCTCTCCCAGAAACGTCCCCTGGATGTGCTCATTAACAAAACACGAGTGTGTATGGCTCCCCAGAAACCAGGCATTCTGGGTACTGCCACTGTCTGTCTCTTCTTTGTGAGTTCGTAGATAGCTAATGAACGGATTCAGGCACACACACACACACACACACACACACACGTCTTGAAACGACCTTTCATACACAACAGATACAAAATAAAAATAACGAGTTGTTCTACAAACTAAATATTCAGATTTTGAGTGTGGAGGGTCTGAAGCTCCGTGTTCTGGGGAAAAGAGAAGAAAGATCAGTTCTAAAGGACTTATTATTTTTTAAATGCATATTCAATATTTGATATCAAACCCAGAGCGATCTCCTGCCGGGCTGGAAAGAGGCTCTGGTTTGAGTGAAGGGATTTATTTTCTCTCACAGCAATTTGTGTGACTTTCAATGGAAAAGTTCAAATGGTTCAAATGGTACACATGAAAAGTAGCCTTCAGATTTATTTTCATAATACAACTTTTTTGCAGTAGACAAAACAATCTCCCCTTAAGGTCCGTTTGGATCCGTTCTAGAGCTGTCAATCATTCCCACTATCATCCTCTGCAGATGGAGTCATTGGAATACAAAAATTTAAATTACATTTTCAACATTATTATTTGGCCTTTTTGGTTCCTGAAGTTGATGCAAGATTTATTTCTTCGTATCAAGGTTAGAATAAGCTTTTTGTCATAGTGTCAGTTAAGGGGTATTTTTTTAATAAAATGTTGTAAAAGCCACTCAACCAAACAATCAATCCTCTTTGATAAAACCACATCCTCCCCTCCAGGAGGACGGGCTTGAAGATAAGACGTCTGTTTCAAAAAGAGAGAGAGCTGCTCACGTTGACGGAGCGAGAGCCTCACCAGAAAGTCTCACAGCCACCATGTCAGATTCCCATGAGAAGTGGCTGCTTGTAGCTTAGCAACTAATAGTGAACCATTTTCTTTAAGTCCAAAACCTTAGTATGAAGACAATGTCCATAACATTGGTACAGCTCTGTAACATAAATAACCTTTCAATGTAAGTAAGATTTCACTTTACTTTTCAAAGTAGTTCAGACTTCATGATTCTCTCAAATCCTCTTTTGGTCACATGATTACCATTGTTAAGCATCTCCAACGCTCTAGGACGAGGCGTGACCATTACAATTCAGTGCATCCAAAAAGACACATCGAAGTAGTGTAACGGACTGAGTGACATGCGATGTTGACCTGTTGTGTTACAAGTGGTGTTGTGTTTACAGGAAGAAGTTGTTCTAGATAAGAAGATTGGTTATGGCAATTACTGGGTTCAGGAGGTCAGTGAAGGTCTCATGAGCTGTGTAGCTGTGGAACCTGTCAATCATCCTAGCTTTATGAGGGGGGTGGGATGTTGTTGTTTGTGTTACTTGCCTGTGAGAGTGAGTCTATGACCGGGAGCAGAGGGAGAAGCACGTTAAGAGAACTTAACGGTGTTGACCGTTGTTGGCGTAGGCTCCGCCCACAGTCGCCTGTGTTCTGTCCCAGAATAAACCACAATAAGCACGATAACGTCTCGTAGCTTTCCTGACCAAAGGTTATGTTGAAAGATGGTGCACATCTTGAGCATGTGGTGCAAGAGAAGCGATTTGGGATGCAGTGGTTAAGATAAGAAGGAGGACGATGTAGACGGGTTTCTAGAAGAGACGGACATAAGGAGTGGACGTCACCGTGACGTCACCCGGCGGTTTGTGGACAACAGGTTTGTAGCCTGTAGTTCGTCAACATCTTGGGTTTTGCCATCTTTTTTTTTGCAACCAGAAGTGACACAAGAGGGCGGAGCCAAGTACAACCAAGCGCTGAATAAGACATTCGTAGGCAACCAACGGACAACGCCGTGGTGGAGACCTGTCAATCACCTGGTAGCCCCGCCCTAAAGCATACTCTGCTTTATGGGCTATGTGACTCTAAATGGACCATCATTTACTAAATTAACATCATTCAGACTTGAAGCTAGCGATTGAGGCCATAAACCAAAAATAATGGCGGTTTACCGACTTCAGCATAACAGTTTTTAGTGCATGTTATGGGTCAAACTGCAAAATGACCTTATTTTCCCATAATGCCAAATTTTCAGCAAAGCCACCCACATAAACTGACCTTCTGGTGTGAAATGAGTGAGTTTTTTTTTTCCTGGTTATGTCTAATTAGGACATAACTTT